>WOVY01000817.1:0-517778 GCA_013436015.1 Rhipicephalus annulatus | reverse complement strand
AGCTCTGCCATCTACTGGAGTTCTGCCTGTTGAGTACGTACTTCCCTACAAAGAAACAAATTCAGGCAGAACAGTGGAACCACGATGGGAGCTTCCATCTCTGTCCCAACGACAAACCTAACCATGGAGTACATAGAAGAAAAAGCACTCAGTTCCTTCTAGCCGTGATCCAAGCTTTTTCTCTGTTATATAAACAATTGCTTTGCGTCATGAAGACGTCTGAAGTTGAAAACTTTTGACAGCACCAAATTCTGTGCACCCAGTCATACCTTCCCTCCCACCGTGTGTGAAAGCGACCACTGCCTGCCCTTCCTCGACGTCCAGGTGACAAGAAAACGCAATGGCCTGGAATTCTCTGTTCACAGGAAGCCAACGCACACTGGCCGCTACCTTCAGTTCGATTCTTCCCACTCCGCCTTCCACAATGCCTTGGTTGTGACCACGCACACTCCAGAAAGCTAAGAACCTATGCTCTAATGACACGGAGTGAAAGAAAGAAGAGGCCCGCCTAATTGCGGACCTCAGAAAAGCGGATACCCGAAAACTTCACTCGGCCGCCGCCGCCCGCCGCGCAGAGCAACAGAGGAAATCAAAACCCCAATCAACCTTAATTGGTAGCCCCTGAAACGCTTACCGGTCCATACGTCTAGGGAACCAGCGAGATATTGGCGCGGATCTTCAAGAAGGAAGGGGTTCGCAACGCGCACGTGCCTTCGTGTAAGCTGGGCCGCCTCCTCCCCCGCCCGAAAGACCGGCCAACAATGAGTGGGACCCCCGGTGTCGTTTACAAAACTCCGTGTGCCGATGACCCTCTCCGTATACGGCGCGAGACGAAAAACCTACTACGGAACGACTGAAGCATGACGCCAATGATGCGCGGAAGCTCTACAAAGAGCGCAGCGTAGTCACCGAACATGCTGAGACGTTGGATCACCGGATAAATTTCGAAGCGACGGACAGCTTTAAAAGGGAGCCGAACTGGACAGAAGGTTATTACTAGAGTCGTGGCACATACGAAGGAAAGCCCATAACATCAACCGCTCTATCGAAACCCTCCGCCCAGTTTATACACATGGACTGCGCTCTATGGCAAAACGAGAGAGAGAGGGGGTCATTTATTATCCACCCGCGAGTGCTTTGAAGATGCCGCTGCTACGTAGCTCCGCAATCACACACCCGAGGAAGGAACCAAGTCGGTTTCGAAGGTCAGGTTTCTTCAAAACTTTTGGTTGGAGTCTGAATCGTATCCCAGTTTCATACCCAACCAGACAGACTTTTGTCGAATGTTTACACATTCAGGACGTTCGCTGAACATAGTTTTAATAAGTTTGCCGGCGAAAGAGGCGAAAGATGGGCCTTAGGGCCACCATGCTAACTGATTTACCTGGTTTGAGGAGGAATGAGACCAGTGAAGCAATCCACTCATATGGAAGTAGCAAGCAATATCATACAGACTTGATGAGGCGAAGCAGCAATTGGGAAGTCTTGTTGAGAAGACTGGCCATGAGCAATAGTCTAATGTCATACCAACCGGGAGCTATGCCCCGCTGCATTTTCACCAGCGCTGCCGGCATTTCAGGCAGCGTGCACAGTGCTCAGGTTTGTAATTGGGGAAAATAGAATATGTATATTCCGGGGAAATGGCGTGAACCGTGAGACAAATATATGGGTCGCTGAGGTCCTGCACGAGGTGATCTGTTGTGCTTTTATAGGTAAAGAAAGTGCAACGCAATTGACGCTGTGTTTCTTTACAGGTCGCGGATGAGTTCAGAAAACTATGGAAAAGTCGCCACATGCTCTTGGAGCCCATCTGATTTGATGCCTTTGTGCAGGTGTTGGTCCAACTTGAGACGGCAAGCTACACAAATACGCAGCTGCTTTTGTGATAAGGACCTCAATGCGGGAGTGGAGTTAACGGTTTAGCTTGTTTCACTTCGAACGAGTATCGTGAAATGGAGGTGGAGGGGGTCAAAAGTGGGAGTCACGTTAGTTGTATCAAGGGTCTGATTATACGCTCGTTGCGTAAAGTGTGAAGGATTCCCACGTGCATATCCAACTGAATTAGATCAGGAGGAGGGAATGCGATGTGATCTTCTTCGCCGCAGTGTTGGCGCTTTTCCTGACGCTGTGTGAAGGCAACGCGCAGCCCGAAATAATTGCTACCTAGAGTTTTATCTAGCTTCTCCACCGTAGCACGTATGTTACGGGTGACCGTGAGGTCGAGAGAAGTACCCACGTGACCCGAGTTGCCGGAACGTGAAGCATGTGCCGGATAAGTGAGCATTATGGGACTAAGCGAATAGATGAACTTCTACGTAAGCTGTCGGCCCAGGTCTTCTCATAGTAGTAGCCCCAGAGAGAGCTGAGGGTGCTAAGTCTCCTATTATCACAAGAGGTTGACGGGCCACCGTAAGCAGCGCGGGATTGACGTGTCGCGCGAAAGACACCTCGAGAGAGGAGGGCGGCAGTACACGTTCATAATATGTATCGAGGGTTCTCCTCCCGCCGAGAGAGCCCTGAGACCATGCAGTAGCCGTACGGGAGTTCCAGATCAAGATTGATCTGAATCACCATGTACGCCTTATTGCACAAGGAGGAAGGTGGTGGTGCCACCTACGTAGGGGCAATATGTGGAAATAGTCGCGGTTTGGACCAAATTCTGGACTTCAAAAACGGCCACTTGAGAGCAGAGAAATTTAAGAGGGTAAAGTGTGAGCGCTTTCGCCTGTTCCGAGACCCATGGAGTTCCAATTGTGTGATTTGAAGCTTTGACAATTATATTCAATGAATGAAACGTTAGGGTAGCCATCATGAATGTCCTGTATTTTAAATGCCCTCCTCCATGCCCTGTTTCGGAGGTTTGGGAGAAAAGAAGAGGGTTACAAATCAAGTTACCCTCGTGTCAAGGTGGCTGTTCCTTGCAGCACCGGGTAGCGGAACCAATACTACGTAGAATAGGAGAGTGGGACAATGATTTTTTGGAGTTCAATAGAGCGGGTCACCCTGGTGTGGATAGCCGGCACTACCTCGGCTACAGCCAACACCGCCTATATAAGCTTAAGGCCTCTTTAACTCTCTCCCATGCAAGCGAACTACGTATCACGTGTTTTCCTGGTCAAACACAATTTGTTTGGAAGCAACGGTCAGTTTTCCTTTTTTTGCCCTCACATCATCTGCTCAACTAGACATTCTTTCGTCGCGAAGTTACATGGGAAGAACATGTTTTTTTATTCCTTGCGAGTTTTTCTAATCTTTTATATACAGGCGGTGGATTTGTTGACTGCTGACAGTTTGGAATTGTGCACTTGTGCTTGCAATATATTGTGTATCGTGAAGTGAACCGCTGAGAAACACTGGAACGTTCCTCGTGTGAAAATTCGTTAAACCTCACGTGATCGTGCGCTTCCAGCGACACAGACCGCTGTTGTGTCCTAGGCAGCAAAAAAAAATTATGACGATTGACCAAATGTTTTTGTGCGTTTCTTTCAGAGTGTGACAGGTTCAGTAAATAAAGCCAGTCGAGCTAGCTGTGAAACGTTATTCTCTCACGAGAAAAGGAAGTGAGCGTTTGATTTGCAAAAAAAATTATACTTTCACAAACTCACAAAAAAACACAAAAGGAAAATACTAAGATCAGAAAATGTTAACTAATTAGCACTGTCAGTTTCGTTAGCGAGCGGAAACCTCTAAGAGTCTAAACAGTCCTTTTCGTTAAAGTCCTCGTGTTTGAGTCCGGACGCGAAAGAAGACGGATACGGCTCACCAGCGGTTCACGCCCTTCAATAGTCCAGTGGGGAAGCTGCCGTGGTGAGAGTGCATAAGCTCGGGCCCGTAGCCCGACGGCTTGCTCCCGCTCCCGGTAGACGTCATCTGCTGCGCTGTCTTCAGCTCGAACATCAGACCAAGGTCTTGCCAAGGGCTCGCCAATAGCCGCTGCGGTTGAATGGTCACCAGGACCCCATGGAAAACAGTCGCCAGCTAGGTGGATGCCCTGACGCCCAGGTGGTACTCGCACCCGACGAGCTCGCACGCCGCACCCTAGCCGTCTTCTCCCAAGCACGCGCCCGAATCTCCTCTTCCTCGTTCTTCGATGCCCTGGCTCTCGATTTTTCTCCCATTTCCTTGAATTTTTCTTCTTTTTCCAATCGCCAGTGTTCGCCGCACTGGCGCAATACGCCATCTTGCACACATTGTCAGTAGTTCATCTTACGCGCCAAATTTGAAAGTCACTTGACTCGCGCACTTCACTCACAACAAGAGTCCCCCCTTTGAAAAGTTTCTTTGCGAAGAAAAATAAACTGCAGTTCAGTGCGCGAGAAGTCACCACGCGTCGTCCATTCACAAGATGTCCTTAACAAACAAACAACTTGAAGTAGTCGCTTGTCTCGAGAAAACGTAAAAATTCACAACCGGCTCATATAATCTGCGCCGACATTTTCAGAGCCTCTAATGTGCTCGACTCGGAATGAATATTCTTGTAACGCGAGGCTCCACCGTAATATTCTACTGTTCAGGTGTTTTGCCCTTAAGAGATACTGCAGTGGTTGGTGATCGGTCTGTACGACAAATGACGTTCCGTACAGAAAAACATGATACTTTTCTATCGCCCAGACCAACGCTAAGCATTCCCTCTCGATTGCTGAGTATCTCTTTTCGCGAGGCTGAAGTTGACGACTGGCATATGACACAGGGTGGAGGATGCCATCATGCTCTTGCATAAGGATAGCGCCTATACAAGAATCAGAGGCGTCAGACCGAAGCACGAATTCTCTTTTCAGATCGGGTGCTTTGACGATTGGCCCAGAAGACAAAGCCTTTTTGAGTGATTCAAACGCTTCTTCTCTATCCGTGGTCCACGTAGTCTTGTTTTTCTCCATCTTCCTCGTCATCTCAGTGAGCGGCTGTGCTTTCTCGGCGTACCGAGGTATCAGGTCACGGTAGTAGCCAGCCAGTCCAAGGAATGACCGGAGTTGCTTCTTTGTTTCAGGCTTAGAAGCACAGGTGATCTTCTGTATCGTGCTTTCGACTGGCCGTATGTTGCCGTCTCCCAATCGATGTCCCAAAAAGGTGACTGTGCTCATAGCCACTTCACATTTCTGTGGCTTGATCCTTAGTCCGGCTTGTCGTATCCTGGCAAAAAATTGCTTCAAAGTTGTTAGATGTTCTTCCCACGTAGTGGTAGCCACCAGTACGTCGTCTATGTAATGAACGACGTTAGGTATTCCAAGCAATAACTTTCTCATCAGACGAGTGAAGACCGCGGATGCGGTCTTGATGCCAAAAGGCATATACAGGAAATGATAATGCCCTGATTGGCTTGAAAAGGCGGTCTTTTGCTGCGAGTCTTTTGCGAGAGGAACCTGCCAATATCCTTTAGTTAAATCAAACTTCGAGAACCATTTCTTTGTTCCCACTTCGGCAAACAAGTGATCAGTTCTGGGTATAGGTTCTGCATCAGATACCAGAACATTGTTTATACGGCGAAAGTCTATACAGGCCCTGTAGCTATTGTCTGGCTTTTTGACTAGTACCAAAGGAGAATTATATGGTGACTCTGAAGGTTCTATAATGCCAAGTTGCAACATGTCTTGCACTTCCTTTTCAACGACTTCCTTCATAGAGAATGGCAATGGGTATTGTGGGGTGTTAACTGGTTCTGAACTGGTCGTTTGTAACCGACACTCCACAAGGTTTGTTTTACCTGGGATCTCCGAGAATATGTCTTCGTATGTACTTAAGATGTCCCGTATCTCCACCCGCTGTCGCTCCCCGATTTCATCTCCAAGCTTATGGAGTCAATACCGCAGCTACCCTGTACTTTGAAAGTTGGTAGTGGTTTCTCAGACTCCTCTTCCTCCAGAACGACAAAAGATGATGTCTGAGGAAGCCGTTCTTCACGGCGTTCTTCATACTTTTTCAGCATGTTTATGTGGAAAAGTTTTTTGCTGTGTCCAAGGTCCAGCCAGTAGTCATAGTCGTTTTTCTTTTCTATGACTGGAAACGGCCCCTTTCCAATGCATCAATAACTTGTTGTTGCTTGTGGGAAGCAAGATCAATGCACGGTCACCAGCTTTCAGGTCCCGTTGCTTGCTGTGGCGGTCGTAATACCTTTTCTGCGACACCTGTGCTCGGCTCAGGTTTTGTCGTACCAGCTCCAGTGTCTTCTCAATTCGCTCTCTTAAATCCAGGACATATCCGTACGTCGTCTTAAGTTCTTCGTTCTCCTGATCATGAGTCCATAGCTCTTTCAGGATGCTCAGAGGTCCTCGAATATGTCGGCCATAAATAAGTTCAAATGGTGAGAACCCGGAGCTTGCTTGTGGGGCTTCACGATAAGCAAACAAAAGAGGTGCTAGCAAGCGATCCCAACATTTAGGCTGTTCTTGAACCATTTTGCGGAGCATTTGCTTGAGTGTTCCATTAAACCTCTCTACCATCCCGTTGCACATAGGATGGTATGGAGTGCAGCTAAGATGCTTGACTGCCAGTAGTTCATTCACCTCCTTCATTAGATCTGAGGTAAAGCACGATGCCTGATCAGCCAAGACTTCTCGTGGAAAACCAATGCGAGAAAACATCTCGACAAGTCCCTCGGCCACTGTAGCTGAGTCAATTGCTGTCAAAGGCACTGCATCAGGGTAGCGAGTGGCGAAATCCACAAGAGTCAAAATATACCGATGGCCTTTTGCCGAGGCTGGAGTTATCGGTCCAATGATGTCGACCGCCACACGTTCAAAAGGGGTGTCGATCAACGGCATACGACCTAGAGGCACCTTGCCCACCTTGCCTCTCGGTAAAGTCCTTTGACAGGCGTCACATGATCGGACATATCTGCGGATATCTTCTTGTACCCCAGGCCAGTAGAATGCGTCCAGAACTCGATCTATTGTTTTTTTTACACCCTGATGACCTGACATGACATTTTCATGAGCCAAACGTAACACTTGGCCTCTCAGGGACTTCGGGACTATGGCTTGTTCAATGATCTTACCAGGGGACAGGAAGTATTGTCGGTAAAGAATACCATTCTTGGCTACGAAAGAAAAAGATGTCGAGCCCTTTCTAACAAACTTCTTACCCACTCTGGCTCTGCAGATGTCAAGCGTCTGGTCTTTTTCTTGTTCTTCGCGAAACATTTTGCGAGACATCTGGCCAGGGAGCCCAACAGAGATGGCCCTTCGCGAACTATTGAGACGTGCGGCACCAACCAGTTGAGAATTTGGGTGGTTACCTTCGTCCGCAGAATGAACTTTTTTCTTAATGAATTGATCTTGAGAAAGTTTCCGCGAAACGTCGGGGTCATTGGCGTCACGGGCCCCCGGTACGTTCCCAACTATGACGTCATACAGTGGCGACGGCATACACTTGACGATGGCCATGCCGGAAAAGTATGGAGATCTGATACGTACCTCCGCCTCAGGGGCTACGATGGTGCTGCCATCAGCCAACCACAACGTCGCGGTAGTGCCAGTTAGTGCTTCATCAGGTACTAATGACCGGCGTACTACCAACGTGTTGCTTCCGGTGTCCCTTAGGACTCGAACAATTTGTCCATTCACTTCCCCTGGTAACACTGGCATGGGACGTTTCTTACATTGCGCTTGCGTCTTCACCGTGCCCATAACATTGTCATCTCGGTCCGAGTCGTCGCCATCAATCATGGATTGTTGTGGACCGGTCTCTTCTTTGGGTAGCATTAAACAAGATGTAGTTGATTTCGAAGTGCCAGTCATTTTCTGACAGCCCTTCACATCATGCCCCCACTTACGGCAGTTTGTACAAAATACTTGTTTAGGTTTACTTCGACAGTCAGAAGCCTTGTGCCCCTTACGGCCACAAACAAAACATTGCATCTCTGCTCTTGGGCTTGAAATCAATTTAGCCTTCCCAGTTGTGTCCTCACTCTTATTCTGAACCATTAATAAGTTCTTCAATCTCTTTGCCTCTATATATATATCAGCTGCCTCTGCCATGGCTTCCAGAGTCTTACAGTTCTTCTCCCGTAAGAAGAGCGCCAGCTGACTACTGCAGTTCGCCATGAATTGTTCGGCTACAATCAAGTCACGGACTGAATCGAAATCCCTCTCTGTCTGAGACATTTCTATCCACCTGTCAAAGAAACTTTGGAGTCTCGTGGCATACTGTTTTCCAGTTTCGCCGTCTTCAGGCTTGCTTTTCCGGAATTTCTCACGGTAGCCATCAGCCGTGAAGCGAAAACGCTGGAGCAGTGCCAATTTGACTTCGTCGTATGACAGGGAATCGTTCGGTGACAACCGTCCAAATACCTTCAGAGCCTCTCCGCCAAGGCACAAACTAAGAGCCGTGGCCCACTTTTCCCGTGGCCAATCTTGACCTGTCGCCACTCTCTCAAACCTTTTCAGGTAGGCGTCAAGGTCGTCTCTGTCCTCGTTGAAAACGGGTATAAAGTTATGCGGGTTCACTACCATAGGCGCGTTCCTTTGGTTGCCCGTGTCAGCCACCGTAGGCTGACCGACACCGGCCTCAGCTACTCTCAGGCGCAGTTGCAGCGTCCTCTCTTCTACTTCCAAGTGTCGCTGGCTTGCTTCTCGGGTTTGGTTCTCCGTTTTTGCTACTTCAAGACGTAGCTGTAAATTGCGGCCTTCCAGCTCCAACTGTTCTTTCTTCGCGTCTCTCTCCGCGGCTCGTTCATCGCGCTCACGCGCTTCTCGTGCGTCAAACCAAGCCTGCAATTCTGCTCCCTCCAACCCCATGCGTTCTGCCAGCGCCATCAACTCTCGCGAGCCCATTTTACTTTTTAGTTAGCCTTACTCAAATCTACCTTTTAGGGGCAAACACTCACGTCCTGTCGCGGACGCCAATTTGTGACAGGTTCAGTAAATAAAGCCAGTCGAGCTAGCTGTGTAACGTTATTCTCTCACGAGAAAAGGAAGTGAGCGTTTGATTTGCAAAAAAAATTATACTTTCACAAACTCACAAAAAAAAAAAACACAAAAAGGAAAATACTAAGATCAGAAAATGTTAACTAATTAGCACTGTCAGTTTCGTTAGCGAGCGGAAACCTCTAAGAGTCTAAACAGTCCTTTTCGTTAAAGTCCTCGTGTTTGAGTCCGGACGCGAAAGAAGACGGATACGGCTCACCAGCGGTTCACGCCCTTCAATAGTCCAGTGGGGAAGCTGCCGTGGTGAGAGTGCATAAGCTCGGGCCCGTAGCCCGACGGCTTGCTCCCGCTCCCGGTAGACGTCATCTGCTGCGCTGTCTTCAGCTCGAACATCAGACCAAGGTCTTGCCAAGGGCTCGCCAATAGCCGCTGCGGTTGAATGGTCACCAGGACCCCATGGAAACAGTCGCCAGCTAGGTGGATGCCCTGACGCCCAGGTGGTACTCGCACCCGACGAGCTCGCACGCCGCACCCTAGCCGTCTTCTCCCAAGCACGCGCCCGAATCTCCTCTTCCTCGTTCTTCGATGCCCTGGCTCTCGATTTTTCTCCCATTTCCTTGAATTTTTCTTCTTTTTCCAATCGCCAGTGTTCGCCGCACTGGCGCAATACGCCATCTTGCACACATTGTCAGTAGTTCATCTTACGCGCCAAATTTGAAAGTCACTTGACTCGCGCACTTCACTCACAACACAGAGGGACGTTGGCCGGAAGGATAAATGGCTGTGAGATATTACAAGGAAGGGTTTAAATGCAAGCGACTATTCGCAGCTACGTAAACAGAAGCAATACTTACAAGTAGTCAATGCATATGTTCATAGTTTGGGAGCACGCACCTCATTACGCATGTTTTGTTCTTAAACGATAGCATGTTAGGTTTTGTAATAGTACACAAAAACAACTTCGGGAACTTTTTTTGTAAGATTGTATTGAAAAGTCAAAGTCATTCACTGTATGCAGAAGTTGTTCAGTTAATATTTTTATTTAACTCGTCTTGCGAAGCAGCAGTGAGTTGATTCGGTGTGGTTTCTAGGATATCACGTTTGTACTGGCATTTTATTTATTATTTTTTCTTCAAATAAGTATATGAGCTTCACTTTCACATCAGTGATTGCGTCACAATGGTGGTGCATAGCGAGGGGAGAGCTGGAAGACTTTAGGTTAAAAGTGATATAGTTCGCCTATAGAAAGATGCTGTGTCCAAAGTTTTCTCAAGCTGTCCAGTCTACTTAAGGACATCTTCTGCTGGTCGGGAGTCTCCAGTGTCAAAGCGAAGAAGAACAGATAGCGACGTGGTCGCTGAGGCTATTATAATTTATCCCTTTGAACGGAAGAGGCGGAAAAATGGTGTACCATTATGTCAAGAATTGAACGCAAAATTGACCGGTGTTTGCAAGACCAAGTTTTGGTCAGTGGTCGTGAACGACGAGTGGGTCGTGTTCCTTCGTTTCGAGAGTGCTCCTTTGCCTTATGAGAAGTTTTCGGTCACTGTGTGGCCGGATCTTTCTGTTGATGTTTCGTCTTGTTTAGTGAAAGTTTCATCTGAAACCACAGTACCAGAAGAAGCGTGCGACATTTAAGATGTGGGTAGAAGTTTCATCAGCCCTCCACTGTTCCCATGGTACTGTTTACAAAACTTGAAGTCGAAAAGCTAATTAGTGGAAGCTTCGCGAAAGAATTGATTTCTCACTCTGATCACTGAAGTGTTGTTTCATCAATGACACTGTCTGTTAAGATATTTTTTGAAAATAAAGACGTGATCCAGTGGACACAAACCAGGAAATGTGATACGTTTAATAGTGAAGACAGCTGTTAAGATATTTTTTGAAAATAAAGACGTGATCCAATGGACACAAACCAGGAACTGTGATACGTTTAATAGTGAAGGCGGCGAAGAACAGCCTGTTGAACAATTTTTGCTAACTGAAGAATTATGCAGTGCAATAATGTTACGAGTAACTTGTTTAATGATCTATTTACAGCACTCAGAACTCGACGAGCAAGATGGCGCCACTCCAGCGTCAAACGAAAACTCACTTCGCCCTCCTCTTTCATGGAGCCGTGTTTAGCGGCTGTTATATATCATAACCCCCGAAGGTAGAAGCACCGTCCCGGCGCTAAATCTACGCAGATGATGTCGAAGGGGGGTAATGGGGCTTTAGCCGAGCCACGTGAACGGTGTTGCTCGGAGCTGACGATGACTTTGTTGGATCGGTTGGAACAATCTCGTAGGCGACATCTGTCACTTGGCGAACGATACGAAATGGTCCAATGTAGGGTGACAACTGTTTTTAGCGCGTGATGATTCGTGACAACACGGAATGACCGCCCGTACAGGTATGGACGAAACTTGGCAACTGCCCATGCAAGCGCGAGGCACTCGCGCTCCGTGATGGAATAGTTGCGCTCGGGTGGAGATAGCAGTCGACTTGCGTAGGCTATAACAAGGTCGTGTCCCTGTTGTTGCTGCAATAGCACAGTTCCTATGCCGTGTCCACTGACTTTTGTGTGAACCTCGGTTGATGCTAATGGATCAAAGTGAGCCAAGATTGATGGCGTTGTAAGCAGTGTCGTAAGTTGCGGGAGGTGCGTGAAATCAATGCAGCAGAGGCTGGTTTGCGGTGGGCTGGTCGGGTCGGAAAGGAGGGGTAAGTCGAGATGGAGAGAGCCAGCTGAACAGTCTATGAGGGCAGAGTGCGTGGCTAGAAAATCCATACCAAGAATGAGTTCATGAGGGCAATGTTCGATAACAGCGAAAAGAACGACAGTGCACTCTCTCCAATAGATACTCGCGCAAAGCACATGCCAAGAATTGCGGCAGTTCCTCTATCGGCGACTCGTACAGCTCGGTTGAGGGCGGGCGTGACAACTTTTTCAAGTCGGCGGCAAAGGTTAGCACTCATAATGGACACATGCGCGCCAGTATCTATCAATGCACTGACACGAACATTGTCGACAGTAATGTTCAAAAGGTTCCGGTTTGTCGTTAACGTTAAGCGAGAATTTTTTAACGAAGGTTGTCAACGCAGCGCCACCTCCAGGAGCTGCACGGCCTAGTTTTCCGGTCGGAGGAGCTGCGAATGGGTCGGGGAGGCAGCACAGCGTTGTGGGGGCGACCGAGACTGACTACGAGCAGGGGAGGGTGACCGGTCGTAGCGAGGTCTGCTCAGAGGTGCTACAGGAGCAGATAATGTGGTCGGCGTTGATGGAGAAAGTGATGGGGACGACTGGCGAACAGAAGTGGCGTGATACTGAGGTGCATAATGGAACGGTGGAGCCCAGCGGGTGCGGCAGTGACGAGTGATATGACCAACGCGCCGACAGCTAAAACATATGGGCCTGTCATCAAGAGTACGCCATTCGGGCGGATTGCTTTGTATGCGAGGAGCAGAAGGGGCACGATAAGAAGGCTCAGCAGAGTATACGGCAGGAACAGGATGTAGGTCGACATTCGATAGCTCTTGACGAACGACCGCTTGTATCAATGAGAACGTGATCGGGCGAGGCGCGGGCGTCGGTAATGGCTACCGGTTGTGCTGCCTCGACCTCTCGACGAATGATGCGTTTAAGGTTGTCACATCGAGGGGCCTGGTGGAAGGCGTGGTCACACGAAGAAGTGGCCGCTGTGTTCGGAAGGCGCTCGATGCTTTGGGATACGCGGCGGACTTCAGCTTGTTTGAGACGTCGGCATTCTTTAAGGATGGTGTTGATGCTCGAGACGTTGTTAAAAACCAACAGAATGAAAGCATCGTCAGCAATGCCTTTCAAGGCGTGGTTAACCTTTTCGTCTTTCGACATGCACTGGTCGGCCTTGGAACAAAGGGCCAACACGTAAAGATTGTGGGAGACGTAGGATTAGTTAGAAGACTGAGCCCGTGTGGCAAGTCTTCTTCGCAGTGAGCTGACGACTAGATAAATCGCCAAAGAGGTCGCGTATCTTTTCTTTGAAGAGATACCAGCTCGTTATGTCGGCTTCGTGGCTTTTAAACCAAATTCGGGGAGTGCCGTTCAGGTAGAAAAGCACGTTGGCGAGCATGAGCGTGGGATCCTTGCGGTGAGTAGTACTGACGCGCTCGTACCGGTTCAGCCAAGTGTCAAGATCGATCGTACCATCACCGGAGAAAGTGCCGCGAACCCGGAGGTGCGGGAGTGTGACGTAGGTGGTGGCTTGGACTGATGAGGGCGGCGTAGAGGAAGTACCATAAGTCGAAGCAGTTGAAAGGTCGCGGATGGTGCGACCGCTGCGCGTCTCTATCGAGGTACGGGGTCGTCCACCTCCACAAATAATGTTACGAGTAACTTGTTTCATGATATATTTACAGCGCGCACAACTCGACGAGCAAGATGGTGCCAGTCCAGCATTAAACAAAAACTCACTTCGTCCTCCTCTTTCATGCAGCCGTGTTTAGCACCCCTTTCTCCCAAACACTCCTTTCTCTCAACCCCTTTCCCTCAAAACCCTTTCTCTCAAACCCCTTTCTCTCAAAACCCCCTTTCTCTCACCCCTTTCTCTCAAAACCCCCTTTCTCTCACCCCTTTCTCTCAAAAGGGCAGGCATAATAATAAAAAAGTGAGGTGTGTGTGGTGTAGCGACCTTTTTATTAAAGAAATGTTTTGTGCTTGTATTTCTGCTCTCCTTTTATTTGCAATACATTGGAGAAAAATAGCCTGTAAAAATGTGTATGTGACTGGATGTAAGAAACGTTCAATTTTCAATCGTACAATAAAAGTGTGTGCAAACAGAACTGAGATTTTTTCAAAGTGGCTCATTTTTTTTCTGCAATTCCTGCTGTAAAATTACCGTAATATTCTGTCTTAGTAGACGCGTACAGGAAATTTGAGTTTTGGTTAGATTATTTTTGCTCCGTTCACACACCTAACACTATAAATAGAAGGGACCGTTGGAAGCACGCAAAACCATGAAGTGAGTAGTACAGGCAAGTATCGTGACATCGCGATAGCCATGGAGAGCCCTTGAGCTAGTCTGGGTGGTGTTGCTACATCAAGGTGCACAGAAAAGATGTAGATATGGTGGAAGCTTGGTGGTGGTGTCTGATGTGGCTGGCTGGGCTGGGATGGCGGTACCAGGCACTTGTGGAGTGAGCTTTTGCAGGAATGCAGCTCGTTTGGTTAGTAATGCAATTTGCCACTGAGGGTCGGCGTTCTGCTTGCGGAGAACCTTAAGTTCAGTGGAAAGAGGAGCAGCAGAAGGGGAAAAAGAGACCTAGGAGCAGCTGTCCCTAACAACTGCTCACCTGTGGTGTCGTCGCCAAGGCAGTGGGTGGCGGAATTTCTTGAGTGTCACCCGTACGCGAGAAGCCTGACTGTTTTGCGTAGACGCCCTTGTTGTTATGGAGTGGTGAAGGCGTAAGCCTGCGAGGCGGTGTAGGGTGAACGGGCCCGAGTGTCAACACTCTGGAATGCGACCCACGAGTTGAAGCTGCAGACTTCATATGGCCGCTGACATCCTACATCGTCAACTGTAAGCTTCCTCAAGGCTCCTTGTTTCACGTCAGTCTTCACAAGCCCTCGGTGGCCTCTTCCAAGCCTCCCGTGGGGCTCGTCTGCTACCTTCCGGCAAAACAAGCCGTGGTCTGGCGTGACAGAATAGCGGTCATGACAAATTGGGTATCTTACTATCTTCAATCTACCTTGAATATCACATGAGGACTTATCTACCTTCAATATCACATGAGGACTTACGATCTATAATTTTCAGTTTGAAGTGTAAAAAATCTGCTGGTATTGATGGTGTTTCTATAACTGACTTGCACCATACATTTGAATACACCCATGAAGTTCTGCTAGCACTAATAAATCACATTATTTCTAGTAGAGAAATTTCCATAAACTTGAAAACATTAATAGTTATACCTCTACACAAATGTGGTGCGCGTGATAAACTTGAAATTTATCGTCCGATATCAATTCTGCCTTCTATAGCACAAATACTAGAAAAACATTTGTTGATAACAATGACAAGCTTTCTCGATAGTCACAACATGTTATCGCCTTGCCAGTATGCTTTTTGACAGGGGAAAAGCACTCAGACGCTATTGGAAGACTTCTCTGATCAGTTGAATGAGGGGTTCGATAACAACAAAGTTGCCTGTGCGCTCTTTCTTGACTGCAGCAAGGCTTTCGACAGTGTCCATCATACCTTGTTATTGAATACACTTTTTCAGTTAGGGTTTAGGGGTGCTTTTTGGTATTTGTTGGCGAATTTCCTCCAAGGCAGGCGTCAACTTGTATTCATTGAACAATCTCACAGCGCGTTCCAAATCATCAAAACCGGCGTTCCACAGGAATCAATTCTTAGTCCGCTGCTATTCAATATTTTTGTAAATGACCTTCACAGCGCGATACCGGTTTCTCTATATCAATACGCCGATGACACTGTGATCGTGACGACTGCAAACAACTTTTATGATGCGATTACTCTTCTTCAGTCAGCTGCCACTAAAGCCATGGATTGGTTTCGAGATAACCTAATTAATATAAATGTGTCAAAAACTAATCTAATCTGCCTCCACAACCCATTGAAGAAAGTAACCATTGACTATCCTTTCATTTTGCATTGTTCTGACTGTTCATCTTGCTGTTGTAGTCCATTACATTATTCATCTGTTGTGAAATACCTTGATTTATACATTACCAGCGACCTTTCCTGGAATGGTCATCTTGCCTATGTTTGCAAAAGACTTCGCGCTGTGTAATGTCTATTATACAACATAAGATACTACATGCCGTTTTCAGTACGTAAGATGATAGCACACGCTTTAGGTTACAGTATACTGCGTTACGGAATAACCATTTACGGACATTGTGCTGTCCGTTGGCACAATAGAATAAACAGAATATTGCGTTCGATTTAAAAAAAATATATCTTACGACCTGAACATTAATTCGGAGAAAGACAATTTCAAAACGCTGTTTATGCCACACTTCAATGATCTGTTAATTCAAACGGTTGTTTTAAAACATTTCTGGTCCAAAGAATTCCTGGTTCCGTATGTTACTTCTCGTTCTTTGAGGCCCAAAGTACGTTACTGGAGGCCGCGGTGTTCGACAAAGTATGGAACTAGAATACGAGCCCATTATGTACCAACCTATTTCATTGCACTTTCCCCCAGCATTTTTCGTACAAAAACAACATACAAATTAAAGAAAATGCTACGGCGTATCTGTCTACAATTGTAATGCATGTCGTGTGTTATTTCATATACACTCATTCGCAAGCATGATGCTGCACAATTATCCATTGCGTTACTTTGCTTAAGAAGCATTTGCTCTAATTCTTTCTTTTTTCTTTTACAACTTTTCACTTCCAATTGCTGTAAATATTGTATAATGCTTGTAACTATTGATTATATGCTTTGTTGTTTCTAATCTTATATGCACGTTGTTTTTTGTCCTGTCATCTCTCTTAGGCCATAAGATACAATCTTGTAACGCGTCCGGTTTTTTTGCTGTCTGCCAGGCTCTGCTACTCAAGCCACCAATTGGCTTTGGCAGGCCTAGTCACATGTTCTGTTTTATTTGAAGAAATAAAAGGGACTATTATTATTATTATTACTAGGGACTCCACCTGCTACTGTACGTGAACTGACTCACTAGGTGTCAATTCACCTAACATCCTGTCTGTAAGTATCAGCCTAATAAATGTGTATGCCACCTTTCGTTCTATAGAGCATCGGTGGGCACTTGTTGATAAATGCGAACCTGTTCAAAAGCCTAGGGGTAGGAATTACACGGAAACGTACACGGAACATGAATTATAGAAAAACTGACACGACTGCCCATTAATGTTATTAATAGTGAGTAAAAAGCGAGACGTACACCACGTGACGTAAAACATATTGCATACACCACTTTCATTAGGGCAATACTAGAGTATTCGGCCATTGTTCGGAGAAGCCGGATACAATACACAGTGGTGGCGTGTTTTATTGGTTCAACCTATCGAAGTGAGGAATCGGTCACAGTGATATTTCAGCGAATCATCCTCGATCCTCTTGAGCTACATAGAAATAAAAACAGCCTTATTGTACCTTTCACATGAAAGTGTTTTATGCCAGGACTCACCACAGCTTCGATGACGTATTTCCGTCTCGAATGTGATGTTTTAAAATGTATACTAACAGTTTGTAAAGAAAAAAGCGAGAACAACAGTTCTGTCAAAGGGCGTAAAACCAGTGACCTCTTGTCCCGTAGCACACGGCGCAAACCACTAGGCCACGGAGCCCACATTTTATAATTTGCTAGTGACAAGTCATTTATATACGCCACATACCGTTTTGCGGTCCTCAGAAGCTCACAGCTTCAGCGTGTTTTCAGCATCAGTAGCCAGACAGCGCGAAAGGCTTGCGTGGGGCGAGCTCTGAAGGCCGTCGCCTCTCGCGTTTCGATGAGCGCGTGCCGCCATGGAGCATGGTCTCTCCTGCTCGCGCGCATATAAGACTCATCACTCGGGAGAGCACAAGGTCTCTTAGCTCGCTGTTGCGGCCGCGTTTAAAAATGAACACGCTGCTCACACACGAAGAAGTAAGCATTGTGACAGTTCACGCTATTCTTATGTATACTTGTGCGTTCGCCTCATGCGTCTTTCTCTGCGTTTGAACAGCGCGCTTTAGGTGTCAATCTGTGACAGTTGTTAGTCCACGCTTGTCCTGTATTTGCTCCTTTTGTGCGTGCTTTCTGCCTGGGGTGCCCGGTGCAAGTTTCGTGAATATGCTTGCCGTTCATCGCATGAATGTAGGTTCTTGATGTTGAATTCATCCCTTCACCCTAGTGGCGAAGTAATGCATTCCATACGCTCAACTACCTTTGTGAAGACAAGTTTCGCTTTCGTGTTACACCGATTCCAAAAAAAAGAAAAGAATATCCGCCAATTTTTTTTAAAACGCTTGACCAGCTTGAGGTTGACAAGCTTAATATGTAGAGCACCGAGGCAAAAAGGGGCCCTCCGAAATATTCTAGAATACGTCATAAGAACAATTGATGAGGCTTAACGTAGCGCGTAGGCAGGATAACTGCTGGTCATCGAAAGTAATTGACTAGATTCTAAGAGACTATAAACGCCTGACATAGAGACTGAAAATCTGGTTGGCAGATGAGGTTAAGAAGTTCGCGGCAATACCCCGGCAGAAAAAAGCACAGGACTGGGTTTATTGGTGGTACAAGGGAGAAAGCTTTGCTGCATTTAAGCGAATAGGCGATTTAATTGTGAAATGTCAAGTAATAGAAACTTTATGTAGCAGCTTGCACATGTTTTCTTTAATTGCAATTGAATTAGTAAGTAAATAGTTATATCGTAATTTTAATGGGCGAGAGAATGATTGCAGAGAGAAAGAGAGAGGGAGAAAGAGTAGGAAAACAAACAAATTAGCGAAACAAAGGCAAGAAAGAAAAAGACAGAAACACGTACACAAAAAAAAAATAGACGCAGATGGAAAGAATATATAAGAGATAGCAGAAATAGAGAGCGAAAACGAAAGAGAAATAAGGACAGAGATAGGGCGTTTTTTTCTGCTGACAATATGATTGGGCCTGCTCAAACACCTTTTTTCCAGTATGTTCCTCTCCCCCAAATACCACAAATCTATATGGTCGCTAAAACCTAGATAGCCAAATATTGTCAGCATTGTGTAGGAAAGTTTGCATTTGGCTCATATAGAGCAAAACATTGCATTGGAACATGAATTAGCTTGCAAAATAAGTGTTAAAAGGTTTGATTGTGTGGTATACCAATATTTTGCGAAAGAATTGACAACATACTTGTGCTTCCGTCGGTGCCGTGCTTTGACGCGTGGGGGTAAGGGCGATTAATTTACTTGAAAAGCGAATGGTCCTTCCTTACAAAAAGTGCACAATTCTGCACTGTCATCAGTGTACCCGTGTTCCTGGCATCTATTGAAGGCCTCGAAAAGTATTCCAGCTAGTTTTATGCCATGCTATATCTGACCACTTCTTCTATAGGGAATAGATGCACACTCAATATCTTAATGTCATGCTTATAATATTTAAAATATACTGTGTTAGAGTAAACTGAGGACAAGATAATGTTGCGCTCAAGTTGAAAAGAATCACTAAGATGCAAAAAAATGTCGGCCAGTCAGCCTCTTACTCTTCACAATCGAGTTTTGTTATTGAACATGTCCTTCAGTAAGTGCCAACTCGCGCTAGGAAACCTTATTGTGGAACGCAAACACGATAGCAAATTAACTGAGACACAAATGAAACATTTTGGGTGGGAACATGTTGGTTATTTTCAGTATGTTTGTTAGCAAAGTGCTGGTTTAATGAATGTGGGTCACTTTGATTGAAGCAGTTGGAGAACTTGGCTCATTTTTCATTAGAAACTGCCCTTTGAGATCATGTTACAATAAGGAATTGCCCCATTTTGATTATAACTGGTGGAGAAATTGAATATAATTAGGCATGCTTTACGTTCCAGTGAAGTTTAGCCTGGTTTCAGTTTCTGGATTTGGCTCTTTTAGGAAAAAAAAACAAACGCCTCAAACGGAAAAAAGAAAAAAACTGGCTAAATGGAGATATATAGAAATATAATAGACATAAACAGAAAAAGAAGGAAAGAAAATGAAGAGAAAAAGAAGAAGAAAGACGAGAAATAAATAAATAAACAAATAAATATGCAAATTGGGTGTCTTTAGGCGTACCCTTTAGGCATTGAACCCAGTGCGCACTGAAGCCTCCTAGTACATACTTTTTGTTGTATGATATTACTCGAGAACATCAAATTGTGCATTACTACAATGCAATTGACATAGTTGACAGTTGCTTGTGTCAGTGAAACTTTCACATATGGCTCCAATCTGTGCAATGGGGAGCAAGGTTTAAGCCAAGAGCAATTATGCACGTGGAAGGTGTACGTACTTGCTTGCACCCGCTACGTGGTCTTGAGGGAATATGTGCAGCAGCGTGTGCACCTTCTGTAATGAGTGGCCGTCTTTAAACCACAAAGTCGTTATGACAGGCAAATCTTCTGAGGCCCAGTGGCAATGTGCACGCAATATTAGCTCGACAATACAGGTATTGCGAAGTTGGTGTACAGTATGCGTGTATTTGTGAAGCATGAATATTAGCTTCACTGTCTTTCCAAGCAGAGTAACTTACTTTCACTTTATATCCAAGCATACGCGTGGCTATGTGGTATGAATCCTGTTTGTCATGAAAACGACCTTGGACCAATTATTACTCAGACTCGGGTATTTTTATTATTTCTATTATTTCTATCTTCCAGAATTTTTCAGCCACGAAAAATCATATTGTTATGACTTTTCGCTAGAAAACGACGATGAGGAGGCCAACACCAAAGGTGACGCTGACGCCGGAATTTCTGTGAATTGAGCTCTCGAACGTGGTCGCGTTGAAGTGTTAACCTAAAGAAAATCAAGACAGCCCCTATCCCCACCTCTCCCGCCAGATGTCCTTCAGGGTTGGCACCACTGCATCATTACTGCCTTAATTTTAATTGCTATGGCAATGAACAGATAGTCGCCTTCACTGGCACGTTCCGTATCAGGGCAAATCGTTAAAATCCCCCACGCGCATTTTGTGGCCTACCCGTGGATCATACCACCTGAGCGGAGACGACGAACGCAGCGGGCGGCTAGATTTTTATTTATTTATTCCATTGTTTATCTGTTCATTGATTCATTCATTTATTTATTACATATTTCAGATCCTTACGTCCAAGCAGGTGGGCAGCTCTAAGAGGAGATATTTGATGCAATAAGTGACATCCATTCATATAGTAAACAGAAAAAGCGACTTAGAGTATTCATTCGTATCAACGCATGTACTGAACAAAAAGAAAAAAAGGGAAGCTACAAATCCATACTTCATATGTTGTGCCATTACCGTAACAATAAATACCGAATAGTTACAAAACAATAAACACGATGATATTTATTGTTGAAGCCAAGACAGTAATGAATACATATGCATACGATAAAACGGGGCATACAAAAGAAAAAGAAAGAAAGAAGAAAAGGCACTGCAATAAAAAATATCAAACCTGCATTATCAACGAAACGCTATTTTGGAGCGAAGGAGAAATAGATACTATAAGGATGTCTAAGTTATCTTGTTTCCATGTCAGACCGTGCGTGGTAAATACGAGTACTTATAAGCGTCTGTTCTGCAGAAATAAGGTGTTAGGGAATTAGTATGATGATGCCTTGTGGGCATGGTTGATAAGAATGTCAAGCACAGCGATGGGTCAGTAGCAAGCTTGCGGTTGCGAATAAGAGTAAGAAGGTAAATTCTTACCTGTTTTCGATGCGCGCAAAAAAGGCAAATGCTACTGGCTTTCATTTCATTAGAAGGAGAATCAGTCCGTGGGAAGTTGTTGAAAATGAACCGGACTGGTTTCCTTTTTATTCTTTCCAGGCACTTGATGTTATTTTGAGTGTATGGGTCCCATACTGCACACGCATATTCTAATTTACATCTTAATAAAGAATAATGGGGCAGTAATTCAACATTGCTTGGGGCATCGTGAAGCTTATGTTCTAGAAAGCAGAAAAGGAAATGATATTGATATGTTTATTTCATGATAAGGTAGTTGTTATTGTAACACCTAAGTATTGATAGGTAGTGACTTGCCTAAGTGGCGAAAAAACAAGGTGGTAAGTGATAGGCAGGGCTGTTTTTTTACGCTTCATAGAGAAAAGAACGCTTTTATCGGCATTCAGAACAATTCGCCATTTTTCGCACCACTTCGATACGTTATTTATATTGCTATTTAACTCAACTTGATCATCGGAATGAAAAATTTATTTGAAAAATAAACCGTCATCTGCAAATAACTGGATTTGAACACCAGGGCTTACTAGGTGAACAATATCAGAAGAGCTTGTGTGGGGGCTAGTTGGAACATATATACTGCAGGAAAAGGCTTTGCTGCAAAGTTGAGGACGAAAAACTGGTTGCTAAAAATATCATTATTATAAACTAAGAAAAGCAGGGTGCTTAGGACACTGCATTCTGACACCCCTGAAGTGACTGCCAAACTTTCAGAAAGTTGACCTTCAATGTCAGTATATTGCTTCCTGTTTGTCAGGTAAGAGGAAATCCGTCTGATGAAGTGTTCAGGGATGCTAATAATTTTAAGATTTATGATTAGTTTATCATGAGGAAACTTGTCAAACGCTTTGCTGAAATCAAGAAATATTACGTGTACTTCGCCGTTGGAATCAAGAGCTCAAGCGAACGAACAAACCACCATTATTAGTTGGGTCATTGTTGAATACCCTTTTCGAATGCCATGCTGATGTTTTGTTAGTGCAGCGTTATTTTCCCGGAATTCACTGACACACTGCAATTAGCTATAATATGTTCCACGAGTTTGCAGCTTTGGGATGTCAGTGAAATTGGATAATAATTTTGTATAAGTGTCCTGTCACCTTTCTTGAACACAGGAACGACCTGGGCCGTCTTCCAGTCATTACGCAATTGCGCTGTAATGGCTGACAGACGAAAAAAAAACAAAAAAAGTTGGGAAGAAGCTTGGCATATCAACTCAGAAATATTTTAGGGATTTCATAGAAACCACAAGAACTATTAGCTTCCATGTTAAGTAGCATAAAAAATACCACAAAAGTAAGATACCTACTCGCATCCGATAGCCCAGCAATATTCCGTCAAAAGCGCATACCGTTACTCCAGAGAATACACTTTGGAATTAGCGGTTGAAGTGATGAGCAATTTCACCCCGATCTGTCACTGGCTTTCCATCAAATGATATTTGAGTAACTGGTTTTTTTCTACCTTTTATGTACTGTCAAAATTTAATAGAAGCATTTGTATGAAGATACAAAGCGACATTTTGAAATAATAATCATTTGCTGTGCGACATCCACCTGCGAGCTCATCTCGCTTGCATCTGTCTTAGTTTGTCATTATCCGCGTGCTCCTTTTATATCTCTTTATCCTACGTTTTAGTTAAATTATTTTTGCGATACATACAAGGCGTTGGCTTTTTAACTTTCTTTAGTTTATTTGGGATGAAGTTGTCCAGGCAAGGGACACAGGTGTTTGAACTTGTTCCAAAATAAGTGACCGTTGTTGACCTCAAAATTATTCGAACAGTTTTGCATGTAATCAATAATGCTTGCATAAATGGCATGAGAAAAAGTAAAAAAAAAACGTTCACAGGCATGCCTATACTTTTGCAGATGAAGTGAGCCGGAAAATTTCGGTTGCCCGAAGGGCTCATGCGGTAACACTGATTTCTTATCAAGCAAAGCGGTGACGGTCTATCCCTCTTGAAGGAGCATTCGGAATTCCAGGAAAAGCTGGGAGTGTTGTGTCACTCGAGAAACCGTGAAATATCGTTATAACGACGTTGTCGCAAACGCTAGCTCGCCATCTTTGGCAGGCGTCAGTAAACGGCTCGTACAGCCTTCCACGTTTGGTGCTCTCAACGCGAAAAGACTTTTACGAAAACCGCTTTTGTCCCTGGAGCAGCCGCAATCCCGTAAACCTGCGTTTTCTCGAGTTACGTGTGATCGGATGCAAATGAGTTAGCTGCCAACCTTATTCTATGTAACAATACAATTTTTTTGTCTGAAGTTCGCTACTTAGATTTCATCGTGCTTCTTTTTATGTCCTTTCTTGTCTTCCCAAGGCAGCATGGTGGGGGGAATAATGACTGTGCGCTCAAGGCAGTGCATACTTGTGGTGAAGCTGCGACGTTTGTGAACATGATATTTTTTGTACCGGAGTTCACCACAGCTCCACGACGTATTTTAGTCACTGATTTAACATGGTAAAATATATACTAAGAGATTGTAAAGAAAAAAGTTGGTAGATCCCACGTACAGTGGGAATCGATGATATGCGAAGCACGAATGAGGAACGTTGACATGTCACTTTAAAATCATCCCAACGTTACGAGGCGAACATAAATGATGCCGTAAAAGACTTCCATTTTACGATTACCTTCTTTGCGCCTGGAATTTGTGCTCAGTCGTACAGCCACGTCAGGTAATATTGAATTGGGCGTATGTAAAGCTAGAGAAACGGCCGCAAGCGCGCTATGAGGGTAGCATGTAGTCATGTCTTTACATGACACGCATGCCATGGTTATCATGTTTACGCCAGTCATATACCTCCGTCATCCGTTCACATCATGTAATACCAAAGCGGATGTATGTGAAGCTAGCGAAACGACCGTGAGCGCATCATGAGCGTGGCGTGTAGTCATGTTTTTACATGACACGCATGCCATGATTATCATGCTTGCACCAGTCATATACTTTCATGCCTGACGGATATCGCCAACCAGGTGTGGAAGAACGGCAGTGTCCCAGAGATGCGCAAGACAGCCACAACCATCCCCATCCCCAAACAGACCTCCCAGCCTGGACAAGTCCGCCCCATCTCCCATACACTATGCTTAGGTAAGGTGGCTGAACATGCTATCCTGAACAGGGTTACCCAATACCAGGAGCAACGCAACATTTATTCCCACAATATGATAGGCTTCAGGGTGAGCCTCTCGACGCAAGACGCCATGAAGCACATTAAACATCAAGTTATTCATACGAACACGAGGAACATAATAGCCACATTGGGACAGGACTTGGAGAGGGCCCTCTTAATCTCATGCCGACCCTCTTCGTCATAATCGGTCTGTCTCAAAGACTCTCCGATGTAGATGGCATTAATCATACCGTCTATGCTAACGACATAACAATATGGTGTACCGGTGGCAGCGATGGACGAACGGAGGCTGTGCTACTGGAAGCTATTGAAGTCACGGAAAACTACCTTAAACCGACTTGTCTTCGGTGCTCGCTGCGGAAATTGGAACTGCTTCTTTGCAGGCCCAAGTGCAGGGGCCCCAAACCAAGAGGGTGGAAGCCATTAGAGGATACTGACATCACTCTTAGGACAGGCGAGGGCAGCTTTATCCCCAGGGTGGACTCCCTCGGGGTATCACTATCCAGTCGAACGGCTCCAATAACCTGATGGTCACGAGTCTCACCAGAAAAAGTGACAATGCCATAATACTAATAAGAAGGGTTGCCAACAGGCTACAGGGAATTGGAGAAGATAACCTCGCAAGGTCAGTGCATGCCTTTGTGATGTGCCATTTCACCTACGTTGCAGCCATGCACAGCTGGCAAAGGTCGAAACGTGATAAGCTCAACACGTTAATCAGAAACGCCATCAAGAAGGCTCTCGGGCTTCCCATGTACACAATCACGGATAGACTGTCCCGTCTCGGCATGCGCAACACGCTGGAAAAAATGCAGAAGCACGGGAGAGGGCGCAATTCGCCAGGCTGTCCACGACGCGTTCCGGTAGAAACTGCCTGCGGGAGCTGAAGATTCCACCGATGGAAATCAAGTCTCACTTCTGCAGCATTCCTTGTCAACGACGAAAACAAATCACCGTTGTCCCCATCCCGACAAATGTCCACCCCGAGCACAACGAGAGTAAAAGACGGGCCAGGGCAAAGGCTCTACTACAAAGGGCTCAAGACCATGCCGGGGACTGCTCCTTCGTCGATGCGGTCTAATATCTTGAGAGAAAGGCGTACGTGACAGTGAGCATCAACCATGAGGGTGGTATCACCAATTCGACAACTGGCCGGACGACGGGGGCTGAAATAGCAGAGCAAGTGGCGAATGCGCTGGCCTTGCTGGATAAGAGGAGGTCCACAATTCACAGCGACTCGAGATCAGCCATCCGAACATTTGCCAAGGGAACAATATCGGAACTTGCTTTGCGAATTCTTCTGGACAAACACATCGAGCCACACACACTCGTTTAGTTCGCAGCTCATATGGGACGCATTGAGGGAGCCCCACCCAATCACAACGAGTCAGCCCACATAGCTGCGCGAGGACTATTAAATCACGTAGCTATTGAAGTACGTGGCGCTGATGTCTTGGAGAACCGTGACCCTCCCATCTCGTATAATGAATTGACAAAACATTATTACATGGCGCAGAGACGATACCCTCCACCGCACAGAAAACTAAGCAGACCTCAGGCTCTGACACTCGGGATTCTTCAGGTCGTGTCATACCCTAACGCCGCGCTATAGAAGAAAATTTATCCCGAAATAGACTCAGTCAACTAATACATGTTCCATCTGCCACGTTATAGCTACATTGGAACATAAGCTCTGGCGGTGTCCCATGTTATGCCGTGGGGAAGTCATCACGCCATCCAAATGGGAGGGTGGCATTGTAACTTCGGGACTTGAACAACAGCTATGAGCAGTCCACCGGGCCTGCGACGCAGCAGAGAGACTTGGTTTTTCTGTTGCGGCGTGTGAGCGGCGCGCAACGTGCTAAAGCACGTTCCGAAGGACCAAATAAAGTTCATCCATCCATCTGCTCATACATTCACGTCATGTAATACCAAATTGGACGTATGTGAAGCTAGCGAAACAACCGCGAGCGCATCATGAGCATGGAATGTAGTCAAGTCCTTACATGACACGCATGTTATGATTATCACGCGTGCACTAGTCATATACCTTCATCATACATTCAAGTCACGTAATACCAAATTGGGTGTATGTGAAACTAGCGAAACCACCGTGAGTGCATGATGAGCGTAACATGTAGTCATGTTCTTACATGACACGCATGTCATGATTATCATGCTTGCACCAGTCATATACCTTGATCATTCATTCATTTATCTCTCTCTCTCTCTCACGTCACGTAATACAAAATTTGGTGTATGTGAGGCTAGGTAAACGACTGTGACCGCATCATGAGCGTGGCGTGCAGTCATGTTCTTACATGACAAACATATCATGTTTTCCACGTGAGGGCCTGTCACTTATGTTCGCCATACAGTCATGTAATACCGTAAGAGTTTTGCATATGTCATGTTAACCAAACCACCGCAAGAGCAGTGACACCATATAATATAAATCATGACATTCATGACGTTAGATATGACTAGTCACTTATGCTTGTCGTACAGTGATGTTATGCGAGACCTATTTTCCCCATTATCCAAATCCCCCATTATCCAAATGGCCAGGAGAGCTAAACGTCGTAGGTGGCTATATTGATAGATGGATAAATAGGCAGATACGATCAAACTCGCTGAAGTTCGATAAGAAATGCTCCGCATAAAAAAACAAAAAAGAACAAGTTGCATTGAACCGGCAACCTCGTGCTCCTCAGCGCGATGGCTATAACCACTAAGCAATCAAATGAACCTTGTGCAGTAAGTTAACGGCAAGCTATTAATATACACCATGCACCGCTGGTGGTCTTAAGAGCTCGGCACTTCAACGTATGTTCGTCGTCTGTAGCGAGATCGCACGACGAGCGCGAATCGGGTGCGTGCGATCCATGGTCGTTGTGCCACGCCGACCCACGCGTCGTTGTGCTCGCGCTCCTGCACATGTCGTGGTCGAAGTGCGTATACATGTTTCCTAGCGTGATGGTTTCCTCGCGTGCACGCTTATCTCGTAATTCGGTCACTCTGCACCTCCTTGCTTCCACCGCAAGTTTTGTTTGAAGTTGAAGTAGTTAGAGAGCACGAGTGTCCCTGCGCTCACTGCCGTGTTTACAAAAGGAGCACGCTGCTCTTACTAAAAGAGGTAAGAATTCACCCTTTGCATGTCTGTGAAGCACCCACTTGCCGACACTTCCAGAAACAAATCGTGGGTCATCGCGGCGAGCTTTACCCCTACCGCCCCTGCTTTGCAGAGAAGGTGGTGGCGGCGCATCTGCTGATTGCCCTGTCTGAGTGTTGTGTTGTGGCAAGGAAGTACTTACATGCCGGGCGGCTTAGTTTCTGTGACCAAGGGATGGAAAAATAGGCCAGAATCAATGAAAGTGCTGCACTAGAAGCAGTTGACTACCGTCGTTGCGACCACTGGTTCGCAGCTGGTTCTCCCGGAAAACCACAAAAGGGTAGGAAATCTGCTATGGGAGGTGCGTGCACATCCTCGTGTTCAATTAGTTGAAAGCCACGTCCACGTGCGGACTTCGGAGTAGCACTTGCTTCTCGTCAACGAAAGGCCACTACTACATTGTGCATAGTGCACGCATTCCTGGCGAAGACCACATTTGACGTACGGGCCTACTACTGGCTGCATGGTCGGATGTATATATTAATTTTTCTTTATCGTGGTATTCATACTAATGATATGAACTGCTGGGCGCCTGTATTGGCCTGATTTCGCTGTAACATTTTATTTATTATGAGAGCGCGGAGGAATGATCAGTAAAGTATTTGACTTAATGTCGTGCTTCGATGTGTACGGCGTGTCTAATTCGCATCTTGGGGCCACAGTGTTTACTGGCCTGCACATTGAAATCAAGGTGACATGATCATACGACATGTGTGCTGCATCCTTTTAGCACAGCATCTGATGCCAATAAAACGCAGCCCGCTGAACCTGTCAAGAGATTTGATTTGATATGTGGGGTTTAACGTCTCAAAACCACTATATGATTATGAGAGACGCCGTAGTGGAGGGCTACGGAAATTTAGACCACCTGGGGTTCTTTAACGTGCACCCAAATCTGAGAACACGGGCCTACACCATTTAACCTGTCAAGAGCTATGTACAGTACGGTCCACTCTGGCAAGGAACACGGCAACGCGTGGCTTGCGGCCCGCGTGGCGCAAACTGGCGGCGAGATTGGGTGGGGCTTGCCGCGTTTCGTCTGCTACTTTCCGCTCTGGCGCTTGCAGTACGCTGGATACAGCGTTAGCTTTTCCGCGATGCGATTCATGTCTCTGCCACTCTCGCTGCTCCTCCCCGGGTAATCAGCACGCAGAAAAAAGTGCCGTTCGTTTGTTGTTGTGCTTTATCGGCAGCTTTGTTGCGATTCCATTCATGGCCACAGCATCCGATTTCGGCATTCATGCTAAATGCAAAAGAAAAAAAGCCATATGCCTATAGTATTTCGAAAAACATTAAAAAAACACGTGTTTGAAAATACTTCTATGTATCTCACTACGGCGAGACACGAAATTACATAATTTTTGTGGATTGCAGTATCCAGCAAATGTTTATTATAACTCGCGTTACATTTCGTTTTCTTCGTTGAAGCAAAAACGCTAGAAGCTCCTTATTTGAATGGAATATGCGATAGTATTCACTTTTCAGAGAATCATTACGTTTCACAAAATACGCGCGCTGAATAACGGTGTACGTAGAACACTACGGAGTAAACAAAGAAATTTATTCCTAAAAACTTTGTGGCAGACGGGTTGAGTGAGGTCAGATTTGTAGCCTCGAAACAGTCAGATCTGTAGCCTCAAAATATAAAATAAGTGCAGATCTATGTAAGCAAAATAGGACTACGCATTACAGAACTAGGCACTGAAAATTTTTTCGTAATGCTGATGATTACGCTGGTAATGAGAAAGTGGCCTTTCCGCAATGGAGGTGACAGCACGCTGGCTCTATTCTTTGGTGTACAGCTCGACTATTCAAAGCCCTTCGTCCTCAGGTACTCTAGCTATGCCGCGTCTAAGAGCTAGGTCTGCCGAAAATGTAATCGGCGAGTAAATACGCCCCCAGCTTTGGAATTCTGTGAAAATGATAATGTAGCCCATCACTCGCGTAGCCTGGCGTTTGTGCTTTCCAAGCGTAATCTTAACCAATTGTGAGCTTTACAAACGCTGTTCGAACCAGCCAGCCACTTTTGATAACAAACATGGAAACCGATCGTCGATAAGGCGAGCACATCAATCTTGTCGCTGGCACGAGCCGAACGTAGGGCGGGGAAGTAGCAGACGATGCGGGCAAGTACCGCCCTTGCGATTCAGCGCGCATGCTCCGCATTTCCAAATCTCGCCATCAGTTGGCGCCCCATGGACCACCGGCCACGCACTCGTGTGTTCCCCCTAACAGTGGATCGTACTGTACGTTCCAGTGTCGTTTAACCGAAATGAAAGTGCCTGGGTAAGTTGTATGGTGAACCCGCAATATCTGTAAACATCGCACTACGGTGACAAGAAAGACACACGCGTTGACATTTCGAAAGATTCATGAGCCGACACGTGGTATTCAAGTCGACACACGCAGGTTTTTTTTTTTGCTTTTTCACCGAACAATGATTGCGCTTGGACAACATAAATGAACCACTGAAAGTCTGTGAATGACATGCGACAAAACTATTCCGTTTCGCATTAATTATGTTCGAGCGGACAATTTACAGTGACTCTTTTCTGATATTCAGAAGACGCTAACATGAACAGCGTAGTAGCGTTGAGACCGAAGTAAACCAAGCCGCACTTAACCATACCTTGCTGTTGTCGTAATTTCACAACAACTGTAGAAAACATATCATACAAAGAAAAGCGGTAGCTCAAGTGTCATGGCTAATGCACTGCTGAGCAACGACACAGACAAAGCGCCCTGTAAAAAACTTGACATATTCGTTTAGTTATCACACGCACACACACCTCTAATGAACTGCTTTTGACGCTGTTTTGCCGAATAGGAGGCTGCCACGAACTGACGTCTTCATTTTGGAGCCTCACGGCCTTGATGCGCTCTACGAGGCGCTGACTGTCGCGTTTCACCGATGCTAAGCGAAAAAAAAGAAAACGAATGCTGCTGCTGGGCACACCTCCCGAAGTGCATCTATGAGTTGTACTAGTTGCTCGCCGTCGCGCTAGCAGAACCAGATTTATAGATAAATCCATTGATTGTGCCGCCCGCACCACTCACACCACTCTCACCACCGATGCCACCGCGAAAATACAGGCGGCGTAAGTAACGGCGCCCCACAGATCGTTTCGTCAAGCCGCCGCCAGGGACTGCGCATGCGCTGTAGAGGCATGCTTAAAGCAGATTGTGACCGATGTTCGCGCTCGTCAGGTGCATACTTGCGCGTTTGATTCGCACGCTTTTCCTTCTGTTTGAGCAGTGTGCTTTAAGTGCCGAGCTGTGACAGTTGCTTGCCCACGCTCGTTATCTGTATGCTAATTTCGTGCGTCCTTTCTGGTTCAGGTCTGCGCTGCAAGTTTGGAGCGGCTTGCTGTTCTTCGCGTGACCTTGCGATTTGTTACTACAATATTCATTTCTTCGTCCTTTGGGCGAACGAATTCAGAATGAATGTTTTGCTATCTCTGCGAGAACGCGTTCCATTTTCGTGTTGAACCGAATATCAACCATGTTTTTTTCTTTTTTATGTATACTCTTGCTCCCCGGCTGTGTTTGAGACACGATAGAAGTGCTAATGAAGCCGTTATCCTGTGCTACTCCCTATGCGAAAATAACTGCACAGTCGACAGGAAAGTCATGCTCTTACGAATCAAGTAGTGACATAGTGAGTGCCAAGAGGGTAGCAGGTGATTCACCCGACATCGACGTCCACGAACGCTCTGTGAGATTCAGTGCGCGAGGAGTCATGGCGCATTTATGTGCGCACTTCAGATTTTCTTTTTGCGTTCGGGCTAGGGCACGAAATCGTCGCAGGTGTGGGGGCGCGCCGTTTCGCAACGACATTGTTTTTACTGCTCCATGGTACGGCGTGTTTGCTCACCCGTTTCGCACGGGTCAATCGCTCGCGCGCTGTTGATCGGTTGTGCGCACGCCGGCGGTTTTATTACGTCGAAAGCGAGCGCCGGATTATGCAAACACACCTGTAAAAACGAGCGCCGCACGAAATGTTGTGCTGCAGATAATGACCAGACCGGCAGTGGTCGCGGCACGAGTGATCAGCCGATGGCGAGCCAATCTAGCGGGGACCGAAACTGATAATCACTGGCTTGGATTGACGAAACCCAAGGTCAGCTAAACACTGTGCTGACCGAAGGGCGATACGTAGACGGTCGTTTGGCTCTACTGACCGACTTGTAACAACATCTGCGACGTGCGACATCTTTGTTTGGCTTTTTTTTTTGGCCAGAGCAGTAAGCCGTGACGAAAAAGCAAGTAACGTCTTCATATCTGCTGTGCCAACTGCGCGAACTCCGTCCCTTGGCACGCTTAATATCTGCAGCTGCGTGTGCACATGATGCAATAAAGTGAACTGAATTGCCTTCCGAGCTCCATAGCTTGCCCTGTGAACGGGCGCCATAGCCGCTAATGTTTATTGGTATAATAAGTAAAATAAAAACGAAACGAAGAAACGAAGAGCGCTGCAGGTGATGTTAAGTCGAATGCGGCCCCTGCTATTATGTCGCAAGGGTGCAAACTCGAAGGAGATCTCCGAACATAGTCGCACAGATGCGCTGCGACGACTTCAAAAAAAAAAAAGTCAATAAGGGTGCATGTGTCCATGAGGCAAGTAGTTGCATTTTTTAAGTAATAAAATTACGGGTGTGCTACGTCTCCGGACGACATATCAGATAGTTGAAATGCAATCTTTTCGTAAAACGACGTAAATTAGGTGAATGTAAATACTCTATGAAGAGGTGTTGACTATGCGGGAAGCAAAGTACAGCTCTTTTCTGACGCGGTAATATCCCAGCGATGGATGGATGAAAGAACTTTCATGATGTACAATAGGTCATGCTAGTGTCCAATAGGAGGAAGCGGGACGCTATCATGCTAGAACTGATAGACCTAGCCCTTCAGCCGCTTAATTGTCCATGATTGTTCCTGTATAGTAGAAAAACGTAGAGCTAAATATCAAATGAAACTAAATGATACTTTGTTTTCACTAGGAAAGTGGGAAACGAAAGAAGGGTTTGCTGGAAAAGGTTTATTGCTACAATTTGACTAAGCCCGGTTTCTGGTGCTACAGTTCAACAGTGTGCAGCACAGACTGTGTGTGTAGAAGAGAAGTCATGCCCCGCCGCGGTGGTCTAGTGGCTAAGGTACTCGGCTGCTGACCCGCAGGTCGCGGGTTCGATTCCCGGCTGCGGCGGCTGCATTTCCGATGGAGGCGGAAATGTTGTAGGCCCGTGTAGTCAGATTTGGGTGCACGTTAAAGAACCCCAGGTGGTCAAAATTTCCGGAGCCCTCCACTACTGCGTCTCTCATAATCAAATGGTGGTTTTGGGACGTTAAACCCCACAAATCAATCAGAAGAGAAGTCAAACATTTCCCGGCAACAATTCTATGCTTTCCTATCAGACCGTGGCCTAGGAACTTATGAGGGGTAAACATACGTCAAGGCACTTTGCAAAAGTACGAGATAAAGGAAAGTGTGAAGCATAAAGAAGTGCTACAGTTAGAAAAAGGTGGCCAGACGGGCATTTAGATTTAGAAAGTGATAATAGTTTAGTGAAAATGTTTACACGACAGCCTACATTTCTATTCTTCTTTCATATAAACATCAAAAATTGGTCGCAATAGGTAAAATTTTACGCATCCTCTGGTAGTCGCAAATAGGTTTTTTAAAAAACGGCACTCTACCCTAGAAGCACGAAAAGCACAAGAAAACACACTAACAAGACAACCTGCTCTCTAAAAAATAACAAGGATGCGAACTCATTCAATTATAATACAACTGTGATTGTTGTAATGGGCCGCAATTTTTTTATCTACACAGCAGTTAAGGTTTTTCTTAAGGTAGTGATTTTCTAACAAATCAAAGAAGCTTTGCCAGCTGATTGTAAATTAAATATTTTTTTGAACAAACAAAAAATCGGCAAACCAAAAAATTTATTTGTTTGCCGATTTGTAAACTTATCAAATGTATATCCACTCTGCCAAAACACTATGTTAGGGTTGCAGTATTCATAAATAAAAAAAATAAAAAAAATATCTACGGATGGATAACGCACAGAAAATACGATATGATTGCAAGGCACACAGAAAGATTTTGGACAAAAGTTTGACACCTCGGTGCTCTTTATTGTAAACCTTAATCCAATCACCCTGTTCTTCCGGAACTTCACCCCAATTGAGACACGGCTGCCTAAATGGGGAACGAAACCCACGTTTTCGAGCATAGAAGCGCGACGTCTTACCTGCTTCAGGAAGTGGGATATTTTTGTGCAGTTTAGAACAAGACGTTTTGTGCGTCATGGCATATAGTGGACAAGTTCCGGGAAATATGCCTATTGAGCTGGTTTGAGAAAATAAAGAATTACAATGCTGCTCAACGTGATTGTTTTCATTAATTTTTTTTCATGTCGTATAAGCAATACGAAATAATACAAAAAAGTATATAAATCCGCAGCGTCACTGCTTGTTCGTGTTAACTGTTGCGTTATGCAACGCACCGTCATTTTCGCGTTACGTTTAGTTGTCTGTGGCTTCACTGTTTACACCCTGCACGTAAGAGAAGGCGAGAAACAGGCCTTCACAATTTCATTGCGACAGGTCGAACGTACATGTTTATGAGCTCTACTTTCTGAGATGCTGGCTGATAAAGTTTTTTTTTTGTGGCGTAAAGTGCGAGGGCATAGTTTTGAATGAAACTAGTGTTTGATCCCGTGAACAAAGAAAAAAAAAAACACGTCAATTTTTCGTGATAGAAGCGTTGAATAAAATACAGCTTCTATCATATAACTACCAATTTATCTGTCGCAAAACAAGTGATCGATATTGATCTCGAACGTTTACATGTTTTGACTGTGCCAGTTGCCTGATACGGGTACAACATTTTTCACAGCGAAAGCTATTATGCGATCACAACTCGGGTCTCGCACAGCGCCGTAGTTATTCGCCGCCGCCGCCGGTGTCCTTAACCACATTGCACTAAATCAGAAAAACAAACCTAGTACCAAGGACAGTGAAGCTTGAACCCTTGTCAGCTAGATGCCAACCCACTATTCTACCACTGAGCCACGCCAGTGCTTGGGTCTTGTTGGCAAGCTTGCCTTAGGCAGGCTTCATATCGGGGAAGCAATCGCGTTAATACGACTTATAAGGCGTTTGAAAACAGTGAAAGAACAAGCAGTGGTCGCAAAATGCGAATCGCGTATCGACTGGGTCGTCCAATGCTTCAGACCATTACAAAGGATTGTTTTTTTTTCAGCTATGAACTGTGGCGCTTACCAACTTCAGGCATAACTCCTCATCGTCGTCAGCCACTGCATGACCAATTGGCACAAAATTGCTCCCAATGGTTTAGCTGATACCACGCTTCTCTGAAGAATGACGAAAATTAGCAAAGCGAATGCCGGTGGTCTACCCTAACTTTTTTATTATTAATGCCGTAGTGGGCATCAAGCAAGTTTGCTTGCAGCATTTACTCATTAAATGTTTACAAAATGCTCTGAATGGCTGCTCCTTTAGCTTCTTTGTAACTTTGCTGCGCCTTTATTTATTTATTTTTATTTTTATTTGGACAATACTGCGAACCTTGAAAGGTCCAAGCAGGAGAGGGATGTACACATCCAGAAGACATGCGTATGAATGCAAGATCGACACATGAATGTGAGGGTACATAATCAACAGGTAAGTATACAATCATTATACATTGGATGACAGCAAGGGTGAACACTCTGGCAAAACATTCCAATCGAAAACAGTTCTGGGAAAAAATGAATATTTGTATTGGTCTGTACGGGCAAAGAACGGTGTAATACTTCGGCTATGTTTGTGACGAGACGCTCGACTAGGGTTATTAGCTATGTAATCTTGTGACTGGATTCCCAATTTATTAAAATATAGCTGGTGTAGAAACTTTGGACGGGCACTTTTACGTCGGTTGGCCAATGGCTCTAGGTGTGCGAGCTCCAACATAGCTGAAGGGGAGTCGCGACGTCTAAAACGTTTATAAATAAAGCGAGCTGCCAATCTCTGAATTTTTTCAAGCTTTTCTTTATTAGTGATAGTATGGGGATCCCATACAATGCTTCCGTATTCCAGGGTGGGTCTTACAATGGATTTGTATGCAATGAGTCTAAGCGATGAGGGGGCATCACCTAATTTATGCTTCAAAAATCCTAACTTCTTTCTCGCGGAGGAACATATGTTATTTATATGTGTTGACCAGTTAAGTTTGGACGTCAAGGTTAACCCCAGGTACTTATGTTCCTCCACTTGTTTAATCTGATAATTGCCAAGACTATACATGAAGTGAGATTTATTCTTATTGGAGATGCACATGTAAACTGTCTTGTCGAGATTTATAATCATATCCCATTTATTGCACCATTCCGTTATTGCATGCAAAGCATGGTTAAGAACGTGCTGGTCAGTGACAGACACTATGTGGCTAAAGATGATGCAATCGTCTGCAAACAGCTTAAGGCGTAGAGGGGGCTTTACAATTTGCCCAAGCAATTTTTTCGCGCAGGCCTGGCGTTTTTTTAGGCACGTCTACAAGGCTTGATTCAATATTACATGAAACCAGCTACCATGTTCTTATTTGTGTTGTTCTGTTTGAACTGTTGTGCTATGCGAAAGCAGAATTTTATATTATTCTGGCTAGTTCGATTTTTATCAGTTCTGCAGAAAAAAAGCCACAAATAAAACATAGCAAGCAGAAGAAAGTTACAAAAGACGTGGTAATGTAGAACTCCCTTTCTAATATTTAGCATCTTTGAGCACGAACTCATTCATCCGAATTTATTGTAGGCTTCCGTGATGACTGTTCTATTCAACCATCCAACACCAAGAAAGAAACATTCAGGGAATTCCTAGAACTTTCCGAAGATGTGAAGCAAAAAGCCTACTTAGACTTTCTACAAGGTGTACACTCTGTTTGTTGATGTTTATCTTCAACTCTGTGCTGATGTATTCTCAAAATTTGTCGTAATTTCTGCCAGGCTTTATATCATGCTTTATGAAAACATTGCAAGCATCCAAAGAACGTCCAGTTCACGATCATATGTAGTCTGCTGAGCTGTTATGTTGACGCTTGTAGAACTTTCAAGTAGTTTTCTTTCCTACAGATTTGTGTTGAAGCGACCACACAATCAACTGAAAAAAAGAAAGAAGCGATAATGAGTTTCGCCTTGTTGTCATCACAAGTTATTTCATAGGGCCGCATGTGACATTTTTGAAATCGCATAAATCTCTGCGCATTATTCTCTCAAAGATTCAGAATACATTTTTAAATGCGAAGCATTTCCTAGAGAACTTCGGTAACTTAGAGCGTACATTTATTTATCTAACCGATTATGTTTAGGTGCTCTCGTGGTCACGCCCATAAATTGGTGTGAACCAAAATTATCATGGTAGGGTAAAATAATTAAACGAATATGGCGCGCTGGTCAGTAATGAATAATGTCACAATCCCGTCGCGTATATCGTCAAACACATTCCGCTAGAAAGTGGCACATACCCACGGGAGGGTATGTGCCACTGCTATGTGGGTATGTGCCGCAGGTGATTGACACTTACCTTCGTATTCTAGAACGTCCCTTCATCAACGCTTCACCTTCACTTGAGAAAGCTGATGAGAGCGCTGTCTCCAGGCACGGCAAGTCACTGTGTACTAGTGATAATCTGCTGTGATTCTTGAATAGCGCAGCGTCATTTTTTGAGCCGAGCTGTGGCGCAGTGCTCAACTCCGTCAAGTGAAGGGTGAAAGTCGAATCAAGGAGCGTTTGTGAACACGGGGGTTAGTATCCAGCCAGGAAAGAAGAGAATACACATGGACAATTTTAATGCGCGAGCGTCAAGAAATACCCGACATCGGTAGCGTCGACCCCACGAATGCAAATAATAAATGTCAGGATCCCAGCTAGAGTCGAACCCAAGCATTCTGCGTTACAATGAAGCATTTTACCTCAGAGCTATGCCAGGTTTCGGAAATACTTTTCAAATAGACGCTAATCTTCGTGAAACGTCAATATTGGTTGCAGTGCTGCCTACCCAATTTTATAAACATTACATATGTACTCATATTATACAGCCGTCACGTCGGGTTAACGTTAATAGTGATTGATTGCCATGCGCTGACGTTGATTTATGCAGCAGTGTCAAGGGTCAGGATCCTCGCGAGCATCAGCGCTTCATATCAGGTTCTAGTACTGCTAACACACATGTTCTAGTTGCCATCGTTGCGCTATTGCAAACAACAGGTTATATAAATATCTGCAACTCTTCAACACATGTCTGTGCGTGCAACATTTGTACATATATTTAGCGTCATTTCATGATGGGGTGCTCAAAAAAATTTGAACACGGTCACCTTTTGTCGACATGATTCGCATAAAGTCGATTCCCAGGTACGTGGGATCTGCCGATGTTTTTCGCTGGAATATTCACGTAAATGAATGTTTGTTAAAAAAATAGTGGAATTTGTGAAAGCATTGGGAATAAATACTTACCCCTGAAGCAACAAAAATTTTCTTCGTCAATAATGAACCTTCTTCAAAGAAAGCCAGTAATGCTTACCGAGTATTAGACTGAAAATTTGACAAGTTTTGTACGAGTCTATTAGAGGAGGTTCATTATAGTTTTCTTTGTGTTCTACTTTGAGGTATATCACGTATTTTCTAATTTTCTATTCGCTTATTTTGAAGCCTGAAAGTTGAACAGAATACACTAGAAATGATAGCCTTTCTTGCCCAGTCGACTGTTTATTCAGCAATGAAATGATTCTGATTCTGATCGACAGAGGCTAAAAAAAAATGTGGAATAGAGGACATGAGAACCGCGACCTTTGTTCACAAGGAGTGGTTGTGCTGCAATTGTTTGTAGCATAAAATTTGAGCCAATCCCAACGCACGACATAGTGAAGGCGGATAGGCGAGTACTGATGTCTAGCACTTATAAAGGGTTGTGTGAGTAAGGCTCGCCATATTACAGTTAGTAATATATGTGTACATGTTACGGAAATAGCACATTCAGCAGGCTATCCAGCGAGAGCTACTTCGGATCCTCTGATAAAAGCACTACGTATCGTAAAACCACGCTGGTTATCACGACGCATAATTGATGACACAATACATGCACTTGCTTGTGTGTCGCTGTGGTAGTAATTAAAGGATAGGAAATGGCTGAGCAGGGGCGTTCACTATTCTTTTTACGCATCACTCCAAGGCATAGCACACTTGGGAGGGGGTGGTCGAGGTGGGAAGGAATAAAGTCGGGGGACCCGTAAGCTTTGCCTATATGAGTTGAACGCGATAGCGAAATCCGGCCTCTAGTCCACCCTTCAACCACTTAGTGTGAACCTATCAGTATGTTTTGTCACATACATACGCACGCATACAAACAAGCACACAGTAAATTAAACCAGCGCGCGCTATTATCGCCGAATAGGCTCGTTTTCGTCGTTACACCTGTCGAACAAAATGCGTTGAAGGCGCTCGAAACACTTCTTCAAGTAACCAAGGAATGAATCCAATAGAAGAATTTATTGCCTCACGAATTCACCGCCAGAAATAGTTTAAGAATCCGTCCAGTGCGAGTGGAACTACAAAGGTTTGTCACATGCTGCAATTGCATTATCTCTTTTCTCGTCCCGACGAAAGCGCTGGAAGCTAAGTAGGGAGGGGTGGCATTCAGGGCAAGGAAACTTGAGAACTTTTTACTTTTCGAATGCACGGCTTTTTCAACATGACCGCGCGCGCACGCGTGAACAAGTAGCGGCCTCCCGCGGCTATCTCGGTAACTTGATTTTTCGGTTTCTTAGTTTGGATATCTCAAGATATTCTTACTGGTTGTTTCTGTTTTATCACTTGGACTGTTTGTTTATCACTTGGACATTTCTGTTTTATCACTTCTTTATATATATATATATATATATATATATATATATATATATATATATATGAGATCTAACAGACAACAATGCCAAGGATTGTACAGGGGAAGTTATTAGAACCAATGGAATGTAAATAAGAAGACAGAAAAGTGAATGAAAAAATAACCAGCCGTGAGCAGGAATCGAACCTACGACCTTCGAATAACGCATTCTAACCACTGAGCTACCACAGCGGCCTTCCGTCCATCCACTTTTTTGGGTTTATATGTAAATTTAGAAGTAGGAGTGACAGTCAGCGCCATCTATAAGCCAAGCGACGATTGTGAACCACTCTTTTATGCGCATGTTTGGCGTCACGTAGCACGTGAACTTATTACGAGCGGGCAGCTGATTAATAGTCCCTCGTATACAACCTAATGACACCAAGTCTGCCAGTACGAGACCCTCGTTAAATGAAATAAGGGAAAGAAGTGTATACCTAAGGGCTCGTTTTTCCGTGTTTTGACACAATATTAATGAGATCTAACAGACAGTAATGCCAAGGAATGTACAGGGGAAGTTATTAGAACCAATGGAATGTAAATAAGAAGAATGAAAAGTGGATGAAAAAAATAAACAGCCGTGAGCAGGAATCGAACCTACGACCTTCGTATAACGCGTACGATGCTTTTTACCACAGCGGCCTTCCCTATATATATATATATATATATATATATATATATATATATATATATATATATATATATATATATATATATATATATATATATATACATGTATATATATATATATATATATATATATATATATTTATATATATATATATATATCTTCTTCAATACCCCCGAGACAGACAATATTGGAGTATGTAGATTTTAGCGTTTTAGCCACAACAGATTTGAAATATATAGGGGAGAGAAAGATACAAGATTGTTTGAGCAGGCCCGACCATATTGCCTGTAGCAAAAAACTGCTTTTTCTCAGTTTCAGAAAAAAAAGAAAACACCACGTTTTATCCCCACTTGAACTGTCCCAGGTGGTTAAATTAAACCACAGGAATGTATTTGAGAGCCCGAAAACACAGGGTTAGGTGCAGACACATAAAAGACGTTCGCAGAAGGCAACCATGAACATGCACGTGCTGAGATAAGTGGCCTGGGGGAAGGGATATTTATCTTGGGATGCGCAGCATAATCGCACGTGCCGCATCTTGTTGGTTCAAAGAATAAAACTGCCTGACTCGAGGTCTCTAGTGTCACTGAGAAACATAAAGAGGTCACTATTTGCTTGTGGCAGAGAACGCAAGGACAAACGACTCTTCTTTCTAGTCGTGTCTTGTCAAATGTGCAAGGCTACATGGTATAGCAGTATTTTTTTTTTCAATGTATGTAGGAGATGAAAGAGCTGTGGATAGTTCCCCGTAACATCTACTGCGGTCAGTTGGCATGAAATAAATTCGGTGTCCTAGCAGTAAGTCTTAACACACTTGGCTGCTGTATGTTAGCTGTGTAATCTTCAGTCACTATAAACAAGAATTGTAATAAAATTAAGTAACACTGAAATAAAGCTGACGTGAAGGTGTGCTATGCAGATCTTTACGTTTTTATGAGTGCTTATGTAGGCCAATCAGCTTTTCAGTGCATGGAGGAACCACTCTAAAGCATATAATTTGGGATAGTGAAATAGCTCATAACAGTATTGCAGTCTAGCTTCCCCCAATAAACCAGGGGTGCGGTGCGGTGGTGGGTCAAACTGATGGTTAGCTTATAAGTCTCTGACATCACTTTTGGGCGTTGCAGCAAGCCCGGGAAGTTATAGTGTTACAGGGTCTCGCTACTGCTGCCGGCGTGGCCAGGCCAAAATTTACATGATACTTAATAACGTTGTCACACACGTGGAGTAATCTCGCTCAGACTCGAACCAACTTGTAATATTGAAACTGAGTGAGCTAAGTTTAGTAAATTCGTGGTGAATATGAGACTTACCGGACATCATGCAGGGAACTACGTTTTTTATATAAGAGCCGGGGGGGAGCTCTGTTTCTTCTTTCAAGGGAGACCGACGTATTTGCAGCTAACGCCTCTGAAGCCTAATGAACCATAAACTGAGGGTCGCCCACAACCCTATTGCTGTGATCGTTACTGTGGGCGGCGTTTACAACAAAATGACAAGAATAATTTTGAAAGATACCTATCACGTTGTTATTATGGACATTCCGCTCTAATGCATTAGTAACTACCTGGCTATTTCGGCCGTACGCACGCACCCCTAGCTTCAAAAGGTATTTCTCAATATCTTAATTTGGTTGTTTATGGTAGTCTGAGTATTCCACACCAAGATCATTCGGTATGACTGTTAAAGTACCAGCGGGGTTCGTGATCATAATTCTCTGTCAGTGGAACGATCTAATAAGGAAAGAGCTTCATTCGTTGGATCTCAACAATAGCACAGATGAACTCGAAGAAGGATAATGAGGTTCCAATCTCTTATTGCAATTTCTGCCTTGGAAATCCCGAGTCTTTTATTATTTCCCCCTTTCAGTTATGGTGTGTACAGATGGAGATGCCAACTTCACTGGCACGTCACACACAACGCGTTTCATGAAATGGTTTGAAACGTGAAGTGCACGTTCGTGGAGGCCTCCTGAGTGGACGAATAGCGACCATTGAAGTTTATAATGCTGCGTATTTCTGCAGAGGATCACTTTGCTGGACGCTCTAATATGTTCTATGAGTTCACGACGTGACATATTCCAAGACCAATGTGAAACGTATCTTTTTTCTCGAAACAAATACAAGGAAAAAAAACTGTGCATGCATTTCGCGCCTTATAGCGTATTTTTCAGGGTAATACTGAAGCTTAGTGGTGGAAGAATAGTTTGATAATTAGTTACACATTCATTACCTTTCATTATCAAACCAAACACGGAGCAACGCTTTAATTCATTTCCTTACTTGGAATGTAATACTGAGTGCCTTAGAATTTCCCCACGCAAATTTGACGCGTTTCTGACAGTGCACCATAATTCTTGACTGAAGGGGCTTTAACATTTTAACAGGGTATACGCCTGTCGTAAGAATTTTTTTCAGTATTGCTAAACCTGTTCGCCTTAAAAGTTGGTGTACTCGTCTCTAGCATACAATAAAGCAGTCATATCGGCCGCCTCAGAAACTAGTATCCTGGTAGCCTAACTAAGGGTCCTGCCCCGGTATTTTCGATGGAAGCAAAAATGCTTGAGGCTTGTGTGCTTATTTTTAAATGCACGTTAAAGAACTCCAAGTGGTCGAAATTTCTGGAGCCCTCCACTACGGCGTCTCATCACCATATTGTGGCTTTGGGACGCAGAACACCAACAATTATTTATTAGTATTATAAATTATTTACTTGGAGTCTTCCTAATATTCTCTAGAAAGAAAACCACACCGAAAAGATACATTGCCGTACACACAACACACCTAGACCTGTTCCCACCACACTAACAAAACACGCTACATCCATTCATATGGAAAGGGGTCTCGGAAAGTTACAAGAAAATTCAAACTTTCCCGCATGGAACGAAATGCCACTGTATGCGCCACACACTATATGAATACGATTTGAACTCCTGCCACACACGAAACAACCTTTATCAGGAGCAACGCTTCCTGCGTTACTTAAAACAGCATAGAGCAGTTTTATGCATGCACTAAGTCCAGAGACACAGCGGGGCACACAAAAGACCACAATAGAAGTGATCTATTAACAAGATCAGTTATTTCAGCGATACCTGTTGTGGCTGTCTGTGTTGATAAATGTGTCCTTGTTTTTCGACCGCGTACAAGAATACTGCACCCATATTGTATGGTACAAGAATGTGCAACCTAAAAGCCAAAATACTTGGTCCGTCACCACACCACAATAGTAAGTAGCTCTGATCAGCAGGTAGCCTCAACTTCCAATAACAGGCAACAGGGCTGTGTAGGCGGCCTGGTCATGTGTCATCTTGGACCGATAAGGGTAGCCACAAGGCATGGGACGCGATAGCTATGTTTGCTCGAAGAATAAACATCTGTGTCGCCCTACTTCTCTGTTGGTTTTTGCTGGGGTGTTCGAAAATGTCACGCATAATGTGTTTGACAAAAAGTTTCAGGTTTCTGCAGTGCCAAAATAACGTCAATCCAATAGGCGGTAATTTAAAAAGAGAATTTACCTAGCGCTCTGAAAAAATTGGCAGTGCCCACTTGCAACAACGTAGATAAGTGGTTTAGTTGGAAATGATGCATACTTGGAAAATCAGCGCAAATACGACGTAGGCACAAGACGAGAAGGACATAGTACAATGACTCTGGGTATGGGCTTGGATAAGCCTCCGATAGACTTCCATTCCAAACAAGTTTTAATTCTGTCTCGTTTAGACTGTGCAACGAAATAATAAGGCAAAAAATATGCTTTTGTGTCTCACGTGCTCCCATCAAATAAAGTTTGTGGAACGTGAGCTGTACTGAAAATACGAATTTATGCTCGGTTAGTGCATGATACTTCTAGCCTCTTTACTATACAGACTGAAACATCCGTTTGGAGCAGTGTGTCGGAGTGAAACAAAAAACGAAAAAAACTATACTTCTGATTGGAACAAAAACGTAACCGAAACATTATCTATTACTTCGTTCCGAACTGAAGCGGAACTTTCTTTCAATCATAGTTCAGTTCCGGGAAAAAAACTTGGCAATCTAGAACTGCCGAAGTTTCGCAACATTAGCAAAAATGCATACCCTATAATGGAGTAATAGCTCGTTTTTGAGGCCGGGACTCCTGAGTAGAGATATGTTGAAATTGTGTGAAGACCTATAAAAGTGGGCACCAGAAACGTGTATATTAACACAAGCGGAGTTTCGTGTCTACCTGTCACGTCGGTTTGCGTGAAGAGGGAATTCTCTGCAATAACTTATTTTATAAGAACAGTGGTCTCGCACATCAAAGAAACAATCGATGATGTGCTGCATCCGAGATAATGCTGACAACCTTATTACAAAGCATTCAGTCAGCTAGAAAAATATATTTACTGGCTTTTGAGAAAACAAATACAGTCATTTCAAAACGTGCCGGCTTGCGCTACTTGGTAGGAATTCATTGTGCAGTTGCTTCTGCTACTCTGAAAAACCTGTTTTACGCATATCCCACTTTAAACCACAAGGGCGCTGTGGTTAGTTTAAATTCAAGTATTCATACAAATAAGAACAGTTAAGTATCAATAGGGAACATTTTCTATTCGTTCTAAAACAAAAACAGACAGGGACGTTATGTGATTGAATGAAGCTAAAAGAAAAACGAAAAATATTTTGACAGATATCACGTACCTCAGGAATAAATGTTATGCGTAGCGTGCAGATGAATGGTCATTTTGGTTGTATTTTTTTAACGAAACGTTACAAAATGATGCTAACAATATGCAGGAATGTTGTATGTACAGACATATTTAAACATTCGCATGTTTACTGTTGCGTAATGATGCCGACGGCAACGTTGGTATTAGCAACGCCAAAAGCGGTGAGCTAATAAGTAGCGCTTGTGCCAGTGAGAATGATGGCCCTGGACACTGCTGCATAAATGGGCTTCAGTGGATGGCGCTTCACTACAACTTTCGTTAGCCCATGTGAGTGATTTTTTAAATGAAAAGAAGAGAAAAGTGAGCCCCGTAACTGCTTCTCATGGGTGGAAGTAAAGGAGGAATTAAAAGGATAGGATTAAAAGGCAAACAGGTAGAGAGGAAGGAGAGAGCGAGTCGCAGGGACAGAGAACGACAGACAACGACGGAAGTAAAGAGGAGATAGGAAAGATAGACATGGTCGCAGTAGTCCGAGGACGGGGCATCACTCGGCGAGAGCTTTTGTCGGCGTCACGAGATGGCGTAGGGGGAGCCCAGTCGGCCAGAGCTGCGCTGTCGTCGGAGATCGCGGGGGCACAACCGGTCGGTACGAAATCTAGAGAGCAAGTCCGTCGTTATCCCGAAGTCACAATGGCTAGAATAGGGAAGTGTGATGAGCGGCAAGTGGCGCCTACGGAGTGCACTGAAGCCTCTGAGGAGAAGCCGCGTGGGGGCGCGCCCGGTCGTTTATACGTTGTTTACACGGTTCCGACACTTTCGTCGGGCGCTTTCGTTGTCGTTTCCTTTTGTGTGGTAGCATTCTCATGGCTCGAAAACAAAGTCATTACTTCGTCCAGGGTTGCACTTCAGGCTACAAGTCAGCTAAAAAGAAGCCTGCGTTGTTCGGCGTTCCAAAGGACGAAGCTCTGTTTGCACAGTGGCGGAGAGCGATCCCGCGCGCTGACAAACTGCTTCAAGAAAACTCGCCTGTGTGCGGGCTGCACTTCGACGAGAGGTCTATCTCCCGGCACTCCGAGCACACTGTGAAGGGCGAAATTGTCTGCATTGAAAGGGTAGGGCCATCGGCGTGCACAGGATTCCCGTTCAGATGCGAAGGGGGGGGGGGGAGGAGGTGAAGGTTCATTGCAGGGCCCTCCCCCCTTTCATAATAAATTAGTGTATGAGGCAGACTTTGCGCCCCCCTTTAGGTGACCAAAAGAGTGCCCCGCCGCCTACTCAATGTATAGAGCAGATTTAGCGCCCCCCTGCCAGGTAACTACACCTATGGGTAGGCTTTTCGGAGAAGCTCTTCGCATTAGTAGACGCCCTTGAAATCACGTTTTCAAAGTGGTTTAGATACAACGTACGAGCTTCACAGTGACAGCTTGGAAGACCTAGTTTCCTGCTTGCAAAAAACAAAAGACGCAACACTGGCCTGCACACAACATGGCCCAAGCCTCACCAATTAAGTGACCAAGTTTTCGAACAAAATTTATCCCGAAATGCAGTCAGCTAATACATGTATCTTCTGCGACGATGTAGCAAGCTTGGAAAATATACTCTGGCGCTGTGGAGAAGTTATCGTGCCCTCCAAATGGGAGAGTGCTATTACAAGCTTCAGACTCGAACCAGTCCATCGGGCCCATGACGCAGCACAGACTAGGTCTTTCTATCCCGACGCGGGAGCGGCCCACAACGTGCTAAAACGCGTTCCGAAGGACCAAATAAAGTTAATCCATTCATCTTATCCATCTGCAGTTTTAAAAAAAGGCACTCCACAAGAAGCGAGCATCTTCCCTTGAAAAGTGGGATTGCACCTGAAGCTCTGCAGGCGCGTCACCTAGGCTTGCAGCCCAAGAGAAACATTGTTCTGTGGTGCGCTTGTGAACCGTAGAACTTTTTTTCTTGAAGTTTAAAAAAAAAGAAGTGCGACTAACTATTAAGAATGCATTGTTGTAAAGCCCCGCCGCGGTGGTCTAGTGGCTAAGGTACTCGGCTGCTGACCCGAGTGTCGCGGGTTCGATTCCCGGCTGCGGCGGCTGCATTTCCGATGGAGGCGGAAATCTTGTAGGCCCGTGTATTCAGATTTGGGTGCACGTTAAAGAACCCCAGGTGGTCGAAATTTCCGGAGCCCTCCACTACGGCGTCTCTCATAATCATATAGTGGTTTTGGGACGTTAAACCCCACATATCAATCAATCTATCTATCTATCAAGCATTGTTGTAAACAAATAGTGAGTCACTACTCGGAAATGGGTTGTATGACCAGTGTGCAGAAAATAAAATGTTTTCATTCAGATACCGCCCGTGATTCTCATCTCTAAATGTTTGATAATGCGTTAGCAGAAGTAGCTATAGCCAGCCATGCATGCTACGAATGATGGGGCTTTATTTACAGATTAGTGCTTCAGGAAATGATGGTTTGCCTTAGAAGGTGTTCGCCTTAGAAGATGTTCGCCTTAGAAGTTTCGCCTTAGAAGGTGCAAGCAATGGCTGACAACTGAGTCGGTCATCGTTTCAGTCTTCTACCATTTCACATAGATGAAATGTTTCAGTGCCATCGCACACTCACTATCGGCACCTTGCTGATATTTAGTTCAGTTGCGCGCCCACGTAGGCATCCTGTTTTTCCAGAAGCTAATTAAAATATTTTCTCGGTTGCCATATGAAGCTGTGCACGAGCAACTACATGCATTTTAAATGTGTCACACTGCCCGCGCGCGTGGTTGATTCCCATCTCTGCGCAGCGCATCACCGCCTTGGGTGACGTGGATGGATGAATCGATGCATTGATATGGCGGTACCCTTTAGATCGAGCGGTGGCTCACATGCAAACGTGTGCCAGCACTACCTGGCAGTTTCCTGCCAAGGCGTTACGCGCTAGCTGGCGCGTTCATCACACTTCCCTATTAAGCCACTGTACCGCGGTGATGACTGGATGATAGGAGTCCGTATGCAGTGCATAAGCTCAGGCAGCCGGCACTGCAAACGCAATCAGCGTTCCACGATCATCGTGGTCTATACTTGAAAAGCGGTTCAGAGGGCGGACGTGGCTCTGTGGTAGAATACCGCGCAGAAGACTCGGGTTCAATTTCAGCTGGAACCATAGTATTCATTTTATGCATGTGTTGGGTCAACATTGTCTATGCCAGCTTTGGGACGAAGCTCGTTAGAGCCGACATGTTTAGTTGGCTCCATCACGCCCCACAAAACCCAAACCGAAACTGAACACCTGCACAGCAAAAAACGAAAACACAGACACACTTTATGTGTAACGAACTATACGACAGCAAAACGCATGATCGCCCACGCCATCCGTCTGTCCATCCGTCATTGCTTCCGTGCATACGTCCACCTATCCGGGGTTCGTGCATCAACCAGTGCGTCTTTTGTACTGGTCGGTCACTTCAACGTGGACCTTAGGGCTCATAGCTTCGCCCACTCACTGTCATTCACTTCCTGGCGATGCACTGACTTTTCTTAACGCTTTCGAATTAAAATTACAAAAGTCTGTTCTCGTTGTTCTTTAGTTGGTATAAAATACCGATCACCTTCAATACATTTCGCTCAACTAAAGTTAATCTTAGCAAAACGTGACGTCTGTATCGTAAGAATACCTGTGTAAAAATTGGATAGCAAACATTGCGTCCCAAATGCATGCGTCAAGAATCTTACGGCCTACCTGAAAAGAAAGTTGCGAGGTATGGCGTGGCTATATGGTATGATGCTTAGTTGCCATGCAGAATGCTAAGGTTCCATTGCTGAGACACTGGAGTTTTTAGGGGCGAAACTTCTTATAGCGGCACCCGTTCGTCCCCCGTAGTATGTAACAAGTATAACATTTTGACCTCCAAGGTGGTGCCGGTGAGAGACTTCTTCTGTGCGTTGTTGAGCAATAAAAAATAGTGCTCAATGTACATGTCAATGGCTGCTAATGGGGAATGGGAGACAGGAGCATTCGCCTTTTAGTTAATGCGCAGGCTGCGATCACCATTAGCAGCCATTGGCATGTACATTGAGCACTATCTGACAAGAAAGGGTTGCTACATTATACTCGCTGGGTGTAACCTCCTTAGATTTAGAAAGGTTTAGCGAGCGTTGAGCCACAGTGCCATGAATACAATGAACTTGTATTCCTAAAGAAACTAATAAGAGAAGGACGCACTTTGAGCATTATCTGACCACAAAAGGTTGTCATGTTAAACTCGCTGGGCATAACTTTCTTGGTTTTTGCAAGCTATAGCGTAGGTTAGGCCATAGTGCCATACATATAGTGAACTAGTAAAGAGCCATGAACTAGAGGCAGTAAAAGCTAGGAAGTATACACGAAGCGCAGGCCGTAAGAAAGTGCGCGCGTTCCACCCCTCGTTTATTCCTTAGATTGTCCACTGGATGGTCGTACTTCTATATGCTGAATATATGATGAAAAGATATGAGATGGGGGTACTAGGAGTGTTCACTAGATGGACGGATGGACGAACAGGCACATGGATGCACGGACAGACCAGTGAATGGACGAATGGGCAAACGCACGCAGGGATGCATGAGCGAACAGCCGGTTGGATGTACTGACGGATGGACGCGTGAACGGATGGATGGATGGATGGATGCAGGGACGGATGCCTGGACGCATGGACGGATGCGCAGACCGACGGAAGCAGAAGGAACGGATGTATGGGAGTGCGGAAGGACTGATGGATGCTTCGCCCCACTCATCATCATGCACACCGTGCGAATGTTGTGGTTCTTTTTTACTCTCTTTTTCTTTTATGCTTCCCTTCACCATTCCACCAGCGTTGGCTAACCAAATATTCATGTACCTGGTTAACTCTCTATCTTCTCTCTTGTTGTTCTTACTTTCTCATTTATATTGGAGTTCTGTCAGGACTCTCTCAATATTCGTATTGTCTCGTGTAGGTGTGAACATTTGTTGTGCGTGAACTAACCTGGTGGGTGTTCTCGTAGTTACCTCTGCTACCAGTTCTCCGGGCGAATCGTTTGTCTGCACGTATATGGCTACAAGGCATATTATGCCATAATTATTTTACAACGCTAAAAGTTTCCACATGCTGATTGTTAAAAAAAAAACATTGCCAACCACGCATTCTGACGCATCCGGTGGAAATGCTTAATTATGAGCTAGTATTCATGGTTGGAGCCGGAAGGAACAAAACTTACCAATTCAGGGACGACAGCACACGTGCCACAGCAGTGTAGTGAGCACAAAACAGAGGGTGTAAACAGCCCAAAGTGCCAAGGTTGAAGCAAGAATTAAGAGATAAGAACACTTCAGTGGCCTCATTAAGACTGCCATCATAAGGAGCTGCCACGTTACATCCTTGAAATCTCTACGATTACGTCCGTAAAACAACGAAAATTGCTGCAGCTTTCACGAAGCGATGTTGCACGTTCTGCAAGGAAAAGCAGCGTCACGGCATAAAACCGGAAAGTGCTACACAGTCACGTTAAGGAGTAGGAATGAGGAATCTGAACACCAAGAGGCCTACCAAAAAAGAAAAAAACAGCTTCGCACTGGTGGTGCCCAGTCGAAAGGACGTCGTTTTTTTCTCTTCAGTTATCGCTTAATTTCATTCTTTTTTACTTGCTCTTTTTTCCAGTTAAATCTGTGGTTTTCTCCCTCTTCATTGCTATTTATGTCTATTATTGTGATAGCAATTGTATGGAGATTCTCGGCTGGATTCAGCCACCGGTGTCGCCGTCACTCACCGTTTGTGTATACCTATACATATTTAAAAAACGCAAAAAAGAAAGAAATCCCAAAAAAGACTCAGCTGCGCGAAATTGAACTTCTGCGTCGCTATTGCGAGGTGTTAACCACTGAGCCCCCAAGCAACTTTTTTTTTCTTCATTGCAGTTCGTCATTTACAACAGAACGAATTTTATACAATATTTCATGTGCAATAGTGTGTACAATAGTTATTCCACGCGCAGTACCCAGTCGGGCATTTTGTTTCTTATTTTTTACCGTTCCAGAAACGAAGTTAAAGACTCCCGAAAATATTCTAGAGCTCGTCGAGCATCTATATCAGCATGTCGTATAGCCATGTGCCACCTCCAAATACTATGCAGATCCAATAGCATAACAATGTTATACGGAAATTCATCCTCAATATCAATGGCGAGGTACCTTATTTTCTATGCGTCTAGTGGGAAATCTTTATTTCATGTCCTCTATAAGACATCCTAGAAGAATACCGCGTCCCAACAATCAAGGAAAACATGCTCAGTTTTTTCGGGCTTCAGACACAAAAAAATTCGCAGATCCCATGTACAGTGGGAATCGATTATATGCGAAGCACAAATGATAAAAGTTGATAGGTCACTTTAAAATCAACACAACGTTACGAGGCGAAGGTAAGTGATGCCGTGCATGACTTCCGTGTCATGGTTATCATGTTTGGATGTGTCGTTTACATTCGTCATCTATTCACATCACGTGATGCCAAATTTAGTATATGTGAAGCTAGCAAAACGGCCGCGAGCACGCTATGGGCGTGGTATGTTGTCAAGTTCTTACACGACACTCGTGTCATGATTATCGTGTTTGCACCAGTCATATATTTTGTCATCCAGTGACGTCACGTAACACTAAATTTGGTATAAGTGGAGCGAGAAAAACAGCCGCGAGCACATCATAAAGGGCCCAATTTACTCCAATACAGCGTTGACGCGCGCGCCCGCTGGGCACAGCAACGCTACGTTATCAAAACGCGATCGCTCTATAGACTGACGCTAGGCGCGACCGGTGCGGCCATCGTCCGTTGGCGCGGCCCGACGGCAACCAGTGCGAAATGCGACATGCTGCATTTCGCGCGGATTCGTTACCCAGACAACACTGCGTCTCCCTCTTTTCGTGTTGGAGAGACGCCGCACTCTCTGAAACGCGCATGCGTCAAAGCAACGCAGTGCGCCGCGCACCTGCGAGTAAATGGCAGGACCAGCGCCTGGCGTGGCAACGCCGGCGTGACGCGACGAAATGAACGCCGGCGAGCACGCGCACCGCGTCGCGTCGAAACGTATTGGTGCCTTGACTGTGGCACGCAGCCATGTTCTCGCACAACACGCATCTGATGATTATCATTTTTGCACCAGTCACACACCTTCGTCATTCATTGGCGTTACGTAAATAATAGCAAGTTTTGCATATGTGAAGTTAGCGAAACGGCCGCGAGCGCATCATAAATGTGGCATGTAGTCATGTTTTTACATAACAAGCATGTCGTTATTGTCATGTTTGGATGTGTTTTTTACGTATGTCTTCCGTTCGCGTTGCGTTATACCGAGTTTGGTACACATGAACCTAGTGACATGGCCGCGAGCACATCATGAGCGTGGCATGTAGTCACGTTGTTGCATGGCACACGTCTTATGTTTATCATGTTTGTACCAGTATCATACCTTCGTCTTCCATTCACGTCCCGTAATACCAAAGTTGGTATGAGTGAAGCTAGCGAAGCGGCCGCCAGCGCACTATGAGCGTGGCATGATGCAATGTTGTTACATGACACGCATGTCATTATTTTCATGTTAGGGTCTGTCGCTTGTGTTCGCCATGCCATCATATCTTACCATCATATCTTATTTTGCAACATGCCATGTGAATAGAACCACCGCAAGAGCTGCAAGACCAGGAACTGTAAATAATGACATTCATTGCATATATGTCACGATTTTCATGTTATGACTGGTGAAATATGTTCTTCATACAGTCATGTTATATCATACCAAGTTTCGCATCGATACCATTATCGAAACGGCCAGTAGAGCTAAAAGTCGTAGGCGGCTAGATAGACAGATAGATAGGTTAGATAGATAGATAGATAGATAGATAGATAGATAGATAGATAGATAGATAGATAGATAGATAGATAGATACGCTTAAAGTCACGGAAGTTCGCTAAGAAATGCTTCGCTTTTAAAAGCCACGATTACCCCAAGGAACGAATAAACCTTCGTCAGACATTTACGTCTTAACTGGTAAAACACCGGAGTGAAGCTTGAAGAAGAACATTTTAACCCCTGGACGCCCAGGCGTTCGTTTGATGCGCTTCAACACTTTGCCCCATGTTCCATTAGAGTACTGAGTGCGGTAGAGTGGAACGGAAGAACCACATCGCATAAATCTTTATGCATTTTTTCCAGGAAAATGTGCTTAAATATTAAAAAAAACGTGTCTTCAAGAAGTGAAAGGACTCCATGATTTTCCTAAAGTAGACTGGTTTCCTACTTTCCCATTAAACAAAAGACACTACAAACTCGAGCAAAGCACTAGCCAATCGCATTGGACAGACTGTGCGCAAAAAAAGGGTACTTAACATCGTGAAGGTAGAAGAAACAGTTTACAATCTGTCGCAGAAACAGGTGCGACAAACCCAGAACACCATCACGCACACGCCGAAACAGGCTCGTCTAGCTTGTTTTCTCCAACGTGGAACCTCGTATAAAGATGGCAAAAATACGATGAAACTTCTGCACATTTTTTCGAGAGCAGTGCAACACTTGCAAAACATATCGCAACTTGGTAATGAAGAACAGGTTGCAAATGGTCGTGCGAGCGAAAATGAACAAATCCACTCTCTTGAATTTTTCCGCCCTGTCACGGATTTCAATGCCTGTCGGCACCAGTAAGGATCAGTGTCACTTTAGCTTTCCAGGGGTACGCCAATGTATTTTACCGGTGTTGTCGTACATTTAGCATTTTTGAAACAGTTTGTTGTGATTTCCTAATTTTCATGCCACAAAAAGAAGACTCTTTGTCCAGTTAACTGCACTTCCACTAACCTCGCCAAAACGTTTTGCTACGTTAACTGCCTCTGCGATACTTTCAAGGTTTGTACAAGAAAATAGCTACGTCATCCGCGTATGCCAGTAGGCGTACTTTACATGCATGAAGCTGGAACTCTTTAATAATGTTGCTGCGTATTACACTTCGGCAGAAGCTTTGATTGTAAATTCAAAAAAGGAAAGGAGCGAGTGGGCGACACGCGAATCGCTGCAGCTCTATCGATTTACTTGACACTTTGTCAACAAACAGACGAGTGGTACATCCCGTGTATGCCATCTGAACGGCTTCAATAATTACTGTACCGACGTTAACATTCTTTAATACGGCTATGAGTAAATCATGCGGCACATGACGGAAGTCTTTCTCCAAGTTAATCTGAAGCATAGCGACCACAGGGCCTATCACTCTAAAACAAAAGGGTTTTAAAAGGGTGTTGTTTGTCCTTTAGGGACTAATGGGGTTGCCACAACCATTTATTCCTTTAAGGACTAACGACACCGGGTCTAACAGTTAGTCCCCACAGACAAGCTCAAGGGACTGACATTTATTTCTCACGTTCACACCTTAGTGAGTAACCGTTAGTCCCACTATTCACCTCAACAGACTAACATTTAGCCCTAACATTTTCACTTTATAGGGCAACTGTTGTTCCCCACATTTACACCATACCGGGCAACCGTTGGTACTCACAGTTGTACCTCGCCGGACGAATCTACTGAAATACTCCAATCGGATGAGCTTTTTATCCCCAGTTCAAACATTGTTTTTTTCCTTATTTTCCGCCAACCTAATACTTTTTTCATCTGTTCTTCTGCGCAGTCAGCAACAAAATGCGCAGAAAAGAACACACGAAAAAGTAGTTAGCCACCTATGTGTAACTGCTTTCGCAGTCACGGCAACAACGAAAGACAAAAGTGAGACATCGAAATCTCTAATTTTCTACTTACACATGAAGTTTCTCCATTCTCTTAAGTGAATTCATGGTCAAGTGAACAAGTCCAGTCTCGTTGTCCCATCTTGTTCACTCCTTGTGGAGCTCCTCCGATGGAAGCGATAGATGACAGGCATTGCAGACGCCAGTGCACGCAGCCTTCTGTCTGTGGTGTTCCCGTGGCTGCACGTACAATAATATAGTAAAAAATAGTTAGACACACGTGACAGAAGATGAAGATGCACGCATATGACAAGTATGTGCACGTTACTATAAAAAACATGCGTGTAAAGTATGACACAAAAATAACTTTACTTTCACATCTCGCACAGTCCTTCTGAAGCTGCTCTGACGAAATAGATGGATGACAGGCATCGCAGACGCCAGCGCATACAGTCGTCAGCACGGTGTGTGCTCACGGCTGCGCAATAAGTATGTAAAATAGTGAGTCACACGAGACAGAGCATGAATGCAATTGTATATGAGAGATACGTGCAAGGTGAAATGAAAACATACGTGAGATATGACAAGCTAATTATACCACCGTGATGTCACACATTGTCAAAGACTCATTTCGATACCCGTAGGGCAACAGCTTAGGAGCGGTGGCTGCAGCCACAACTCCGCGAACCACCGTGCCGCTAACAAGTCGGTGAGTCCTAAGCGAGCTACGTCGTTCAGCTCGAGCAAGCGAACGCGAGACTAAACACGGCGCTGCACGTGGAGTGTCTGCTGGAAGCGAACTTCGAACAGGAGAGCGAGCGTACGCTTGGCCGCCGCCACGAACAGCGCCGAGCTGGTTTGGAGCTAGCGCCGAAGAAATCGACGGTAATTCGGCTCTTTTCAACAAACTAGAGCGAGTGCAGTGCGCAAACACGAGTCCACCGCCGCGGCCAACGGACGGCGCCGAGCTGCTTGCGACCGACTGACGGGAAAGCCAACTGTAATGGCGACCAATTTTCAGTGTGAGTTCTGACGCTAGGAAAGCCCCGCCAGCTCATGCTGGTCCACTTGCAGTGTGCGACATACTACAACCAAGCTCGTTACGAAAACCCGCAACGTGTTTTCGACAACTCCCAACACAGCGACTTGGTCTCAGTCCAATATTGTCCGCCCGGAGCTCATCGCGACGGCGAAGACAGGCGAGCACTCAATGAGCGAGCGTACGGGAGGCCGTCGGCAATGACGGGCAATTTCCAGGCGGTCGCAAAGCACAAATGAACTGCAGACGCTCAAGCTGACCTTCGCGGTGCATTTCGTGCGTGCGATATACAACACGACCGAGCCCGTTGCCGGAAAGCGCGATCCATATCGCACACGCGACAAGTAGACTAGAATAAAAAATGATAACCTACTTGCTTAAGAATCCAGTGCTGATTTCTGCCCTGAGTCGGACTGACGTATAAATCCGATAGGCCTGCTGTCTTCTCGGCCACCATATAGCCTTCCCAACTCTGGCGGTCGTGTGTCGGTCGTGACTATCTTGAAGCCAGAGATATACAGCGCGGCGTGATGACGTGTCGAGACTTGCTCCAGATTTCATGTGTGCTGCGAAGCATAAAAGCAGCAGCCCACGCGAATTCAAGCGTACACACAAGTACCAGGTCATAATTCCTAGGTCATCGAATCCAGGCGGGCTAGGTCGAGCACTCCGAGCGCGAGGCAACGTGAACCATCGCCGGCAAAATATGGGGAAAGACTGAGCCAACAGAAGAGGAGAAGGACGGCTAGTCACCTTGGCAACGCTTTTCGCACTGCCTGTATTCCTCGGGCGGTTCATCCATTTGAAGCGTGTTTGGAGACTAAGTGGCTCGCGCGGCACCTTCTCCCTCAGTGGCTGTTCCTCAACGGTCTATCCGTTCATTGAGCACGCCTATTGGGCTCCGTTACTCATTTTCAAGTAATTTTGCTTTAGGGTGTATGATATCAGTACATTCTAATATGCATCTCGCTGCATATATGAATATTAGTAAAGATGCTCTTTCCCTGTATTCCGCATGTTTGATGCGGGCCTACCATTTCTTTCATCAAGGTCTGCAACCTACCAGCCACACTTCTTATCAGAATCTTGTAGTCAACATTGGTCAGACTGATCGGTCAATAGGCTGAGACCTGTAGAAGTTTCCTTGAATCATTTGTTTTAAATATCAAAATAGCATGATAGGACAGAAACGACGCAGGAAGGGATTTCACTTCCAATGCTTCATTAAAAAATTATACCAAAAAGTGAGATAATTCCTGCTTGAACCTCTTGTAAAAAACAGCACTTAGACCATCCGGACCTGGGGATTTCCCACAGTTTAGTTTATTAATTGCTCTCTTTACTTGTATTACCGAGATTGAGAGTTCCAACCTATCTTTAGTTTCATCGTCTATTCGTGGCATCAACGACAAGACTTCACTCTTCGAAAGATGCCGATCGGCTGCACCCATTGAAAATGGCTTGATATAGTGCTCGTAAAAAGCGTGCGTGATGTCTTCCTTACCCTTTGCTAATGTGCCGTTATACACAATTCCTGTTATTGAACTACGCTGCGCGTAACTCATTCTCATACACAAAGCGCGCTTCGTAGGGTTCTCTGGATTTACCAATTTTTCCACTTGCATACTTATAATTGCACCCCCCTGTACTTTTCCTTATATAAAAGCTCCATTTTTTTCTTTACAACACGAATGTGTGTCTCGTACCGTGTCTCGCCGGCTAAACGTCATGTCATCGATGAACAAGTAGGCTGAAGCACGGCGTCGTTCAACTATCAAACAGTCCTTGGGCGTCGCCTGTTGTTTTAGTTAAAAACAAGGATGGCACGATACGCTTTTGCGTAAATTATCGTCGTTTAAACGAAATAACATAAACGGATGTTTATCACATCGTCAGTGCTAAGCACGAGACGCTCGCCCCAGACGTTGTCGCTGCTATCGCTGGCTAAGCCTATGCTCCTACCTCGTCTCAAATAACAGCCCTGGCTGTCTCAGTTCAGTGTTACACTTGCTCGAACTCGCCCGACATTTAGTTTTCTTCTTTGAGAAATGTCCTCAAGTTCAAACGCAAAAGCTGCTCATCATTGCATCCTTCAAGCTTGAGAGAGAAAAAAGAATATCAGAAAGATGTGAAGGTTAACTAGGCTAGGTCCAGTTTGTTAACCCACCTTCATACTTAAGAATGCTGCACTTCTCTATTGCTTTCACTATCATTTATTTGTTTAAAAGTTTCTCAAATGTCTTCATCTTTAGAGCTGTTGCCACCATTAGGCTCATCCATACCCTCTAATACTAAAGTTTTGAAAACCTCATTGTCAAAGAGTTGATTACTCAGCTTCCATAAATCCCAATTGTACCTTCTTTTTTTTTTCTTTCCTGCTGCCTATTGTGCACATCACCAAACAATGGTCAGTGAATGATAGAGGATTTACAAAATAATCTGTGCACAGCGCTACAATATCAAGCAACATATAGGCTCGATTTAGGCGAGCATGACTAAACACCTGAAAATGTGTGAATTGGACACCATGACCACTGAAAATACATTCCCTGACATTCTCAAGAGATATAGACTTTATTAATTTCTGGCAGATTGCTGGGATGGGCTCCCACCTAAGGGCCAACGTAGAGACCGTTTCTCCCGGCAGCTTCCTTGGCCTGCTGGATCGCCCAAAGTTGTTTGTCCAGGCCCAAACTGAGCAGCGCAGTCCGCCAACGCGCCCGAAGGTCTTCATTGGAGGCCGCGACCCCAGAATGTCTGACTAATGCTGGACATTCCCATAGGGTATGGTCAAGAGTGGCTCTGGTGGTACAGTACTGGCATAGGTTAGAACTATAGACGTCGGGATATATGTGGTGCATGATGACAGGGTTCATGTATGTGCGTGTTTGTAGCTGCCGCCACTGAACGGACTGGGCCCGATTTAGCTTCGGGTGAGGTGGAGGGTAGTCCCGCCTTTGCAGTCGATAGTGTTGAATTATGTAATTAAATTTAGTGAGCCGATTGTCCCATTCCCACACCAGCACAGAAAGGTCCGTTTGGGTGGCCGCTTCGTCTGACGTGATTCGGAACGTAAGACCTCGAGCCACGTTGTGCGCCACTTCATTCGGACTGGCCTCCGCGTTACCTAGTGGTGTGTGGGCAGGGAACCACAAGATGTGTACGTATTTGTCCGCCTCGTGAATTTTGCCTGTACTAAGAATCCACAATGCCTCGGGGGAGATTCTGCCGCTGGCGTAGTTTCGAACGGCTGTCTGCGAGTCACTGACTACGCATGAGGCGTTAGTGTAGGCTATGGCCATCGCGATAGCCACTTTCCCTCCCGTTTCTACGTTCCGTGTGATGATTGACGCGCTGCTTTTGCATTGTTGTGTGTGGTTTACGACAGCAGCCACGAATCGGTGACGTTCCTGGTAGCGTGCTGCGTCGACAAAGACTGCCTCGTGGTTGCGCCCAAACAACTTTGACATGGCGCTGGCTCTACTGACACGTCTGCCCTTGTTGTGTTCAGGGTGCATGTTTCTTGGTATGGGTGGTACTGTTAGCTTGGCACGGATAGTGCGTGGTATGTCGTGTTTGTCTCCGTGGCGAGTGTGGTAAGAAATACCGAAATAACATAGAACCTGGTGGCCTGGCTTAGTCTTGGCTAATCGCTCGAATTGGGAGCTTTGTTGCGCCTCGATAAGTTCCTCAAGGGTATTGTGTAAACCAGTTGAAAGAGTAGTTCGGTGCTGGTGTTTTGAGGCAAACCTAGCGCTTGTTTGTAAATTTTCCTAATTAGGCTGTTGAGTTTTGACATTTCCGCGGTGAACCATCGGTGGTACGCCGCCGTATAGGTGATGTGACTTAGAACAAATGATTGGATAAAACGGATGATGCTAGCCTCTTTCATGCCTTTGTGTTTTTTGGTAATGCGCCTAATGAGGCGCATCGTGTTAGACACTCTGGCTTGAATGTTGCGAACTGTCTCTTCGTTGGTACCCTTACTTTCTATGATCAAACCTAGCACTCGGATTTTGTCCACGTTGGGTATGGCGTGACCATCGCTTTTTGTGAGTTTTATATCAGCGTGTGCCTGCGCTTGGGGATGTTGTTTGGGTGGCCGACCTCTAAGTGTAGGGCAATATAGCAGTAGCTCAGATTACTCCGCCGAGCAGGACAGTCCAGTTCCTTGTAAATACCGTTCGACTCTGTCAATCCTCTCCTGTAATCTCGGTTCAATGGAACCGTCACTGCCGTCGCACACCCAGAGGGTGATGTTGTCGGCGTAAATGGTGTGATGAAGTCCTTGGATGGTTTGAAGTTTTGAAGGAAGACCAATGAGGGCGAAGTTAAACAACAAGAAAGAGATCACGGAACCCTGCGGGGTGCCCGCACTTACTATGGTTATTTCGGACGACCTGAGTGCTCCTACAGTGATCGTGGCCGTTCTGCCCGTAAGAAATGCCCTTATATAGTTGTACGTGCGAAGCCTCAAGTTTAGGGTATTGACCTGACTTAGAATGGTGCTATGCGTAAAAGAGTCCATAGCCTTCTTGAGATCAAGACCAAATATGCCCTTAGTGGAGCGTTTAGTACTGTCTATGATGTGATGCTTAAGCTGCAACATGGCATCCTGCATTGAAAGATGCCTGCGGAAGCCAATCATGGTGTGTGGGAAAAAATCATTGTCTTCGAGGTAATTTGTCAGTCTATCCTGGAAAACAAGTTCCATCAATTTGCCTATGCAAGATGTTAAGGAGATGGGCCTAAGATTGTCAGTATTCAGTAGTGTGCCTTGTTTCGGAATCAGGATCACCTTGGCCGTTTTCCAATGCGGGGGCAAGATTCCGGTCTTCCAGCAGTTATTATTATAGTCTGTGATATGCGTGATCGACTCATCGTCCAAATTGCGTATCATCTTATTCGTGATGTTGTCCGGACCTGGTGCAGATTTGGTATTAAGTTTTTGTAGGGCGGCGCGGATATCCGCCTCGGTGAATTATTCGTCTAGAGTGGTGTTGACCTGGCGCGTATAATCTGGATGCTGCTGAGTAGGAGCCTGAGAGATATATTTGAGCTCTACTTCCCTAAGAAACTCCTCGTCGGTGCCCTTGTAAGCATTTATTGGTTTGTTGATGGTTTGTCGTTGGGCGGTTTTGCTGTCTTCTGGATCGAGCAGAAACCATAGAAAATGCCATGTTTTACTAAGACTTAGCTGCCTGTCCATCGCATCGCAGGTTTCATCCCAGTGTTGCCGGCTTAGCTGTGTTGCATACATCTCTATCTCTGTGTTGAGGAGTGCTATGCTGAGGTTTCTGTTGTGTTTCTGTGTCTTCCACGTCTTTTGGAGCGATTGCTTTGCCTCCCACATGTGGAGGAGCCAGCTATCGATCTCTTCGAGGGGTGCCTCTGGAGGTATGATTCGAGTAGCATTATTAATATCCTGCTTAAGCGTGTGTATCCAGTCCTCTATGTCGCTGATGGGTTGGTCCTGGTTCTCATTTGATTTGCGGAACTGGGTCCAGTCTACCAACTTTAACTGTTTTCCCACGGATTTACGTGGGCCACCTTGAACATGTACCTCGATGATGTAGTGGTCGCTACCCGCGTCCTCTAGGGTATTTTTCAGGTGGCTGCTGATGTGTTTCTCGTGAAAGTCAGATCAGGCGTTGTGTCTTTACTGGAGCTAGTGCCCGCACGTGTAGGTGTGCTAGGATTGGTGATGAGAGTTAATCCCTCCTGCTGCGAGTGAAACCAGAGGGCCCTACCTTTAGAAAACACATAAGAGTATCCCCAGGCAGTGTGTAGTGCGTTGAAGTCCCCGCGGCTCTTAAGATGGGATTTTGGCCAGCAATGTTGAGGGTGCGTTTAAAGAGTGTGAGAAATCTGTGCTCTTTTGTTTTGGGTTGCTGTATATGTTTATTATAAGAAGACTTTCGTGTGTCTTGCGTTGCGGAACGAGTTAAATAAATATATTGTCTATATTGCTAATTTCCGTGTCGTGTTGCGTGAACGTAAGGTTTCGTCTAACTAGGGTGGTAAGGACAGTAGTGCCCCCGTCGGAATGTCCAATCGAGCGGTAGCCTGCCAATTTAGCGAAACAATGTGTCTTCTGCAGTACAATGATATCGGGCTTAACTTTCCCCATAAGGTATTGGTAAAGATTTGCTTGCTTACTAGCGTAGCTTCTACAATCCTATTGCAAATTGTGTAGGCGTAATTTCTAGCTTTGATGAGATGCAGGGGGTAGGAATGTTGCCGGCTGTATCACACTGAATGCCGACGAGGAAGGTTGCTTTACATTCGCTGTGGGGTTCAGTCCGCTAGGTGGCAGAGGGGTGATTCTAGCCTCCACAGCGATGAGTCGCTGTTGTAGGTGTTCGTTTTGTTGCTGGGTAATTTTAGCTATAGTCTCTACGCGGTCAGTAAGGGCTGAGATCAGTCGCGATGCGTTGCTCATCCATTCATTTAATTCTTCAACTGATTGCTGAACTTCCTTCAGGACTTTATTCTCGGGCGTCACGCGTGCGGGTTTGTCTTCATTGGCCTGGGTTTCGGCTCTGCGCTTGGGAGGTGGTGGTGTTGTACCTTCCTGCATTTTTTCTCTGGGTGTAACAGCTGAGAGCGGTGGTACTACTGGTGGAGCATGTTTTGTTCTTTTATAGTGGTGTAACTCCTCCTTGAGGGTCCTGTTTTCCTCTCCTAAAGCTGTCATTTTCTCGTTACATTGTGCTAACATCTGCTTTAGCTGTGCTATTTAAGCCTCTAATTTATCAAGTTTGCCTTGAGAAGCGGCCTCCTCAGACCCCGAGCGCGCCCCCTTGACTACGTCTACCCAGCCCACCTTGAAGGTTGCGCCAGGTCCAGGTGTACGGCTCCGAGATGTTGACTGCGACCGGGAGCGGCGCCGGGAGCGGGGCCGGGAGCACCTCAAGAGCCTAATAATTTATGATGTGTGCTAACTTAATCGTACTCGCCTCTCAATAAGGCGTATTACTCGTGTTGTCTCAAGCCGAGTTAACGCAATAAAATCTGCTAGAATATTGTGAAGGTGGTCAGTGATGCAATAATAACCTACTCGACAGAAAAAATCAAGGCGTTGCGCCCCATCTGTTGGGGCGTACAGACAGAGTACTCGCCATTCGTTGCCAACAGTAGAAAGTCGCAGATCACGAGGCGGTGCGAATCACAGCTTATAACCAACTGTATGCCTATTCCCAGAGAGTTACTAATGAAAAAATTTGGTTCCAAATCTGCATGTTACACCACAAATGCATCGAAAGGCGATAGTATTGCGTATGGAGAGAGTGAACAAAATGTTTTTTTGATGTTCTGCGCAAGAAAACCAGCGAATGGTATTTTGCAGGTGCTGCGTTAGTGTGCCTCGAGTGTGTGGCGGAGGTGAACGAGCGCATCTAGGCTCGTTAGACACAAGTGCCATCTGCAGTTATCTTCGAAAACGAATGCGTGGAGCCGCGGAGAAAGATGCGCGCCAGTCTCAAAGGTTATAAGGTGTAGAACGCAAAGCGGCGGGCAGGTGCCACCACCGGGACGTCGTAGCAAAGCGTTGGAAACACCTTTTTGAGCGTCGCGTTGCACTGTTAGCGCAGCGCGATAAACGCTACATTCCTTAATGTTACTTGCACGTGCCTCTTCTAGTAGAAAGGCAGACATACAAAACTTCGAAGTGTTGTTATGGCGCATCAGATATGCGCAATAATTGCTCTTTAACTGACAATCGCATAACTATGAACACAAAACCCTGAGCAATATTGTTGGGCGCTGTGAATGGGGTTGGCCGTTTGGTGTCGTTTGAGGTATCCTTAGGGCGGACAAACAGACAAGTGTACAGACAGACAGACAGACAGACAGAGAGACAGACAGACAGACAGACAGACAGACAGACAGACAGACAGACAGACCAAATTTTTTTCCGTCGAAGGTCCCCAAGAAAGGATATCGTCTTTGAAAGTCGGCACCCTCCGGACAAACCAACGGCATGACTGTCACATGATACCGCGCCGTGAAAGGGCGAACCATGTGATCGGTCCTATCACGTGTCCAACTTTTGTTTCCTGAACTGCTAGTATATCCAATTAATTTTCTGTCGTGATACGATACAACTGGTTTTGCCTCCTTTTAGTTGCCATTGCACGAACAATAACAGTTCTGGCGTGCAGGGACCTTCCCAATGACATTGTTCTGCCCTCGACCGAGACCAACGGCAAGAAGCCCTCATCATACATGTTGACTGCCTGCTCACACGCCATTGTGGCAGCTAAAATCTGATTAGCAACTATATCGCCCCTTGATAGGGACGATGTGCGCACGCGAGCAGCATTGTGCGCTTTCTTCCTCACCCACACATGCTTCGATTTGCCTCAGACGCTGCCCCTGCAACACAGTAGCCACATCATCAGGCCGACGCTTTGCAGGCGCTGTCGCGGCATTCATCTTTTCAGCAGCAGGTTCAGTGATCGCCAGTTCCACATGTGCTGCCTCTGAGACCCACTGATCTCTACTAGGGGGAGCTGGATGGCGCATAGAGCGCGCGCGCTTGAAGCCACCGAAAGACGCCGTTGGTGTCCTGGAAGCCATCACCATGAACAGTTACCAGCCGCTGGCACGAGGGCTTTTCTCTTCTTTTTAACAAGATCCTGGCTTGTCTGGAGCAGTGAATTTTACTAATCGACCGCAAATGTCTTCGCGAAGACATTTTACGCATACGTATTTCAAAATTATAATATTTTTTATGCATTCTGCGATGAAATCATGCTACTTGACCACCTATGCTTCGTCGAGGCTTGTTGAAGGTGTTTGGTTTTTTATATGCAGTTTCCCACTCTCGAGGCTTGAAATATATGAAAAGTTGGTCAGTATGTTAAGTAGGGACAACTGGACGCAATCCTCATGAAGCAGACTTTGCGGCGACCATTTTGCAGAGTGAGGGCCGAACCTCATAAGCGCGAAAATGCACGCGACAGTGACGAGCGATGCGACGTAGATCGCCTTCGCGCGATCAGTCGCTAGCGCAGGCAAACCTCATTCACGCGACCGTTTCGGCAAGCGAACTTCACTGTTGCTGGCATGAGGCCGTCTACTCGCACCAAGAAAACCGCGTAGTGAGTGGTATGTAATTTAAAAATAAGATATATTGTTGTGTAATGGAACGGAAAGTGTTTATGAATGCCTTGCAGCACTTTTTTTATATGCACATGCGTAAACATTGCGTTATTTCTTGTTGCGCATACGTGACTCGGGCAAGGTCACTGCACCTATGTAGTCGTTGTCTTTTCCGGTTTTTCGCCATTGCCTGCTTGAGCCCAGCACTTCCGGGTGATGAGCGACGGTTTCCAAATCTGGAGAACCGAGCGATCGCACGAAAACGAGCACGCAACACGTCGCGCGAACGCCCTGTTTCGTCGCTCATAGCATCACTCGTCGCTGTCGCGTGCATTTTCGCGCTTATGAGGTTTGGTCTTGGTGGTGGTGGTAAAAAACATTTATTTCAAAAAAAAACGACTACTAGAGAGTGCCGACGTGACCCATCGGCGTGCTAGAGTGGCAAGACCCTATTCCGGGACGCCAGTGGAGCTGGAAGCTGCCCGTGCGCACTCCACCAAGAAGCGTTGTGCAGCCAAGGTAGAGCAGCCGAGCAGGTGCTCCTCCCAAGCCTCTCTAGTTGGGATAGGAAAAGGGGATGAGAAAGGGACGGGATTAACTGGGCACGATGCAACGACGTGATATGTGTCGGCGAGGACATGACAGGTCGAGCAGGTGCCATTGATTTCCGGCAAAAAGTGCCTGGCGACCGCCGGACTGATAAAGGTGTTCGTCTGCAGGCGGCGTAGCAGTCGTTCGTCCGCTTTCTCCAAACCGCGTGCGGGGTCCGGGTAGAGGCGGCGCGAAGCCCGGTAATAAGCCAAAATTTCGCAAAAGCGCGTCAGGTTCGTATTGCCAGATTCCGTCTTTGGACATGGGGAGGCAACGGCCCGGACAGGAGAAGCGCGGGCAGCGGCATTTGCCGCCTTGTTGCCGGGCAGGCCCGAGTGGCCTGTGGTCCAGACTATACGAATGGAATGAGGGCTAAAGAGCCAAGAGGCTGCCTGTAGTAGGCTAGCCGCCAGCGAAGCAATAGAGCCCTGAAGGTACTGAGAACAGGCCGCGCGCGAGTCCGTCAGGATGGTGCGTGAGGCAGGGTGAGAGGCGGCCAAAGCTAAGGCAACCTCTTCAGCGTGCGTTACTGTGTCTGCTTGAAAGGAGAGGCCATCTACGTGTTTGCCCTCTGTAATCACGGCAGCCGTGAAGTGACCCGAGGGGGAGGGACCCAAGAAGTCCACGTAGAAAACACCAGGACGATCGGAGTGTCGCGTATGAAGGGCCGCGGCGCGTGCTAGTCTACGGCCAGGATGGAGGTCGGGGTTCATATTACGAGGTAGAGGTTCCACCCATAGCTTTTGACGCTCGAGCTCTGGTACCGGCCGCAGAGAGTCTTGGTCAGATATCGGGTTAAGGCCAAGTCTGTGTAGAAGACGGCGCCCTGAAGGCGTCTGCGACAGTCGATTGATTTGGTTAACGCGATGAGCTTCGCGCATCTCTGCAAAGGTGCTGTGTACCCCCAGAGCCGCAAATCGGCTGTTGGAAGTTGCAATAGGTAGGTCCAGAGCGCGTTTGTATACTGAACGAAGAAGGACGTCCAGCTGGTGCTCGTGTCGACGACGCAGGCGAAGGTAAGGCAAGGCGTAGAGGACGCGACTGGTTACAAACGCGTGGGCCAATCGGAGGGACTGAGACCCGCGGAGGCCGCCGCGCTTAGTAGAAACTCGCCGTATCATGCGGCTCACCTGTTCGCCGGTGCGTCTGAGGCCTGCTATTGTGCCCTTTGGATCCAAGGACGATGTGAGGTGAAGGCCAAGAACCCGAATATTTTGCACTGACGGGACGGGCCCAGACGGAAGAAAAATTTGAGGCGGCGGTAGCGGAGAGACTGAAAGAAGAGCCGATTTAGCTGGAGAGCACTCCAGGCCGCATGAACCTGCGTAGGTGTCCACCAGAAGGGCAGCCTTTTGCAGGCGTTCTTAGATTTGCGCTAAGGAGCCGGTGTTGGTCCAGATTGTGATATCGTCCGCATATAGTGCGTGTTGTATTCCCTCGACCTCGCTTAGAAGAGAGGGGAGGTTCATCATCGCCAGGTTAAGAAGCAGAGGAGACAGGACTGCCCCTGAGGTGTACCCCGCGTGCCTAATAAGTACGGGCCGTGTTCGGTAGAATTAAGGTGAATGAAGGCGGTGCGATGTGATAGAAAGGTGCGAATGTAGTTAACAGTCTTCTGCCCACAGTTTGTGGTAGACAGGTTAGTGAGTATAGTGCTGTGTTTGACGTTGTCGAACGCCCCGCGGAGATCGAGAGCGAGCACGGCTTTATCGTTATGGCGCATAGTAGTCGGCTTTATGATATCGTGTTGAAGCTGGAGCAGGACGTCCTGCGCCGACAGATGCGGGCGAAAGCCAAACATCGTGTCGGCAAAGGTCCTCCTGGCCTTTGCCGACACGATGTTTGGCGACACGAAGTAGGCGGAAAGGCGTTCGCGAACCATGGTTTCCATGAGTTTGCCTGCGCAAGACGTAAGTGAGATGGGTCTCAGTGCCTCAATACTAACGGACTTTGCCGATTTGGGAATGAATGTCACGACCGATCTGGTCTATTCCTTTGGAAGCGGAGAGCCGTCCCATATCAAATTTATAAGGTGGAGTAGCGAGAGGTGTGCTTGGTCGGGAAGATTTGCGAGGAGCGATACTGTGATTCCGTCGCGTCCAGGGGCCGTGCCCCATCGCGTTTTCGTGAGTGCAAATCGTAAATGAGAAAGCGTGTATGGGGCGTCGAGGTCGGTATTATGGGCGCCGGAATACGTATATGCTGGGCCTGCGGGATGAATTGTGTGACAGATGTAGCGGTCACAAATTTCTCGCGCGAGTTCATCCGTAGTGCCCTGAAAGGCATGCAGAACACGGTGGAGCTGGCGTTGCGTTTCTCCCTTGGTGGTGGAGGGATCGAGAAGGCTTCTAAAGAGTCGCCATGCACCCTTAGAGCTCATCTGGTTTGCAGCCTTCGAACAGGTGTCTGCCCAGTTAGCATCGGAAAGTTGTGCGGAGTATGCGGCCGCCTCTGCAGTGAGCGCCTCAATGCGAGCGCGAAGTTTGCGATTAAGTTTGTTGCGTTTCCAGCGCCTTATGAGCCCACGGCGAGCGTGCCAAGGATGTAGGAGGTGTGGATCGATTGCAGGAGTCAAATTAGAGGTTGCAAGGGTGCGAGTGTTCGCTTGTTTCATATGGAGAGCGTATGATGCCCACGCTGCATATTCGGTCGAGGAGAGGCCGGCGGGGAATGGTTGCATTCTGAACTGAGTCCAATCGGTGAGACGGGCTTGGCCCCAGGGTTGGCGCATTTTCTGCCGCGGTGTGAACGAAATGCGGAGTAAAAAGTGATCGCTGCCTAGGGTTTCGGCTAAATTTTCCCATGTAGCATCGCGGATGTGACTGGTGAGGGAGAGGTCGGGGCATGTGTCTCGCGTGACAAGGTTGCCGGAACGTGTGGGTTGTGCCGGATCGGTAAGAAGTGTCAGGCTCAGCGAGGAAATGAGCTCCTTGAGCTCTCTGCCCCGGGCCTTCTCGTAGTGGTAACCCCAGTGAGGGCTGGGGGCATTAAAGTCCCCGACAATCACCAGGGGTTGTCGGGCTGCTATACGCCGCGCCCGATGGAAGAGATGCGCAAACGAAGCCCTCGCAAGGCGAGGGGGACAGTACACGTTTAAGATATGTATTGATGGTTGGCCCCTCCGCTAAGACAGTACAGATATCATGCAGTAGTCGTAAGGAAGATCCAGATCGAGGTCAATCTGTATCGCCGTGTAAGCTTTATGCACGAGGAGGCATGTGGTGGTGCCGCCTACATAGGAGCAGTATCCAGAAAGGGATGGAGCAGGGCCAGATTCTTGGAGCGCCAAGATGGCCGGCTGAGAGCCAAGTGAGCTGAGGAAAAGGGAAAGATGTGAACGCTTTTGCCTGTTCCCGAAGCCTTCAGGGTTCCACTGTATGATCTCGAATTTAGGACGCAATGTTTGAACGGGACGTACGAGTGGTAGCCATCGTGACTGTCTTAGGTTTTATATTTGGTCCTCCATGTCCCGCTCGGAATTCTCAGAGGCAGGGAGGGGCACGGAGGCCGGATTGTCCGACGGCGGGGTGGTGGTAGCCACCTTACGACGACGCCGTGGAGCTGTACCCTCACTGCTCACCGAGCAGGAGCGGGCAGGAGCGGGAACGCGATGCCTTGGGTTGAAACAGGGTGATTGCCCAGGCTTGAATAGCCTGGGCAACCTCTACTACTATGCGTTGGACCGAGAAGCTGGTGAGGAGGTGATTAATCGAAGCTTCGACGCGCGTGAGGCGTTTCTCTACGCGCGGTGTGCGCTCTTCGCTAGGGAGAGTTTGGTTAGCGGGCGAGAGAACCTGAGGTGCCCCAGGAGCCTCAAGAGCTTCTGGAGTAGATGTGGCACCGGTTCCGAGTGCTGGAGTACACATGGCTGCTTGAACCGGCGGTTTATTGGGATTGGACTTAGCGCGAGAACTAAGGTTGGACGTAGCTGGCGTAGCCGCCTGGACAGAGGAGGCAATACCGGATGGCCTTGCAGTACACTGTTGTTGGGGTTTAAGTCGCTTATTTAATAGTTCGAGTTGTTTAGTTAAAAGCGAATTTTGCTTTGAAGTGCCGCAACATGCTGGCGAAGGGCCGCAAGTGCGGGAAAAGGAAGATCGACAGAAGTGGGTGAGAGAGGCTTAGAAGCAGCTTTCCCTGCCCAACTGCTCACCTGAGGTACCGCCGCTGGTGCTTCGAGCGGTTGGAATGCTTGAGTGTCGGCGTGGAGTGGTGGAGCCGAATGATGCAGGTTGGTGCTGCTGTCTGGCTGTGACGAACATGAGGTGGTCCCTCGAGGAAATGTTGAGGGCTGCTTGCGTTTCCGATATTTTCGATATTTTGCCGTGCAGCCACAGGTCCCAGTCTCATGGGCGCCGTGGCAGAGGAGGCACTTGGGGTGGCAGTAGTGGGCATTGAGACCTGCAGGTGCGGGGGTTCCACATTTGGCACATTGGATTGGAGCGGGATGAGGACACTGAGGTGGTCGATGACCGATGGTACCGCACTTGGTGCAAACAGGGACCGTTTTCTTGTAGGCGCGGATATACGTCGCCACGCAGTGGTAGAAGAGGAAGCGGGGTAACTTCGTGCACTCGAAAGTCACCACCGCCGCCGCGGAATCTCCGAGTTTGCGGACCGCGAGGATAGTACCTCGAGGCCAATGGAGTTCTGACTTTATCTTCTCCGGGCTTTCAGCAGGGTTTATGTTGATGACGCCCTTGCATGTATCCCCTGGTGCCTTGGCGTGGCCCCGAACGGGCAGCTGCTGATCCCCCACTTGCAGCTGGAAGTCCCCAAGGAGTCGCTGTGCCATAGGCAAAATGGTGGGGCTACAGACCAAGATGTTTTGTTCCCAGATCGGCCACACTTGAATTTGCGTGGCAGTCCGGTCGCCGAGGTAGCTGTGGATGGCGTCGCCTGCGCGATCGGCCGGGACGAATGTGCGTAGCTCACAGGGAACGCGAGGTTTCACTACTACGATGTAGTCGTCGCGAGAGAGGCGAGGAGTTTGACGCAGACGCCACTTGCGTTGCTTCGCTGGCTGCGAGGACGGAGCAGAGGTAGGCACACCACTGGAGGGATGGCGCGCCGGCGTTCCTTGCAAGGCTGGTGAATGGTGGCCCGCTGGCGTCTCGTTGTTGTTGAGACGCAGACTTCGATTTCGCTTGCTTGCGTTGCCACAGTCTCACCATGTCATCGAGGTATTCGTCTTCTGATGGCATAGTGTTTACGGAGGATGAAATCTCCATGGGCAGCATTTGGCTTGAGTTAGGATCATAGCCCGTAACCACGTTAGCGGCCGCCATCGCCGGGCTGAGAGCCCTTAGTGAGGCGGCGTTGTAGCCGGGAGTGAAGGACGTCCGTCAAGTTGTCAAAACTGGACCCCACCTGGACAAAGGTGTTGTCTAGGTGAAGCGGAGAACTTGGCGGTGACGATAAATCCAAGTTTCAGGGGTACCAAGGTGGATGTCCGCAGAAATGTCAGAAAATCTACGGAGGCGATGTGGAGTGCGTCCGTCACCATCGAGCGCTCGCAGCGCCCCCCCTCTTCTCCTTGACTCGATCCGCCCATGTGAGTTCCTCCTGGATTCTCCTTGGTCTTGATGTTTTGACTACTCGGTTCCAAAAACTCATCTTCAAAACGATGCCATCCCGACATTCTTTTATTTCACGGATCACTCAAAAAAGACAGGCCTTCGCACTCCTGTCTACATCGCACTCATCACCACCATTTTTTTAGGGGCGAAGCTCCTTATGGCGTGGCTTGGGCGTCCCTCGTATGTAACCACCAGTGGCACATACCCGAAATAGGTATAACACTTGACCTCCAAGGTGGTGCCAGTGAGAGATTTCTTCTGTGTGTTGTTTAACAATAAAAATAGTGCTCAATGTACAAGCCAATGGCTGCTAATGGGGAATGAGAGACATGAGCATTCGGCTTTTAGTCAACGCGCACGCTGCAATCCCCATTAGCAGCCATTGACATGTACATTGAGCACTATCGGACAAGAAAGGGATGCTACATTATACTCGCTGGGTGTAACCTCCTTAGCTTTAGAAAGGTTTAGCGAGCGTTGAGTCGCAGTGCCATGAATACAATGAACTTGTATATACCATGAATGAACTCAAGGTGGTTTAAAAATGAGAAGTAGATACGAAGCGCAAGCCGTAAGAAAGTAAAAGCCGAATTCTCCTGTCTCTCATTTCTCATTAGCAGCCATTGGCATGTAAATTGAGCCCTATCTGACAGGGAAAGGTTGCTACGTTATACTCGCTGGGCCTAACCTCCTTGGTTTTTGAAAGGTTTAGTGAGCGTTTGGTCGCAGTGCCATGAATACAGTGAACTAGAATATACCATGAACTCGAGGTGGTTAAAGGTGGGAAGTGGACCCAAAGCGCAGGCCGTAATAAAGTGTGCGTGTGCCACCTCTCGTTTAGTCCTTGGAATGTCCGCTGGATGGCGGTGCTTCTATATGGGGAATATATGATAAAAAGATGCGAGATGGTGGGACTTGGAGTGTTGAATAGATGAACGAACGGACACACAAACAGATGCATGAATGGACGCATGAACGGACGCAGGGGCGGATGCATGAAAGAACGCAGGGACGGGCGCACAAACAGACGCATGGACGGTCACACAGACGGACGCATGGACGGACAAATGCTTCGCCCCACTCTCCATCATTCACTCCGTGGATATGCTGCCATTTTTTTGTTAAAAAAAGACGTGAGAATTTTTTGTGACCTGACTAATGAGTAATGTATAACGTTGTACGTAACAGCAATGCGCCATATTTGAACGGCGTTGATACGACGTCTGTCATTTATGGTGTAGCGTTAGTCGGCATTCCAAGTGATGCTAATTGTAGGGTTCGTTCACTCAGTGGTTGTAGATTACATCACTCCACCATTTCAGACGCCGTCGCTGCGGCGTCTGTTATTAAATGTGAAGCATTTTATAGCGAACTTCGGCGACTTTGAGCGTATCCGTAACAACTGAATGTTGTATATTTTGTTTCTTCTCCCGTTAACATCATGTATGGGAGCCCCCCTGACAGTTTCCAACTATGGGGCTCCTTGTGTGTATTACCAATCCTGTACGCACTTTTCTGTAAACTGACAACGTTGTTGAATAAACTTGAAACTTGAAACTTGAATCTATCTATCTATCTATCTATCTATCTATCTATCTATCTATCTACCTATCTATCTATCTATCTAGACACTTACGTTTAGGGGCTATTGTGGCCACCCCTTAACTTGGCGTGAACCAAAATTAGCATGAGAGAGTGAGGTGGTTTGACAAATATAACGTGCTGGTCAAGACATGAATAATCTCACAATATCATCGTGTACGCCGCCAAACACTTCCCGCCAGACAGTGGCACACTCTAATGGGCGGGATAGTGCCGTTGGTAAGCGGGTTTGTGCCACAGGTGATCGCTACTTGGTATCTACCCAGAAATGACAAAAACAGGCATGGGCAATTTGTACGCGTGAGCGTTAAGCAATACCCGACATCGGTAGCGTCGATGGCATAGAATAAATATCAGTGTTACTAAAAACCTGACATAAGCAGCGTTAGTCGCCCGACGAATGCAAATAATAAATTTTAGGGTCCCAGCAGGAATTGAACCCAACCATTCTGCGTAGCAGTGAAGCATTCTACCACAGAGCCACGCCAGGTCTCAGAACTACTTTCCAAATAGACTACTTTTCAAAATGTGAATAGTGGTTGCAGTGCTGCCTATATCCCAATTAAAAAAAAACATTACACGTGCACTCCTTTCATACAGCCGTCACGTCGGGTTATTGCAATTTGTGGTGAGGTGTCATGCGCTGAAATTGATTTAAGTAGCAGTGTCAAGGGCTGCAGCATCTTCGCGAGAATCAGCGCTCATATCAGTTTCTGGTGTTGCTAAAAACACATTTACAGTTGACATCCTTGTGCAAGTAGAAAACTGGTTATATAAACAAGCGCAACTCTTCAACGTATGTCTCTGCGCGCAGCATTCGTATATATATTTAGCGTCATTTCATGACGTGTCACTCGATAAAACTAAATGCAACACGGTCACCTTCCCTCCGCGTGCTTCGCATAAAATTGATTCCCAGGTACGTGGGATCTGTCGATTTTTTTTTCGCAAAACATTGCATGAGCGCGAGAATGTTACATTGTGAAACGAAAACACAGAATTTACGATCACAACAACTTCCACCAGATAATATATCAGTTACACGCCTAAAACGCCCAGAAGATACCTGTTTCTGGGGCAGTGACGGGACCTCTCAGTGGATTCATAAGCGCCGGCATTAAATTGATTTGATTGATATGTGGGGTTTAACGTCCCAAAACCACTATATGATTATGAGAGACGCCATAGTGGAGGGCTCCGGAAATTTAGACCACCTGGGTTCTTTAACGTGCACCCAAATCTGAGCACACGGGCCTACAACATTTCCGCCTCCATCGGAAATGCAGCCGCCACAGCCGGGATTCAAACCCGCGCTCTGCGGGTCAGCAGCCAAGTACCTAAGCCACTAGACCACCACGGCGGGGCCGCCGGCATTAGAGGAATCGTCGAGCAGCTGAGAGGCGTTACGTGCGTCCCGCTGCTCTCTGGCGGCATCCGCGTTCGTTGTCCTCGGCTCTTGGCGTACGCAGCCACCCACATCAACCACCGTTGCCACTTGAGGACCAGAGACAATGCCGTCCTTCGGATCGCCTTGAACGTTTTCGTAAATCAAAGATGCCACGGGGGCCGCCGCCTGTCCGGCCTCTTCTTCATCCATGATAAGTTATCTTTGGTCTGAATATACATGCCATCCAACTGCTCTGGCGTAGTTCCGAGTGCAAGCCTCCTGAAAGTGGCCTAATGCATGACATCTAGTGCATCTTTAAACCCTGAAGTTGCGTCGAATATGGCCCGTTAGTTCGCAGTGAAGGCACGGTGGTGCGCTTCCAGAGAGCTGTGCCACTGCTTAGACGTGTCTTATGTGGTATATCCTCCAGCGAAACGCCATCTTTCAGGAACAGCTTCGCAAAAATTGCCAGAGAATTGGAACTCTCAAAGCCCTCCACTTTCTACCTGTGACTAGCCACTTTTTTCACCTCATTATATTCAGTAAACGCTCTGCGATCGTTATTGTTGGTCATATCCAAGGCCACTCAGTGCATGTTCAGACGCCCCTCTTGCCTGTTAGAGTCACTAATGATGCACAGCCAGTCTTTGACAACCAAACGTCCAGATTCCACAAGCTTTTTTTTTTGGCTTCATCTGTCCGCAGGTTGACAAGCAAGACGTGTGACATTTGGTAGGCACCAATAATAGGCACATCCTTGATGACACCGGCCTCTTGGAATGGCTTTCGAAAATCCTCAATGCAATACGGTCTTCCTAAAATATCGCAGCGCAGTACAACTGCACGCTTCATAGCATCACCTGTTGTGATAGTGGCCAGCACAATCCTGTAGTCCTTAGGCACAGAAAGAGGCGAGTGCCACAGCCGTAGGCGACCGCTGTCACAGCTCTCTGAAAGCCAGCCATCCTGCGTCCGCATGCGTCAGTGACCAGAAGCATAATTAGCCACCAAGGAGCATGTCCTTCAATGTACAAACGAGAAACTATTTATAATTACCTCTTACCTCTGGTGATGGGCATCTCGGAGGGGAACTATCGTGTTTTCAGCATTAAAAGCAGGATGGCAGTATTAGCGCGTGGCAGCACGCACCCTCACCTACTACGCGTACTTTGCCTCATGGAGAGGAGTGGGTGGTCGTAAAGCCCCTGAACGCGCACTTGCGCACCCTTATCTCGGGGTTCAAAGCATCTTATTTCTTGGCTGTCCTTAAGCTTTCACCGGAACGATTCTGTTGTAGTTACCGGGCGGCGTATTTCCGTATCATATCTGAAGAGATGTATGGGGAAACTGCGGCGCCGCTATTGGCTGAAGGAAGTTAGGTGATCTAAATGCGCTTACGGTTTGTTGTGTTTATTGTTTTTTTGTCCGAGATGGCGGCGCCCATAGAGTGGTTTTTGCGAGGCTGGTTCAAGCCGTACGCCGTAGAAATTTGGGTTTTTCGCTGACATGTGTTACGCGCGGCTGTGCAGATTGTTTTACGCTGAACGAAGTGGTGTTTAACATTATTCCGCGAGTGTGTAGTGCATGTTTCCTTGGTGTGCGATCACGTGTTCGACACGATGCAAGAAACCTTCGTTTACGCTGCAGCGCTGAAGCCCCGCTCCGTACAGATTGAGCCGACCGCCATGCGCCTCATGCATGACGGATGCCGAAAGGTTAGGGCGTTTTGTTGCCAAATGCTTTCGCGGCTGTTGGCAATGTAAATGCGGATCGTTTTACGATGGATGACGTGGTGTATGCACGGATTATGTCATGATGGGCAAAGTGGTGCACAACGTAAATCCGCGAGCGTGTGCATGCCCCTTTGGCGTAATATTTATCATAAGATCGTGTGTTTGCCATGACACAAGAAACTCTAAGACTTGGTTTCCCTCGCGTATGAGTGTAAGCTTATTCAACTACGGTGTAAAAAAAGACGCGAGGCGACTTGTGAATATTTTCTTATTTGTCACAACTCGACTCGATGACATTGCAATTAAACTTGATGCTATAGAAATGTAATAAAAAATGTGTTTAGTAGTAGCGTCATTATAAACTTCCAAGCTGCTTTTGGCAAGTTGATATTAATTTACAAAAGGCAAGGAGCACTTATCTCCTTGCTTTTCATGTGAACTAATCTAATGTCAATGGGTGATATGACTTGAGCATGTTATAAAACACCTTACGTGTCCGCATGCAATGCATCCGTCACAGTGAATGAGGCATGCATAGCCAAGTAGTAACACCAATAGATTGCCTATCAGGACCGTAGTGTCGAAACCAAAAAAGGAAAAGTACATTTAAGGGCTTGTCTTCTTATATATTGTTAGACACAATAATAATGAGCTCAAACAGGTATTGACACCAAACCAAAAACTACATTCAAGGGCTTGTTTTCTTTGTTAGACACAATATTATTAAGATCTAATGAACAATCATGCTAAATGACATGATGGTTCTTAGATAAGCCTGGAAAACAATTGGCAGACGTCGATTTACGAAATGTGCCGGGAAAATTTACCCATATTTTGTAAATTCCTGCAATTTTGAATGAGATACACGGCGGTGGGAACATGTCTGCTGTAAGAAATATCTGAATATGCACCTCTCTTACAACTACCCCGCCCCCCAAACCTCCAGGAATCACACAGATGAATGATGCACATACCAAATGGACTCACAGTGCCGAAAGAATGACATATGTCATGGTATTTGAGCACAGGCTCTTCTGAATGCAATATCTAATGTTCACTAGTGACATCAATATAACAATGCAAAATCACATGCCCTCCCAAAAAGCGTTTGTTTTCCCTTTAAACTCGTCTAACAGAAAAGTACATTGTTTATTCAGATGTAGTTATTACTAGCGCAACAGTACACATTTCTTAACTAGAAACAATTGACAGCACCTACATTTTTTAGCGCAAAACCTAGAGCCTCTTTGACATGCAAACTTTCTGCTATTTTTTTCCATATTAGAATTCCTATCCAATTTCATACAGCTTCTAGTATTTCATCACGCTAGCTTATTACACCACCAAGTAGATTACTAGTACAATAATGTTTATTAAAAGCTCAATACTTCCTTAAACATGTGCTGTTAACGTATTACAGCTTCTTGATGCAGACCAAAAGATCAATGAGGTTGCTTCAGTAAGCTATTACCTTCTGTTATTACAAAATAAGCCCCTGTTTTCAAGGTAGGTGATAAGTTATACACAAGCTATAGTAATAGCATGTGTATAATTTACCCTTATCCTATACTATAACTATTCTATAGTAATCGTATATTACGGGAACAAGAAGCCACATCAACAAGGCAGCGTCGGCAAGATCCCGCCATACGTGAACAAGAAGCTGCAGTGGCACGTCAGCGTCGGCAAGATCCTTCCGTACGGGAACGAGAGGCCGAGGCAGCACGTCAAGGTCACGAAGCAGATCTTGAAAACGTTCGTCAATGGGAAGCGGCGTGGAAGCGCGCATATCGCCAGACGAATTAACGGAAGAAAATTTCACGGTATTACTTCCAGGAGCTTCGCCCAATCTCATCAACATTCACTTCGTGGATCTGCCGTCAATTTTTTTTTTGCGAAAAGAGCATGCTTTTTAGACACAGCGAAGTAACAACCGAAACGATTATTTGCATTCATCTGCACCTGTGAGTTCGTTTCATATGTTATTTGTGCGTGAAAAAATCGGGGCACGTTTCTATCAGCTTGCCATTCTGCGCGTGACATTCCAATATTTTGCTATCGAGAGGGAGAAAGAGCTCTTTTTTGAAAAGCAGGGAATTTAGCCAGCGTGTGTATATCGCCTACTTAATACTTGGCGTGAAGAAGGGTATTGGGTACTGAACGACAAGAAGAGAGAGAAAAAAGATATTTAAAACTAAAACGAGAAGGAGAAAGATACAGACATTTTTTTTTCTCTGTAAGAGGGGACGTCTGTAAGAGGGGACGTGTGCTGATAGAATGACTTATTACGAGTTTTCAAGGTGCCACTACAGTTTGTCTAGCTGACCGATATTCTAAATACGTGAATAAAAGTTTCATCGCATGCCTCTGTTATCGCATGCCTCTGCGCGTTAACTAAAAGCCGAATTCTCATCCCGTCTCTTTTTACCCCTTAGCCATTATTGGCATGTAGATTGAGCACTATCTGAAAAGAAAGGGTTGCTACGTTATACTCGCTGGGCGTAACCTCCTTGGTTTTAGAAAGGTTTAGCGAGCATTGGGCCGCAGTACCATGAATACAGTGAACTAGTATATACCATGAACTCGACGTGGTTAAAGGTGTGAAGTAGACACGAAGTGCAAGCCGTAAGAAAGTGTGCGTGCGCCTCCTCTCGTTCAGTCCTTGGAATGTCCACTGGACTACGGTGCTTCCATTTGAGGATTATATGATGAAAAGATGTGAGATGGTAGTACTTGAAGTGTTGAATAGATGAACGAACGAACACACAGACAGATGCATAGACGGACGCACGGATGAATGCACGGACAGATGGACGCATGGACGGACGCAGGAGCGGATGCATGGACGAATGCAGGGATGGACGCACAGATGGACGTGCGGACGCTCGAACAGACGCACACACAGACGGGCGGATGGACGCACGGGCGGGCACAAAGAAGCACGCATGGACGGTTGGAAGCAAGAACGAATGGACGGATGGATGCTTCGCCCCACTCTCCATCATTCACTCCGTGGATATGCTGCCGTTTTTTTTTGCTATTTCGCTTGAGACAGTAGCGCCCCCTGCAACCCGCCACGAGCTTGCATTATGCTTTGGAGCTGGTGAGAGGAGGAAGCGGTGCAGTTCAAAATAATGCCGTACTTATCAGACGTCTATCAATACTGAACCAAGACATCGCCAAATATTGCACGGAGCTCACGTCTATCAATACTGAACCAAGACATCGCCAAATATTGCACGGAGCTCACACGACTCCAATGGCATGAACTCTGCTCGGCGGTCGACGGCCGCATGCGAACTGGGGGTAAATGGAACCTCCTAAAATACATGCTGGACGACTGCGAAACAAAAAACAACCAGAGCCATGCCATAGACCGGCTCCTTCACTCGCACAAAAAGATGGGAGGAACAAACTCATCCTTTCTTGAAGAAATCTCCAAACGTCACCTCCCCTTAAACACAGCACAACCCACCGACTACCCAGAAATAGAATGCGAAACGATACCCGAACTCGACGAACCCTTCACGGAGTCAGAAATTCGGGAGGCATTACACAACCTCAACAGCAGATCAGCCCCCGGTCCTGACAAGGTAACCAACCGCCTGTTGCGAAATTTAGACGACCAAGCCATCACACTACTCACAAAAGACATTAATTACATGTGGGAAACTGGCCAGGTACCTGAACAATGGCGCACGGCCACGGTAATCCTTCTCTCAAAGCCAGGTAAACCACTCAACTTCGACAATCTACGCCCGATTTCCCTAACCTCATGCATAGGAAAAGCAGCTGAACATGTCATCCTAAATCGTGTATCGCGCTACATAGAGGATCACGAACTCTTTCCGTTCAACATGGTCGGGTTCCGTCCGCACCTTTCAACACAAGACGTCATGCTATTACTAAAGAAACAGATCTTCGACTCAAAAACGAAAGATGTTCGTGGCATTCTCGCCCTAGACCTCACTAAAGCATTCGACAGCGTCTCACACCGCTTTATACTGGAATCCATTGCCAGCCTTGGTCTCGGTAAAAGATTCCAGGCGTACATTCGTTCTTTTCTGCAAAATCGAAAAGCTCAGCTGCATTTATCGCAACTTACATCCGATACTTACACATTAGGTTCCAACGGGACACCACAAGGGGCAGTCATTTCTCCACTCCTTTTTAACATAGTAATGAAGGGACTATCTGACAAACTCCGCGACATCCCAAACATAAACCATGCTATATACGCAGATGACATCACCATCTGGTGCCCGGGAGGCTCATTGGCGGAGTTGGAGCAAGCCCTTCAAACTGCTCTCGATACCACAGAAGCCTACTTAAAAAACACTGGACTTCGTTTGTCGCCCACAAAATCAGAGTTGCTACTGTACCGGCAATCTCGCCAAGGCGTTCGTAACTTAACACCCTTATGTGATCTACCCATAGCGCTACACGCCAAAGATGAGCAGCGAATACCCCGCGTGGACTCCATACGCATTCTCGGCCTCCTCGTCGAGGCCACTGGCTGTCATGCAAGAACAATTAAACATATCACAGCTAAAACCGAGAACATGCTCCGACTCATTCAGCGAGTCTCGGGTCGTAGACGAGGCCTTGGAGAGGCCAACCTTCTGCGCATATACCACGCGTTCCTAATGAGTCACATCAATTACGTCGCCTCTGCCCACAACTGGACGAAGGTAGAAAAGACGAAACTAAACACACTCATGCGCAAAAGCATTAAACAAGTCCTTGGTTTGCCACAAAACACGAGCACTTCCCGTCTCGACCAACTAGGCATGCACAACGGCATCGATGAAGTGATCGAGGCCCAGACCACGGCCCAAGTGATCCGCCTCTCCTCCTCCAAGGCAGGCCGCCGACTTCTAAGCGAGGCCGGCATGTCCCCACACCCCTGCCTTGAACGCGCAGTAACCCTCCCCAGAGTTGTCCGCGCTACTTACATGGTAACCCCATTTCCACGAAATGTCCACCCACAACACAACGAAGGCAGACGGCTGGCCCGCGCTCGCGCGATCCTCAACCGTACCGCCGCGAATCGCAACTCTACCGCATTCGTCGACGCGGCGCAATACGGTAACTCCTCCTCTTTCGCACTCGCGGTAGTAGATGGCGACGGAGCCCTACGCTCAGCCGCCTCGGTTAGGCTATCAACAAGCGCCATAGCCGAACAAGTTGCTATAGCTTTAGCGATGACCGACCCCTCACTCACTAATGTCTTCACAGACTCTCGCGCCGCCATTCGGGCTTACGAAAACCGGCAACATCGCTCCAGAAGCAGCCCGCATTTTACAAACACGGAAATATACGGGCTCGCACTACCTCTCTTGGTTCCCTGCCCACATGGGCAAAGACGTTCACCCACAACAACCCAACCTCAACGAAATGGCTCATGATCGAGCACGAGAACTGACCCGCCGTGACGATCAATCAGCCACCGAAGAGCTGGGCCCAGACGTGCAGTTTAATGACCCACTACTCACCTTCCATGAAATTACCTCCCACTACCGACACAACAGAAGCCGATACCCTTTACCCCATTCAAAACTCGAACGCGCGCAAGAAGTAGCCTTTAGAATGTTACAAACGAGATCGTACCCATCACGGGGCCGACTCAGCCATTACAACTCAGACATAAATTCACAGTGCCCAGATTGCACAGAAGTGTACTGTTCACTCGCGCACATGCTCTGGCAATGTCCCGCGTTACCTCAGGGACCTCTCACCAGTGAGTCCGACTGGGAGGAGGCACTCAGGAGCCCCAATCTCCGAAACCAACTTAAGGCAGTCCAGAGGGCCCACGAACTGGCGGAACGCCACCACGTTCCCGCCCCGACTTGGGCGTCGCCTACGGTAGCGGCTGCTAGGATGTCCCACGTGGGCACCCTGGTGGCTTAAACTCCTCAGGACCATATATTAAAGTTCTTGACTGACTGACTGACTTATCAGAAGGTACAGGGGCTTTACTCTTAGTGGCCTTGCTCAGCGTCCGAAGTGGAAACGCCACAAGGACGTGCATCTTCTAGCAGAAAACAGGCTCTCTTTTGCCTTCTAGTTCACTATACTATTTCCAAATGGCAGCGTCTCTTGTACACGAGCGTATTTTGTTATGCACACAGCGTCTGTTGACGTCTCGCCAGCTGTCCTTCATAGAGAAAATGCACAGAGAGGAGCATACGACGGTGACTTAAGGGCTCATTAGGGAATTTATATCTGGGACAATTTTTTGTTGCGGAAGTGTGTGGCTTTATTACACCCCGTAGCATTAGTAGTGCTGAACCACAGTGGTGAAACAGAGTATAGTGTGTCGTGGCTATTCTGCCTCAGCAGTGGCTTAACGTAATTGTTCCATCGAAGGGTTGTTAAAGGGAGGAGAAACATTGATTTAGTAGCATTTACATGAAGCTGAAGTTCAGCTTTCGAGAATTCCTTCTTGGTCAGGTGGCCGGGAAACTGCTTCAGACCACTCCACGACGCCCATTTTGTTTCGGGGTCGTAGCTGACAGGGCCAGGCAAAGATAATTTGAAGTTGTATCATAATACGATACAAGATACTAGGGCAAGAAGTATAGAAGATACAGATACAAGATACTACCGCTAAAATTGTATCCTATACAATACCTGCTAAATTTATTTTAAGATAATTCGATACATTCGCAAGTTTGTTATTATAGACCCCCACAGCCTAGCAGACAAGCGTACGCACAAAACAACGGCTTGAAAATTTGTCAAATGTGTATAATTTCACTTTCATAAAATCTTTGTTGGTATATCAAAAGTTTTGTTTCAAAGTAAATTAGTCTACTTCCGAGAATTTTTCGGGGTTTAAATTAGTTTTTTAATAGGACAGCTCAATAGACACTTCACTGACAGTGGTTGTTACTTGTCATTTCTGCAATTGAAGGGCGACGTGGTGGAGCTTGTTAACCGGACTGCCTTCTAATCACACGATATTCTATGAGAAAACTTCGCACGGTGACTCAAGAACACAGGTGTAAGTTTCAGCTTGTGCATAAAATGCCGTTTGTAATACAGACTCACCGGTGTAAAGCAGGAACAAAACTGCTAGCGACATTTTTGTGGAGCAACGTGTGGGGCCTATACAAAGAGCCCATAAAGCTGCCGTTATATTTCATATTGTTCTTATCTATAGTAAACAGTTCATTACTCATATACTCACCTACTTGCAATCAATTTTCTTGAGCTAGAAAACATGTGCATCTGCAGAAACGCCTCAGAACTATTGGATTGTCACGTGTTGGTGACTGTCAATAAACCGACAGTCACTCTTGTAGAAATGAAACTCACTAGTGAACTAACTAGTGCCTTGGAAACTAAGTAATTCAATGTACAAGTAATATTTGATATACTATAATAGCTGTGATAAGTGTCGTCGCTCTACATTCGATAATATGATCATCGGCAGAAAGCTTCTGGTATTTATTCATACGGGGATCGCACCTTCCAGAGTTATCGCAGGTGCACGCGTAAGCTGGCAAATTAACATGAGTACGTGTACTGCGCGTAATCTGAATATGAGTTATGGAGTTTTTAAGGCCTAAAACTATAATATGAGTATGAGGAACGCAGAAAGGGAAGGTTCCGGAACTTTATACCATGTGGTTTTCGTTAAGAAGCAATACAATATAAGTACATGTGCCTCTAGCATTTCACATATACATATACATGCGGATGCCTAGCACAATTTGCACGTAATGTTACAAGCAATAGCTCTACGAAACATTTAGGGTAGATTGTAGCCTTGTACCGAGCGGTCACAAGTATCTTTCGGGGGATTCCTACCTGATCACACCAAAATGAAAAAAAAAGAGTGCGCGGCAGTACAGTTTTCGCAAATGATTGCTAGAAAACACTGCTGTTCTCGCCAATGCCACCTATAGCTACGATTATTTCGCAATTAGTAATAGGAAAGAAAAAAAATAGGGAGGACTAGAGAGAGAAAACAGTTATAACTGAAATATAAAAGCCGCTATGTTTCACGCATTCGTGGAGTATGGGTTGAAATTCTTGGTACAAGTGACCCTTCTATAATATCTATGACATTTAAGCATGAAATGTCGTCAATTTGTCTGGTAAGTTAAGACAATAAATATATGTCCCGAAAATTGGCTAAAATTGGCTCGTTGGCACGTTTAGGAGAAAAATGGACAGTTCGACATAACAATATTTCTCGAATCCCCTTGCTAAGATTATTAGATTGCTGCTTGTTATTCCCATTACCATGTTGTCAACTCAATTCGGTCATTTTACCAAGCAGTAAGCGGAATGATTTTTGCTATGCTCAACGCACGCGCACATAATGACATACTTAGAGACCAAAAAAAGAACCGTTCAAAGCACTAGGGTATGCATGGGATGCAAGAAAAGGCCTACTAAAAAATTGTACTAACAATTACACTGTAATGTCAAAAGCTCTCTGAAAAGAACCAGTAGGAATAAAATGGCAAGGCACGACAAATCGTCTCATGGTTAAGTGCTTGTTCTATGAAATACAGCGTCGGTACCGGTCACGCTATAGTGACCCGCTTCAGAGCAGCTTCAAAATTAGTGTGGTCATCGCCGCATGCCTTACTTATCACAACATATGGGATTTTACGTCCGAAAAACACGATGTGATGTGAAGGGCTCCGGAAGTTTTGACCATCTGGTTCTTTAACCTGCACTGACATCACACATTACACGAAACTCTATCGTTTAGCTTCCATTAAAATGCGACCGCCTGCGCTCGGGATCGAATGATTGATATGTGGGGCTTAACGTCCCAAAACCACCATATGATTATGAGAGACGACGTAGTGGAGGGCTCCAAAAACTTCGAGCACCTGGGGTTCTTTAACGTGCACCCGAATCTGGGCACACGGGCCTACAACATTTCCGCCTCCATCAGAAATGCAGCCGCCGCAGCCGGGATTCGATCCCGCGACCTGCGGGTCAGCAGTCGAGCACCTTAGCCACTAGACCACCGCGGCGGGGTGTGCGCGGAATCAAATCCGTGACATTTGGGTCAGCAGCCGAGCATCGTAGCCAATGTTCAACTGAGAAGGACTGCTGCATGTATTGTGGCACGTGGCGCTTACAAGTGGCTAAAGCTAATTGTCATGTCTCTGACCCAACTTAAAAGGGAGGAGGATACAACTTTACCTAAAGAAACTTCAATGGTTTGGAGCTGGCCGCTTGTATGCGGTGACCTGAGAAATCTCGAATACAAAATGCAAGTGGGCAAGCACGCCAAAGTGGTTTGTGGCGAGATTGCGCGAGCTCTTCCGTGTTGACCTTCACCAAAAGGATGGCGCTCACCTCATCGCATGCTATCACTGGTGGAGTCGGACGGAAAGAAAAAAATTTGTCACTGCTCTAAGCTTTATTCAGGTGGCTTAGTGCCACCAGTACCAGCCTGAGCAGCGAAATTATGTCAGCGATTAATATTTCAGAAGGTATAGCAATGCGACCACAGTATCTTCTATCTTAATATACACGATACATTCTCGAATGTAACAGAAATACAGATACAGATGCTCGTCTTGGGAGACGTATGGCGATACAGATTCAACACACTCAAAGAGTATCTAAGATAGTATCTTAGATACATCTATCTTCGAAACTGCCCGGCCCTGGTAGCTGAGCAGCCCGTGGAGCAAATAAACACAAAGCGAGGGGTCGAATGTGGCTTGCATCCACATGCTCGAACGCGAGGTGGCTAATCGCTAAATAATGCGTGACGGTAGGCCTTACAATGTAGCACTCGCCAAACCTTAGCACTATATGCCACGTGGCCCGTCATACCTCTTTGCAAATAACGCTGGTGATTACATGTTCTGTTTCGTTCGGTTCTGTGTGGCTGTGGAGAGCTCGGCTACTTCGTATCGATAAGTTATGCAGCGAAATAAAAACAAGAAGAAAGGATTTTTAAAATGAACAACTAGCGAAAAAAAGGGGTATACACTGAAACAAGTTTAAATAATATGGCACTGAACATTTTTTTGCAGCAGTTCACACTGTCATAGAGCAATCACTAGCACACCTTTCTATTTCGACACAGTGTATGTGCTAACACATCATTCTGTATATCACAGGCGCTTATCCAGTCCAGTGTCCTCTAAAAAGCCTTTCAGGAAAATGGTTGCTTTCTTCTGAAGATGCATCTCAAGCCATGGTCTAAGTAATTTCTTCATTGCGAGGAGCTTTTTGTTCAAACTTGATAGTTTCTTCCTTAATGTTTCTCTTTCAACTGCGTACTTCATGCACTCCAAAAAAAACTTTACCAACACTATAATCTTCGTGACCGCAGTAGCATTTCGGTGAGGTGGATCGATGTATTTTTGCAAGACTTTGTATATGCTGCTTGCAGACCGATTCTGTAGAGTAACGTCTCTAAGTGTCGTGGGATATCTAATCGATTACTTATCAAAGTAATTGAATAGCAGTGAGTGTATCGTAGTTCAGAGTTTTTTGCATGAATAACGAATCCACCCAAAATAATTCGAACATTGAGACTCGATTGGCATAGTTACTTGCATCTCGTTATGCATATCACTGCAATTATGAGGCACAAGATAGTTATTGTGAATTATTTAGAGATGATTCAATATTTCACTGTTATAAATATTGGTATGCACAATAGAGAGGAAATAAATGGTAGAGAAGAAAATGCCGGGAGATCAAGCAGTCCCGGATGACCGGTTTGCTGCCGTACACGGGTATGCACAAAGAACGCAAAACGAATGCTAGTGCTGCCAAAAGCTTCGCCGCTTTTGATTATTCCGCTCTGCCAGGCAAAAACCCCCATTAACAAGTTCCTTGAGGCACACAAACTTCATTCAAGCAGTGACATTGAAAACATGTTCAGCCGAGAGCTACGAGGGTTATGCAAAGCAATCGTTCATGTGTGCAGGCAGCTAGTTATTACGTTACATGTACAAGCAATCGATCAGTTTGCTCAAGGCTGAATGACAGGCCGACACGCGATGGGAGCTAATGACGCAAAGTTTATTCAGTGCGGCTAAATTAAGCAGAAATGAGCAATGAGGGGCTCCATCCGTGACACATGCATAGTGAGTCGAAAGGGATGTTTAGGTTATGGTCAAAGCTATATAATAACATGCACTAATCACAGCACTGGTTTCGTTCAGTTTAGTTCTCTAGCAGTAAAACGGATAGACATAAACCTCCCATGCAAGTCTTCTCTTTCTTTTAGCAACGAGAGAGTAAAGAGCTAGGCGAAAGTAAAATTCGCCCACCCGATGCATGCGAAAACTTTTAATGGCTGTATGCCAGAGAACTCGGGCACGCCCGGCAATTGAACTTCACTTGAATATTTCTACCTAGTCGCAAATAACATTTGAGGAAGGTTTAAATTACTAGCAGTGAATAACCGAGTAACGTTGTTTTGTGATCAATCTAAGTATACATTTGCAGAATATGCATATTTGGTGAATTTTGTGTCTCGATTATGCGTGGTTAATTAGACATTGCTGCCATTAAGCACAGGATGAGCAGGACCCCGTCAGGGGGCTAATCGGCGACCTCCATTTGTCGTGACTGCGGGCAATACCATTGGTACTTTAAATGAGTTGACTGTTGGGCGAGTTGATGTTTAGACATAGAAACCATCGTGAGTTGCCCCGCCACGGTGGTCAAGTGGCTAAAGTACTCGACTGCTGACTAACAGGTCGCGGGATCGAATCACGGCTGCGGCGGGTACAATTCCGATAGAGGCGAAAATACTGTAGGCCCGTGTGCTCAGATTTGGGCGCACGTTAAAGAACCCCAGGTGGCCGAAATTTCCGGAGCCCTCCACTGCAACGTGTCATATAATCATATGGTGCTTTTGGAACGTTAAGCCCCACATATCTATGAAACCATCGTGAGTTGTACAACTTAACAGGACACACAAAAAGAAACAGGCGCGAGCAGGCACGCACTACTGACTGACGTTTTTGAAGCAAGATCCACACCTTTTCACGTCAACAAGACGCCCAGGCGCTCCATCACAGGAACAACAATAAATTCAGACAAGAAGTGTAAGAAATTGAATTTCGGCATTTTACAGTGCGATGAAAGTCTTGCTCACGTACTCGTCACCTGCTTCTTTAATAAAAAATGCTTTTCGCGTTTTGTGAGCTGTTTTTTTTTATTTCTGCCTTGGTTTTTCAAATAGAAATCGTGGTTCACATTGCGAGCACGCCGTGGAGTGGTCAACGAGGTGACCCCTCTCCTTAAAAATTATGATTTATTTCGTGTTCCCTGAGCGGTCATTAGGAGAGCGCTTCGTCTAGCCGATGTAGATTTTGCCGCAGGACAGAGGAATCTGGTACAACACGACGGTGTGCCACGTAGCAGACCCGATGAAAAAGCCAGAGTTCTGCTTCAAAGTCCGAGTTGCATAAAGCTCGGTTCCACTTTTTCTTGGTGATTCTGGCCCCCGGTACCTGGGGACAACCTCACAGCATGTGAGTAGGGCTAACTGTATCTTCGTAAAAGCGAGGAGCATTGTGAGGATGTGCGTCCGAGAAGATTTTGTGCAGAAAGCCCGGGCATCAGTTTGTGCCCATCTAAAGCTGCCTGTACATGATCTATTGTGCTGTATTGATCGCTTTGTGTGGTAGTGACATGGCTTTCTTGAACGTATCTTGCTGAGGAAGATGCGGGGCTTGCATGGTTAGTTATGCATCGCGTGGCGTCTCGTTGAGCTTTGGTAGCAGCCACTCCAATGGGTCAATGTTTGCCGGGACCCAAATGATGTTGTCACACACGTCCCGTTTATTAGGGAGGCAATCGCCGGGCTAATTCCAAGAGCCGAAGTACCGGCCCCCCGAACCGCACCACGAAAGCGTGGACAATTTTGAAGTGGTCCTTTTTGGTGCGCCAGCGGACGCCGGTCGTGGCCCAAAGAACAAGTCAGAGCCGAGAGTTGATAAACAAACAAATTATATTCTCAATAATGGCAGATCGAAAACAATACATAAGAATGCACACTCCACAATAGTTGCATACAATATGACACCAATCAAACCAATCAATCAACGTACTACACAACACAATCAGCCACACTTAATACAACGGACACGGACAACAATACGCACTACAATGCAGTCGCATGCATTGAACAACCAAGACACTTAAAGACTAAAGAGATAGAAAACCTATTCAGTCCAAAGTTCTTGGAACCAGAGTCTAGATGATACTCTTCCGAGAATCACTCACTCAAAGTCCAGCGTTGTTGTCGTTCCGCAGCCCTCTGAAGTTTCTTTTCCAGGAAACCTCGCCGGAGTTTCTCTTCCAGGAAAACTCCCGTCTTCAATAGGCCACTCTCCAGGCTTCAAACTTCTTCGCCGGAAATCCGTCGGCTTCACACACGCAGCTGTGTCCCGCGTCTTCGCTCGATAGCGGTAAACCCACGCTCTTGCCTGTAGCTCGAGCCGTCCCTACGGACCAAAACTTCGCCGACTACACGGCGGAATCTCTACGCGCTCTGGCGTTAACTTCTGTCACCTCCTGTTCTGTCACTACGGGCAGAACCTTCGCCGACTCCACGGCTGAATTCCTACGCGCTCTGGCGTTAACTTCCGTCACCTCCTGCTTTCTCGTCTCGGCTGCTCGATTAAATACGTTCCGCGCCACCTTCCAGAAATTTCTCGTCCTTTCGTCGGCGCGATACGCAGCGAAAGCTGGGGAGAGGCACGAGACGGTTCGACTGCCCTCTCCTGAGGGTGATTCACTCGGTCTGACTCCGCCCCGTTCGTTCTGGAAATTTCTAGCGCTTGCCCGGCCGCCGCTGTGGGGTGAGGAGGTTCGTCTGCGAAGCCGTGCTTCTGCGGGGAGAGCGCGCGCTCGGGAGCCTCTTTTTTTTTCTTTTTACCTCGCGGCGTTTCTGCCGCCCGTTGTCGCAAGGATTTGGCGGCGCGCTCTTTTTTAGCGCTCGTTCTGTGACACTGCCCCCCACTTTAAGAATATTATCTCATAATATTCAAAACTCCACAGACGAGCGCGAACAGTCACCACACACTCTCACAGACTGTAATACCATCAGTCGCTCATATTTCTTCACATTCACAATAGATCACTTAATACAATTGTACATTGTAATTCAATTACACCACACGCGAAAACACAACCACAAACACATGAGTACAACACTGCACCACACATTCCCAATAATACAAATGTACAAAGTTCTCTCATTACAACAATGGTCCAATACTATACATCACATCACAGCACAACACTTTGACACTTGTGACACAGGATAGCACAACGTTAACACAACATATGGCACTCAACACTGCCAAACACATTCTGATTCGACCTCAGCACTTATTCTGAATACTTCGAACAGCGCTTGCGCCCCTTTTTGCGGTGCTCGCTCGATCTCTTCTTGTGCTTCCACGTTCTTTTTCGGCGAGCCCTTTCCAACGACGATATCTGAGGCGTCGTCTCAGCCATCGTTGTCACTTCCGACACCGTTAACGCGTCGTTACATTCGACGGGTCCTGTCTTGTTTATTTACCCGCTTGATCATGCCTCTACATTTTGCCCGCCTGGCCAACTCCGTCTCCTTTCCACTGTCGGTCGGTTGAGGTCGTGCCGACGTAAGTCCGGTTGCTCGGCCCGTAAACTTATTCGACACGATCGTCTTTTCATTCGCTGTCTCTTGCGCCGCGGCTTCACCTTGGGCTCTATTGAGATCCGTCACGGGATGCTCCTCCACTGTATCTCGCGGCCGCTGTGTTGGCGAGGGCTCTATCTTCGGGTCTTCTCCCAAACATTCTGGATCACTTGGCCCTCGCGCCCCGTCGATGTTTCCGATGACAAGGTCATACAGGGGGGTCGTCATGCATAAAGCAGTAACCTTCCCGCTGAAGTACGGGGTTTCAACCTCAATTTGTGCTTCGGGAAGCATCCGAACCGTACGGTCAATTAGGCAAACCGGTTTCGTTCTGCCTGTCAACTCACCTTCCCGTACCAAATTTCTCCTCACGATAACAGTGGAACTGCCGGTATCTCTTAACACCGTAACCTTTTTGCCCGCAACTTTTCCAGGCAGCGTTGGCATTCTCTTCGTAACACCGGTTGGCTGTTTTGACATTACAGCACCCACAATAGGAATTTTCTCCCCGTTTTTAAACTCTACGAATCCATCAGTGACGGCATTATTATCAGATTTCGGTGCCGCTTGAACACAGGATACCTGGTGAGTTTGACTCACTCCGTACCGACAAGCGTCTGCTTTGTGCCCAGTCTGACCACACTTGAAACATTTTACTGCCGTAGGGCTCGTGAAGATCGTTCGACAGTTTTTCGCGCGATGACCCACTCGGTTGCACAGAAAACATCGCGGAATGCTCTCTGGTGCACGCTTCTTTTCTTCGGGAGCCAATTTCTTCGAATCATCGGGACACTCTTTCTTGACCTTGGCCAAATTAGTTCCACCTTGTGCTTCCAAGAATTGATCAGCCAATTCAAGCATGTCTTCAAGTGAGTCAGCCTTCCTCTCTTTCAAGTACAGTGACAGGCTTGTGTGGCAACTAGTAAGAAATTGTTCTCTAATTAGCAGCTCTCTAAGCTCATCGTACTCCTGCGCTGTCCCTGAAAGTTCAATCCATCTGTCGAAATAATGGCAAAGTCGGGCGGCATACTGCGTAGCCGTCTCACCATCAGCTGGCTTTCCTGTCCGAAATCTGTCCCGGAAACCTTCCACGGTAAATCTAAATCGCTTCAGCAAAGCCGCTTTCACCTTTGCGTAGTTGGCTGCATCGGTCGGCGTCAGCCTACCGTACACACTGAGCGCTTCACCACTCAAGCAGGTACTCAAAGCAGTTGCCCATTGCTGTTCCGGCCAATTCTGGCTCCTCGCAATCGTCTCAAATCTGTGAAGGTACGCGTCAAGGTCGTCCTTCCTTTCATCAAATGCTACGAGCAACTTGCTTGGGTTCAAGCGGAAGCCATGATCCTCTCGTTCGCTGCTTTCAACTCTAGCTTGGACGGGAGTTTCACTTCGCTGTTGCAAACGGAGCCGCTCGAGTTCCATCTCGTGCTGCCGCTGCCGCTCCCTTTCAGCCATCTCCGCTTCTCTTTCTTCTCTCGCCCTCTCAGCTGCAAGCTTTTCTCTCTCCAACTCCAACTTCAACTGCTGCTCTCTTTCTTCCTTCGCCCTCTCTGCCGCCAACCTCTCTCTCTCCACCTCAGCTTCTTTTTCCGCTTTGGCTCTTTCGACCGCCAACCTCTCTTTTTCCAGCTCGGCTGCTTTTTCTTCTTTTTCCCTCTGGGTGACCCACTTCCGTAGTTCGGCGCCAGAAAGACCCATCTTTTCGCCAAGAGCAACTAACTTTTCGAGATCCATGGTGTGTCGCAAATAAAACCTTGCCGCGTGCAAAAAGTATCTGCCTAGATCAGTCTATCGGAGCACTCCCCTGCACTCGTTAACGAGAACACTGAACAACACACAAAATCGTTCCGATAGCAGTATCACCAACTCGAGGCTCTTTCTTACTACTTTGGACACACTGTGCACCAAAAGGTCCTGTCGCGGACGCCAGATTATATGTCACACACGTCCCGTTTATTAGGGAGGCAATCGCCGGGCTAATTCCAAGAGCCGAAGTACCGGCCCCCCGAACCGCACCACGAAAGCGTGGACAATTTTGAAGTGGTCCTTTTTGGTGCGCCAGCGGACGCCGGTCGTGGCCCAAAGAACAAGTCAGAGCCGAGAGTTGATAAACAAACAAATTATATTCTCAATAATGGCAGATCGAAAACAATACATAAGAATGCACACTCCACAATAGTTGCATACAATATGACACCAATCAAACCAATCAATCAACGTACTACACAACACAATCAGCCACACTTAATACAACGGACACGGACAACAATACGCACTACAATGCAGTCGCATGCATTGAACAACCAAGACACTTAAAGACTAAAGAGATAGAAAACCTATTCAGTCCAAAGTTCTTGGAACCAGAGTCTAGATGATACTCTTCCGAGAATCACTCACTCAAAGTCCAGCGTTGTTGTCGTTCCGCAGCCCTCTGAAGTTTCTTTTCCAGGAAACCTCGCCGGAGTTTCTCTTCCAGGAAAACTCCCGTCTTCAATAGGCCACTCTCCAGGCTTCAAACTTCTTCGCCGGAAATCCGTCGGCTTCACACACGCAGATGTGTCCCGCGTCTTCGCTCGATAGCGGTAAACCCACGCTCTTGCCTGTAGCTCGAGCCGTCCCTACGGACCAAAACTTCGCCGACTACACGGCGGAATCTCTACGCGCTCTGGCGTTAACTTCCGTCACCTCCTGTTCTGTCACTACGGGCAGAACCTTCGCCGACTCCACGGCGGAATTCCTACGCGCTCTGGCGTTAACTTCCGTCACCTCCTGCTTTCTCGTCTCGGCTGCTCGATTAAATACGTTCCGCGCCACCTTCCAGAAATTTCACGTCCTTTCGTCGGCGCGATACGCAGCGAAAGCTGGGGAGAGGCACGAGACGGTTCGACTGCCCTCTCCTGAGGGTGATTCACTCGGTCTGACTCCGCCCCGTTCGTTCTGGAAATTTCTAGCCCTTGCCCGGCCGCCGCTGTGGGGTGAGGAGGTTCGTCTGCGAAGCCGTGCTTCTGCGGGGAGAGCGCGCGCTCGGGAGCCTCTTTTTTTTTCTTTTTACCTCGCGGCGTTTCTGCCGCCCGTTGTCGCAAGGATTTGGCGGCGCGCTCTTTTTTAGCGCTCGTTCTGTGACAGATGTATAGTGCGGGGTGAGGTGTTGAGTACCAAGTGTTCTGTCGGGGCAATGCTGCCTGTTACGGAGGGCACGATTGCCCTGTTCGAGTCACAGTATACCAAGCTTTTGTAGTCTTTCTCGAGTGCAAGGTCGATGGACGCTTGATCAGCTACCTTAGGACTGTCGATGCAGTCCGTGCACGTGTTGATGGCCACGCCTATGCTATAGCGCATTGCACTTCGTGTGACAGCACCAGATCAGTTTTTCATTTCTTGAGTCTAATTTCTTATATTGAATCTAATTGCAATACCACACTTTCTCCGTATTGCATGTTAGAATCAATAATATTGAGAACTAACTCACATTAAGGCCAGGGAAAGTTTATGGAAGGTTATTTCACTGTAATTGTAATGTGAATCGGAAGAAAATAACTAGATGAAAAGATAACTTGCCACCGGCATAATGCAAACCTGCGCCCTTCGAATAACGCGTCCGATGCTCTACCACTGAGCTACGGTGGCGGTCATCACGTGGTCACCGTTATGGGGCATATAAAGGCATTTAAACGTGAAAACACCAGCCAGCGTCACTTGTTGCAATTATTGCGAGTGTGGGACACTCTAGCCTGTTTGGCCTCACGTTGTACACGATCTTAATACGTCATTTTGTCGCATATATATACCCTATTAGGTGAACGGGAGTATGACCACCACCGCAGCTCTGTGTTACAGTACCGAAGGCGTTATTCGAAGATCGCAGGTTTGGATCCTGCCAATGGCAACTTATTTCATCCACTATTATTTCTCCACATTTGCATTACAATTACTTCTGATAACATCTTCTATACTGTCCCAGAGATTATTGAGCGCTAGTTCTCATTAATATTGTGCCTAACAAAGAAAACGAGCCCTTGAATTTACACTGTTCTCCTTGCACGTCAGGATATATTTTTTTCTCGGGAGACACGTCTGAACGTTTCACAGCAGAAACATAATCACTATACAAACACACCTTGATTCTTATGTGCAGCACGGTTCACTGTTAAATGGAACACTCTAATGAATATAACCGACACTGCTGGCCCTCCAACAACAATCAGATAAAAAAAAAACCTTCATGCAGGTGAATATTCTGCCAAAACGAATCAGAACTCTTAATTACCGGTATTCTATGCAAATCAGATCCATTATGATTCTGTAAGGTAGAGAAATCTAAGAATGCTTTGAAGGCAGGTGTTCCTTTTAACAGTGAACACGTCAGTACATCGTCCTAACACCGTCCTAACCAACCGAACAAGTTGCAAGTACTTCACCATCACTCACGATCTCCGCTGTTCTCACTCAAATAACTTATAGCCGTTCATAAACGCAAATGAGCTGTAAGACTGTGTTAACTATAATAAATGGTTCTGGGATGCACAACTAATGGAGCGAAAAAAATTGAGCACAATGCGTGGCAGCAAGATTGGGGCGTGTGGAAACGGGACACTCGATCATCTGAAATCAAGGAATGGGTTCTTGACTTTAAGCCCATGGCAACATTAGAAACCACCGTGGAGGGCAAACAAGTTGACCAGGGTCGTCCAGAAGATTGGTGAAGCCGTCGGCGAATCCATGAAGGAAGACGACATAAAATTTGCCATCACCTGATTGCTAAGCATGGATCTTGCGCTCTATTGTTGTGCAATTCAAAAGCCGGTCTAAGCGCGACGCAGTACTGAATGAAAGAGGTGTGAAAGTTGCGCTTAACGACAGCTGATATGGCTAGCCCTGGGAGCGCTTTTAAATACGTAAATGAGTACCTATGCTGGTAGTGGAAAGTACTACGGGGGTGCTCCGTTGCCCGCGAGAAGCAAGCCTATTGGCAATGTGCCTAGACGAGAGGCCACAAGATTTTAGGGCAAAAGGATTAGAGGTCGAAGGTGCTTCTGAGAACAAGTCAGAGCTATCTGAAAACATCGCCTGAAATTGTGCCGTTTCATCTTCCAGCGAACAAAAAATTATCTAGAAGAAAAGAACGGAATAACCAGAATGGCTGCAGATTGCTGAACGCTATACGAGTTGAGTCTTTCCACCTGGTAGAAAGCAAACTTTTGCTTTCTTTACAGAAACACTCAGTCAGCCAAACATGAGATCGATGAGGTAGCTGAACTGCTTGAATATTTCAAATTTTCCTTTGACTTTGTCATGCTTACTGAAATGTAACATCAGCAGGAATTTGAAAATATTCTTGTGCAAAGCTATGCTACTGACTTCTTGAACTGCAGTGATGAATGAGGTGGTGGGATCTGCATATTAGTCAAAGCTTTTTTCTGAGCTTTTTGAGGATTACGAGTTTATCAGTGTGAAACGTTCTACGGGTATTCCTTCTCTAGCATACCCCTCCTCTACAAGTGCAACGTGTCCACGTTTTTTTTAAAAAAAGAAGATTGCAGGAAAAACGTTGACGACAGAGATAAGAACAGCACAAGCGCATACTAACAACTGCACCATTTCTTGCTTATGGAATACCAACTCACCCAACAGACTATAAGTTGTTCCCCGTTATGTCTATACAATTTCTTTTATAGGTCAAAGGAAATGATTAAAAAACCTTGCCATGGGTGGTGGCCTGAACAATGCTATGCTAACTACCATGTGTACAGTGTTTTGAGCTTTGCGATATCGTGGAATAAAACGCATTCACAAATGTTAGAAAACGATGCATTCGATCTCGTCCCCACTCCTGCCCACTTCTTGACATCAAACTAACAAATAGCGCAAGTACACTTGTTTGCTCGGGTGTTCTCAGGACACATATTAGTGACCGCCTAACCTGTTTACTCATTTTAGTGTCAGAATAAATTGAAGCTTAGGTACGCAAATGCGGTACATATGGCCTAGCACAGTGATGACGAAATATATATGGAAAATAAATTGGGACACCGCTTTTTGTAAAACACGCTGGAACGGCTAATAATATTTTAAGGCAAAGCTTTTAAGAAGAGCTTCCGCTTATAAGAAAATGATGGCCACGCAAGGCAAGAAAACGTTGGATTACTTCGGAGTGACCCAACAAAATAAAAGTAAAAAAAACGTTGATCGGTGATTTTTGAAACCCCATAAAAGAACTTCAAAAATTTCAAAAAAAGACTTCAAGAAATTTTAGAACCACAGAAGCACTATAATTTCTCTGCTATAGAACAACGAAGTTAAATATTTTAGTAATACTGTCAGCATTGAAAAAAACCCAAACATTTCAAGCCAACTGGGAAAAATTGCCAGGAATGCGCGGAATGTGCAGCACAGTGACAGCAAACGCATAAAGAGCGGCCTATCAGAGCTTTTTCTGAAACTGTTTTGGTAAACGCTAGAGGCAAACTTGATGAGAACCCACTACGCCATAAATATTCACAATTTTTGTGTAGTAGACCAGCTTTTCCTATGCTATCCGTCGTCACCCTTCGGAGAAGCATGGCATCCGCTAAACCCTTGCAATGAATTTTGTGCGAAGTTTGTTAATTCAGTGGCTGACGACAATGAAGAATTACGCCTGAAGTGGGTATGTTCCACAGGTAAAAGGCGATGAACAACAAGCTTTCGTGATGTGTTGGAGCAATGGACGACCCGGTTTTTACACGCTTAGCACTGTGTGACGCCGGGTTGTTCCGTTGCTATATTCTAAAATGCTTTATTATTCATATCAGCGCTATTCCTTTCCCGACGCCTGTCCAAGGCGAGTTTGCGAACGAGTCTCAAACACCAGTGCAGATCAGTGGCAGATTACTAAGCTGGCACGCAGCGGACTCTGGTTGAAACCCGACTATGTCACCACAGTCTTTAGTGTTTTTATTTAAGTTATTTCCTTCTTTCGTGCGATAGTGGTTATGGACAGGTGGTGATGGTGGACAACTACGGCGCTGCGTGTGACCCGTGTTGTGATTTTATAACAACTTTAGCTGTAAAATAAACACGTTTCGCCTTCCATACTACAATGGTAGCGCGTACCTGCTCTAACATTTTGTAGGTAAGCACAGGTTAACTGGTGATGACGTTCTTGAAGCCTTAAACACATTATTTATCTCTTTTAGACGCAGCTCGCACAACAATTTTTTTGCGAGATTCTTGTGTACGCAAACAGACGGAGGTGCTCTTTTGTTTCTAGGGACCACACAAAAGGTCACGGATGGCTTAATTTGAGTGATACTAACAAATGTTGAGCGGTAGACGGCCTAGAAACTCGCCCAGTTAAGCGCTTCATCCATGTCATAGGTCTTGTTTTAGAATAGATCATAATTCAAAGTTTCCAATTATGGTAGTTTTCTAGTCATATTAACATAGCCAAAGTTTCTATTATTTTCAAATGTTGGACGAAAACCTCAAGTCCAATTACAGACCCATTTTTATTCTACATGTATTTTATAAAGTAACTCTTAATATATTACATAAACGAATGATGTCATTATCAACCAGCACCGCATTATGAAGCTTTTTCAGTTTGTCGGACAGACTACACTCTTCACCCTGTATGTTCCTCAGGGCACTGGAGTTCTAGCCTGTCTGGTTTATGCATATAATAATGTTTTGTACTCCTCCTCCTCCTCCTCCTCCTCCTACTACTACTACTGCTACTCAGTTTCATTTCACAATGTAGCGCTTCACCGAATCTGCTTCACTTCACTGATACAAAAAGAAATCATACTCGATGCAATCGAAAAAGAAATATATATATAGTTGGCATTTTTGCAGATTTTTCAAATGCATTTGACAGGATTAAATGCACTACATTAATGAAGACTAGAACACTGTTCAGTAAGGAATTTTTTAAATGGCAAAAAAATGTATTTTAAATATCAACAGCAAAAACTAGAAATTATTGGCTACGCATTTACGCATCCACTTTTAAAGAGCGCTCACATAGAGTGTCTGAAGCCGGTAGTAAGGGGCCCCTGCTCTTGAACATTAATGTGAACGAGTTGCTAAACGTCAACAGTAATATAAACTTCATTATATGTGCGAATGATACCAGCTAATTTTAAAGTCTACGATTTGCATCAACTTCTGGGCAAAGTGAACAGCGTTTTGGAACTGCTGAATATCTGGAGCATAAGCGATTCGCTAACTATAAAGAAATCAGAAGCAAAATCTACGCATTTCCACCGATCAAACAAGCGCGTGAACTGCAACATGCCATGGATCATTGGCTCACAGTCTACAGCCACAGTTGTATCTAGCCTCTCGTGAAATCTCTGAAAGTAACTTTTCACGAAAAAATGGTAGCAAACAATCAAGCTTGTATCGTATAAGTGTCCTTACAAGTTTCAGTGGATTCCATTGCACGTGGGTATAGCCAACGATGAGACTTGCCCGAAACGATTCGGAACTTAGGCCAAAGAAGAAGGCTCCCCGAAACCATCAATGTCTTTTAAGAGACGTTGGCCACAAGCATTTCCATTTGTTATAGTTCGCAGCATACCAGCCATGTGCGACGAAAGGGCTAATAAGGCAAGAGGCATCTTTGTTACACCGCATTGGAAAGGGTTTAGCACGTACACCAGTATGGCTACACAACATCGGACTCTCCGCGACACCATTGTGCCCAACTCGCAATATTTGTGGTTACATAGTACGTTAACTATTGGCTTAAGTGTCGCGAGCTTTAGAAAGCGTGTCAACGTTTAATTGAAATACTCCAACGTTTAAGCTCACCGCACTATGGTGTATATAATTTTGGGTCTCCACGTGGTCACTGGACGTTCAGGAAGGAGGTGTCTTGGCTACTATTAAATGTTCTGACCGTTGCGGACCTCGCATGTGGCTACTGATGAGTGAAACTTATGCTGGGGCGTGGTGGAATGATATGGAGGCCAGGTACAACCCTGAATGCGCAGTAGCTCACAGGCCACCGAATTAGGCAGGATTGCCTTGCGCAGCTCGTAACTTTATACTAAGCATGTCGGTTCTTCGCTTTGGAAAGGGCATTGCTTTCATATAATCAGAAAAGAGGAGACCAGGCAAGGCAATTGCCTGCAAATTTCACAAAGCTATATTTGCTGGCCACTCATATTAATCCTAATCCTATCGCGTTGACGTTTTCTCTTGCCACAATAAAACTCTTACTATATAATTCCCTAGTTTTATCTACATTAGGCTATTGCTCTCACGCATGGGACACCACATCGGAACAGATTGATTGATATGTGGGGTTTAACGTCCCAAAACCACCATATGATTATGAGAGACGCCGTAGTGGAGGGCTCCAGAAATTTCGACCACCTGGGGTTCTTTAACGTGCACCCAGCCACATCGGAACAGAACTTTGGCCGAATATATAGATTTGAAAAAAAAGCTGTATGCGTATTTATAGTGCTCCACGCGATTAACATTTCAAACCCACTTTCGAGGCCCTTATAATGTGCAATGAATGTCCGATAGGCACAATAAATTTTAATAAAGCGATATCGTACGTGCCTGCCTTTGAAATATTACCACTTCATAAATTCTATCAATTTCAAAAGCAACTCAGAAGTAATTGCACAATTGCAGCGTTTATGACTGCGCACAGAAAGCTCGTGTTTTAACCACGCACATGAAGTGAAGGCGGCTGGAATGCAGATTGAACCCCGTCATTATATGGCGCAAGAAACTATCCCGGTTGGGCCTAGCAGTTGCTCTAAATTTCGTCATAGTTTCATAATTCCATAATTCAAAGTATGCTAAACTAGGGGTGTGCATAAAAGGGTTGAAGCACTGTTCCGCTTCCACGCACCGGTGGCCGTTTTCGCAGTGGTGGTGTGTGGGCTCGATCAATTTTGTCTGTTGCAGCGCCATCTATCGCTGCATGCTAGAACTACCACGGTGGCATGCAGTCTAATGGATGCAACACAAGGCCTCCGGGACAAAACGCTCCCAGTTTAACCCACTTGTTCATGTGTGGGGCTGGTGAACTGCTTTCAGAGTTTCCTCTCAGCGGACTCCGGCTTATAAATGCATTGTAGGCAAGATTTTCACGAAAGAATTAATTTTCTTGCAGTCGACGTACTATGTATTTTTGGAATGGGTTGCATAGGCATTTTGATGCATTGTATACCTAAAATAACCATTTTATTACATATTCCAGGCAAGAGAGCTAGTAAAGGTTGCATTTTAGATAGGAATTTACACGCACACCATTGGACATAAAAAAGTGTTATACTTTTCATGTAAAATTCGTGAAAATTGGCACTCTATTGATTCAGACTCATAGTAGTAAATGAAAAGTGGCTATGAAATGTGTTTCATGCATCGGGTTATAGGATTCAATTGAAGAACCCCTTGTATAGTGGCCCTATCTCGCATATGAACTCACGCGGCTGTCTACACCTAGGAAACAAGTTGTTATAGTTATGTGAAATGAGCATGCGATTAGTTTCTTCTAGAAAGAGCAAACGCGCCTTAATGCAGCTACAAGTGACGTTGTAGTAAAGATTGTCTTTAAGTTTCTTTGATGTAAATAAGTAGACAGTTAAAATGGCGTCCGTCAGCTTACCTGCGTGCTACGTGGGGTACTTACTTAAAGCGTGGACTTCTTTTAAACAATCTCATCTGTAACATTTTTCCAAGTACTTTATTTATTACGCACGTTTCTAGGGCATGAAGAGTACGTGAAAATGATGAAATTGATTACATCAGATCATCACACAACTTTTATCATCTTATATACTTCTGGAAGGTATTACAAAACTAATTCGTTTGGGCGATCATCAATGAATCGGTTAAAAAGGTTCTGAGTTACAATTGTTAAGAAACCTGGTGGCTAAGCGACTGAAGTGTTTTTCTAAAATGCTCGGCTCTATTCTGCCACTATGTTAATTAAAAGTAAAATAATATTGACAAGGAAATTGTGTCAGTACACTCAAGAGGGTGTTATTCTTCAAGCTGACGGCTGCCTCAATGACAAATGAGAGCCGTGGGTGAAATACTTGGCAGGTAACCGAGAGATGCAATTCGGAAGCTTGGATCCTTCCGCTACGCTTGGTGCGCCTGTTTTCAACAGTATTAAGCACTTACAGTGTCTATACCAAGCACGTTTTGTCAAGGTTTGTGCCTTAAAGTGCACTAGTCGTATACGGGTGCCGCATCTGATAGATTCCTTGAGTTCTCACGAGTGGAAGACAAGACAACAGAGATGATTTGGAAAAGTGCATTTCTACAATTGTAAAGGCTGAATTCAAAGGATGTCCCCACAGTCGGCAACACCATTCACACTTTCGGCGATGTCGTTTTGCATGAGTCCACACAGTAACTGCTAGGCGTGCGCCCGAAATTTCATGTTCCTCTTAGATGTTATAGTCGGTGCTACGTGTTACTAAAGGTGTGCCTTTTCTGTCCTGCTCTTTCGCGCTATTTTTCCTAAGGTTTCATGAAGTACTCGACAGGAATGTCTTGTCAATGATATAATGACCCCTCATCCCTGTTTGTCGCACAGTAATACCCTCCCATTCCCACCCACTCTGTACTTAGCAAGTTAAGGATGCGACCATGAGAGCACCTAGACGTAGGCCGTTAAATAGATTAGATAGATAGATAGATAGATAGATAGATAGATAGATAGATAGATAGATAGATAGATAGAGCCAAAGTGTATTTGGTTGTAAAGAAATTGAAGATCCCATACCTTGTGGGAATCGTTTTATGCGTAACAGTCGGCTATATTGATTTTTTACGCGGCATTTTTAGGGGAGAAGGTCCTAAAGGCACGGGTCTGTCCCTCCTAGCTTTTACGTGACCGCCTAGTTCGGTACCTCACTCAGCAGGTACGGACGAACGGATGGACAGATAGAAGAACTGACAGACGGACGGATGGACGAACGGACAAACAGACAGATGGATGGATTGATGGACGAACGGGAAAAGAGACAGACAGGCATACAGACAAACGGATGGGCAGACGCGGCCAGCGGACGGTCGATGCGCGGTTTACCGAAAAAACCCTCCGAAGCTTCGCCCTACACATCATCATTGACTCCTTGGATATGCTGTTTTTTGTTTTTTCAGCCAGGTGTTAGGAGGTGAATCGACGTGCTTTTATAAGCTTAGTAGTTGTTTGCACATTGTTGAATTTCCACGAAATGCCAGTACACTGGTGTGTTAGGAGTACTTTATTGTCTGACCTAACTTGAGCTTCCACTTTACAGGACATACATCATAGAAATTTAGTGCATGTTCGGCTGCGATGATTTTAGGCTGCTAGCTTTTGTTAGAGTGTACCTCCATATGGTCCAACTAAACTTGAATACAGCTTGCTGAATCATTGGAATTTGAGCGTAATGTTTATTAGACTGCTACAACTTATACCTTCTTCTATAAATATGAAAGCGTAGTCAAGACTGACACCACAATTGACATTAATCCCATACGACTCTTGCATGATATATATGAGGTAATAGGAGTAAGCGCGTTTGTAGGAGCAAATGCGTAATGGTTATTGTTTTGTTATCAAAGAACGTAGCCAGCATTGCAATCACATTAGACACTTACAAATTGTTCTCAGGAGATGAAACAGCTCAAAGGTACAATATTTGGATGCCATGCTAAATGCTTGGGAGCAACTACTGGTTGTATTCCTAAGTTTATTCTTTATATTCGTCTGATCAACGCTGCAGATGCCACTTTGCCTTAACACTGTCTCATTTTAATTACTAATGTCGGTTCTCGCAGTTCCTCAGTAGAATATAGACGGTGAAACAGCTCTGGCGCATGCCCGCATAGCGGTGCCCATGGCATACCAGCAGGTATGAGCCACACTTGACTGAAAGAAAAGGTTTCACAACATACGCAACAGGATTTTCACGTTACGATGGTCAGGACAAGCAACTATTATTAGTCAAATCTATTCACCCTCTTATACCAATTTTGGTTTGCAACAAACCAAGGAGGCGATCACGAGAACACTCGGGCGTAGCCAGGTGCATAGATTGGCCAAGAAATATAAATGGCCCAACTGTCTTAGATTCATGAAAAAAATATTTCGCAATACAGAGGTCACAAACATAGAAACGTTGCTGCGATTCTCAGATGTGCTTCAGTCACTCCTGACGTCCGTTTCTTTTTCTGCGTCGCGGGAAGAAATACACGGTTGGGCGTCTCACGTGGAAGAGCCTTAGTAGCTTGTTTCTTCAGCTGCCCCGTCGCAGCCATATGTAGAACATTTGTGTACCTAAAGTCACGTCGTGTCGGGGGACACTAAGCAGTGATAGGTGTTGTCGAAGTGTGCAGATAGCATGTTACTTTTTGAGAGGTTCTTTAGGACCCAAATTAGGTTGTTGATGGACTTGTTTACTGGGTGACTGACGTATAAACTATTACTGAAACAATAAATGGGAGCTTTTTTCTTCATCTATTATTTCCTTATAGCATATTATGCTCAAATGCAGTGCTGTATCTGTTGGGCTATCATTGTTATAACTATTTTTTAGTACATGCTTTCTTGGTATAACCACAACCTGCCTCCCCATACCTGCAACTGAAACACGTATGTACTCAAATGTTACGTGTTAAAGTTTTTTATTTCAGAAAATCATTGCTAATCGTTGCTACTTCCTTGCTTTTTTTTCTAACTTTAAACATTACTAACCGTTCTCACCACACTATATAATGCATTCTGAAGTACTTTTCAGAAATTTGAATGAAAACAGAAACAAAACACCTTTCTTTTGTCTTCTTTTTAACGTTTATTATAATAGAAAGTATGATGGGAGGGCATTTTTATAAACGTATAGTGTCTATATTGCAAAAAAAAACTTTTTAGGGGCGAAGCTCCTTAAGGCGTGGGCTGTGCGTCCCCTGTATGTAGCCACCTCTCGTTTAAATCTTGCAGTGTTCACCAGATGGCGGTACCGTCGCCTGTATGTAGCCACCTCTCGTTTAGTTCTTGCAGTGTTCACTAGATAGCGGTACTTGTAGCAGATTATGAAAAGATGCAAGATGTTATAAAATAGGAATGATGTCGCATATGGCGCTTGTCATTGGTGGAAAGCAATCGTTCGATTTAGTGCGGCGACGTACGCTAGGGGGAGCATCGTAATAAAATCGAGGGGGCAAAATGTACGGAGGATTCATGCTTTTACCAGGTTCACCTCCGGAGCTTCGCCCTCTCATCATCATTCACTTCGTGGATATGGTGGCACTTTTTTAACATTTATTGTACATGTAAAGTTGGCTAGCGTTAAAATATATAAAATACACCTGCTGAATCGCATGGGTGCGCACATGGGGCAATGACTGCACGAACGGTGGCGTGTAACAGCTCGCCTAGGTGATCTAGGGCCTGACATGTTATGGGGCCAATCTCGATGACGCACTTTCAATAGCTGGTAATAAACATGGCCTTTTGATACTGGTGAAACGTGAAGGACGCCCGTCTGGAGGTCAGGTTGGTCAAGTCCAATCTGCAGTCCTTCACTGTGGACCGTATCAAAATCATGTCATGCTTTTGGTACGTAGAACTTGAGCATTCAACTTTAATATACCACCAGTCAGCACGTGTGATTCCATTGCTGCAAGCGTGCAAAGTGCACGCCCGTAAAGGACATGTGCAAACACGGTGCTTATAATTTTAACTGTGCGAACGCTGCTGTCTGGGTTGGTAATGTAACGGTGTGCTTCGCATGGCAGCAGCTTATTCTGATAAATGTTTTGTTGAAATATGGGTGACGTCTTTGCGTCGAGGCTCACACGACTGCTGGCTCTTCTATTGAAGCGCCTCTTCAACTTCGAAGAAAAAAGGTTACAAGAATAAATACAGTAAACCTCAATAAGAATTGCGGAGTAGTGTTTCAACCACATGCTTTTTCATGACGCTGGCGTTAACTAGCAAGCGAGGACAGGCGTTGAAAACGTGCGGCCGACTCGGCCACCATGGTGGGCAAACAAAGGTACATTTGTGATGCAGTGACGTCATATCTCCTCCTCCTTTGTCACCCTCCTCACCCTCACTACCCATTTTCGTGCCTTTCCTATACTCTACTATTCTAGATTGTGCTACGCTATGCTATTCCGAGGGGCGTCGAGAAGGGCTGAGTGGTAAATGATTTTGCGGTGAACAGCGCAAAATTTTTCTACACTGAAACAGAGGAGCAGACAAGGCAAAAGTTGACGAACGTCTGGGCACAAGTTTAGTGCGAAGAAAAAAAAGTATACTAAGAAAAAGAGCTGTAGAAACAAAAGGAAACAAACGAAAAACATGAACTCTTATATGATCACAGTGAAGAAATGCACGTCCGCCAAGAGTCGCGATATGACAATTTATTTGAGAATGACATTATCTCTTTTTCTAGGAGAGCAAAACCCCGCTGCGGTGGTCTAGTGGCTAAGGTACTCGGCTGCTGACCCGCAGGGCGCGGGTTCAAATCCCGGCGGCGGCGGCTGCATTTCCGATAGAGGCGGAAATGTTGTACGCCCGTGTGCTCAGATTCGGGTGCACGTGAAAGAACCCCAGGTGGTCAAAATTTCCGGAGCCCTCCACTACGGCGTCTCTCATAATCATATGGTGGTTTTGGGAGGTTAAACCCCAAATATCAATCAATCAATCTAGGAGAGCGAATGAGGGTTCTTTAACACACGTGATTCCTCCTGATGTGAAAAGCTTCCTCTATTCGGCGCTAAATCCGATTTCGGTACCTTGAGTTTACGTCAGATTCGTTGAAGATAAGAGCGAAGCCGCACAAGGAATAATGTGCTGTCAAGGTGCTCTTCGCTCAGGACTTGACATTGCAGGCGCGTTCTCTAAGACAATCCTTCAAGCGGGGCCTGGTTTTTTTCGTGTACGAAAGCCAACACGTCAGATGATACTGTATACTGCGTTTTTCTACGCATTCGACGCAATGTGTGCAGTGTTTCTTGACACATGTTCGATTGTTCATTACATCAGCATTGATTTTCTTGCTCGCGGGGAACTGTAAAAAGGAGCCGAACCACCACTTAAGATTTTCTAGATCGTGAGCCTATGCCATGGAGGTGATGAAACATTGAAGCTTTTTGTTGTTTCTGTGCAGCGCGCTAGGAAGTGTTTATCCTGAAATGCTTTGCGCAGTGGCTTCATTGTCAAGGTACACAGAAGTTTCTTCAGATACCCGGTACATTTCAACTATTGTATATGGGATCCAAAGCTCTTTTGCGCTTGATGGAAGCAGGAGCTCCTGAGTGCACTCCGGCGAACACATGTTGCAACTGTGCTTTCCACTAGTTTCGTATGTGCCCAGTTGAAAGATCGAAGACCAATCTGAAACCTGGGCGCATACTCCAAGTTTATGTGTGCTGGCCACCAACTCTCAAAACAAAGTCCAAAAGCCGCAAGTGTGTATCCGTGGGCAACACAATAGTTACCGTAAAAGCGTCGAAAAAAGCCTCAAACACACGGAAGATCGCATCTGCTTCTTCGTCGACTGACATGTTGTGTTTTAACAATACCAGGAAATCACTGATGAACTAGAAAATTTTGAGGGCACCATGGCCGGAAAGAGCAGTTTGCAACTGCCTGTGAGGGTTCGTCAAAAGCAAATCACTCAACATGTGGAAATGCACAAGCCAATACATATTCCCTCTTTCTGGATGTAAAATCCCCCGCCCTTCATGATCGCCTGTATTTACCCTGTGTTAGAATATCTAACCTGTCGTGAATCTGTCCGTAATCCGCACTTTTCTCGCACCTCTGTGCTGCGCGGAAGCTGAGATGAAGTGGCGCGTGAAATATTGAAACCGCGGAAATCGACAACATGGGCCTGTCGTGTTTCAGTGTCTCTTCTAGTTTGTTCGACCTAAAATGTTCAACCAAGAATCAGATAAAATGTTGGCTCACATGATTTTCGAGGGCTTTCTTTGTAGTGCTTCGGCACTTTTCGGTGTTATCTTGTTGCTACTGATGACTCTTCCGACAAACACGCTCTGTGAACGAAAAATAAGCTGTTTCTTGAAGTAAGCTCCCTATCCCGTGTTCTTCCTGTCCTTAGTTTTTTTTTACTGCTGTGGGCCCATGTGCTCAGATTAGTGTGCTCGTTAAAAAAACCCAGGTGGTCAAAATTTCCGGAGTCGTTCATTATGGCGCCTCTAATAATTGGGTGGTTTTGGGACGTTAAACACCATGTATCAATCAATCATCTTCATTTGTTTTGTTCATTTTGTTATTCCTACGAAGTTACAGCGTACAGCACGAAGAGAAAGTTTGGCAAAGAAAGAAAAATTCACAAGGAATGTCCTACTTCGATATCATCAGGCAGCGGGCCTCGCCATTTGCCTCAACTATTGCCAAAGCGTTCCGAGAAAATGGACTCTGTCGCTTGCGCAAAGCCTATCAGGTGGCAACGACACTTCTCATGCTACGCAGACGTCAAATGATGTCTCTAATCTGCTTAACATATACCGCACTTGAAAGTCCAACCAATGAAGCGCGTGAAATAATAAGAAATGAAATCAATTGTATGTAAAATGAAGTAATGAAAAGAAAATGAGTAATAATGACTATATCTGATGACGGCAACTAACACGAAAATCCAGAAATAAAGTTAAACACCACAGTGATACCACGGAAAAGAGTTTAGGATTATATTTTCAAATGGTTTTGCATCCTTTATTGTTGGAACAATTTCAAGTAAGACCTTCCATTGTGGAATAGTTTAGAAGATAAATGAAGGTAGGAATGAAAACTGCGCTGTGAGAAAAACACAATGCTGTCTTTTGAAAATTAACGTATCACGTTAGACAAGAAAAGTGCCTCGAATGTGCGATTTCGGACTGCTATAAAACCATCGAAATTGCAATAAAACCTGTATCTTTCTTCCTTTCTCTTTACACTCTGTTTTATTTTTCGGTGAATTATAGATAGCTAAAAGGAGAGATTATGTGAACAGGCGTGTGAAAAAATAAGGCTCCTTCATGTGACTAGATTTTGTCTTTCTTTTACGTGTTCGTTAAAGACAAACGTTACCTTTATCCTGCCACGTAGGTGTTGAGATGTGATTAGTGGCTAACCTACTATTACTTTTCCGAATTTCTTAGACAACCATTTATCCGTTGTCGTATAAAAGTTATTAACAGTAAATGATAGAAAAAATACAGCTATTAGGCCATAGATTAGGCAAGCGTTAAAAATATCTCCAATCCGGATTGTGACTCCTCAGCCGTAAAAGCCAATTAGGAAGAGGACTGCCGGCGACGTTTGCTTACCAATTATGTATGGAAGAAACCTGTCGCGGTGAAATAGGTTGAGTATGAATGAATAGAGAGGAAAGGGACCGCATAGACCAACATGAATCAACGCCATCTATTGCTCACACTTTAAACAATCGGAAGAACTAAGTCTCCGGCTCTCCCCGTCGAGGCTGCGCGCGAAATGAGCGCGCGCGAAATGCATCGAAATGGCCGAGGAATACCCACGCAGAACACCTCAACGGAAACAGGGAACGGTAACAAGCTGCGCCTTGCGGTGCTTCTGCTTTTCTTGGGCTCTTCACCTTTATGCCCTCACCAGTCTCCTCAGCTTGGACCTTTTATAGCCGAGACGCAACTCCAGTCCTTGCCCCCGCCGCTTGCGCAACGGACCATGAGCGCGTCACGACGTATGATAATGATACCGCACCGAATGGGTGCCTCGGCAGCGGCGGTGTGTTGCATCTCGGTGAGAATGAGATTATTCTTTGGCTGAGGGAGGAACTCTTGCACTTCGCCTCCGAGATGTCCCAAGGTCCCGCCTTTCTGGGCCGGGATCCAACGGGTGGTGTGTAATTACCGGGACCTCAACGTTAATGCCCCCTCCGAGAGTCGCGTCTGGCCGTAGACGACGAACGAAGGAAAAGACAATTACAAAAGAGCCGCAGACGAGGCAGGCAAGGTCGATCGCCGTAAGAGAGAGCGCGAAAGGGAAGAGCGGTACACTTCGCTTATCGTCTGTTCTCCTCGCGCGCGATGCAGCCTTTTACAAACACGGCTTTTAAAGCCCATACATCATGAGCGCACGCAAAGCAGGCTCCACTCAAGAAGCCCTTTCCGGAACGCGCGAAGGTTACCGACTCCAGACAAGAAAAAAGAAACAATAAATTGAGACAGGAGAGCGCGATCTCGAATTAAGATGGGGAGCGTGTGAGTCGCGGCGCGAGCCTTGCATGCATGCATGCGCAAGCGCGACTTTGATCCAAATAACGCCGCAAGTGGGTTAAGTAAAACCGGACCCCCCTCCCCTCCTCCTTTTATCACTACTTCCACAGGTGCGCATTTTCCTCTCGGGAGCTCGGACAGCGTTGCTATCGTGGTCTCACAGGATCTGAATCAAAGATCGCCACGCGTAGTTGTTTACACTCTCGCGCGATTTCTCCCTGGCCCGGATGGCGTTATCCGGGAAGGCGAAATCGCTCCGTTTGAGGGGCGGCGGGGGTTCGTGTCACTGCACAAGTAGCTTGTCAGTTTCGTGTGAGAACGAAGGTAAGGAAATGCGATGGAGGTGGGAAGTTGTTGCGTCCTTTGTAGCGGGTTCGTCTACCTGGGTTGCGCATATGCTGTTCTCGGTAATGCCAAGTCGGTCAGAGAGCTGTCAAGGCCCGGTTAGGCGCTCCTCGCCTCCTCCTCTGCAACGACCGCCACTTGCGTGTACGGTCCATGCGGGGAGGCCACTCGCTCTTACTGAACCCCTCTCCTCGAAGCTTTTGTGTTAGAAGTGGCGAAAGGGGCGGCCACGTCATGGTGCACAGCCCACGCCTATTCTGCCAAAACAGCACTGCACCGGCGACCACTGGTATAAAAAGACTTGGTTAGTCCGTGCCTGGCCACAGATCGGAAGTACAGCTCGGAGGACTTGAGTTGCTCCAACTCTCGACTGTGATTCGACAAGGCATCGTCGCCATGGTACGTCCTGCATCGTCCGTAAATAGCTCTTCATGCAGTCTCCTCGTATAGACACCGTAGCAGAGACAATGCATCTCCTTCCAGTACTTGTGTGCTTTGTAACAGCTTAGCACAGGGGCAAGATCATGTTCAATCATGGTCTTGATCGCTTGATGCAGGTTAATGGTTGGCTTGCAATGGACTAGTTAACTGTCACCAAATGGGTCGGATAGCAGGATTGATGGTTTTGGATTGGTAGCCGGTCATAGCTGAACTGGAGCCTACAGCCTGTGGTCTAGTTCATATAGAAGTTAGTTGCCAAGGAAATGGCGGTATACGACTGCGAAGATCAGTTGTTTGATAGAATAAGAAAAATCAAGCATAACAGCTAATGAGCTGGGACAAGACAAGAGTCCGTAGCTTAGTTCACTGAGGATAGCCTTCTTCTAACGTTTACAGAAGCAGACCAATGTTCTCCGTCTTCAAAGTATTGCAGCTAATATTGAGTAAGCCTTATTGGCGTGTTGGCCTAAAGTTTTTTGGTTTGCAGAGTTTTTCATATTATTTGGATGTCTCGTGTAGGTCTGTCCTTCAAACATCGTACTGGAGAACCCAATGGTGATAAACCCAGCAAGTAGCCCAGTGTGTCGCAGAAGCCTAACTATACGTAACTTCGTTAAAATAATAAACTTAAGTTATATGTCTTATCATCAGAAACGTTCTAGGCAATAGCTTGATGCTCATGGGTGCATAATTACTCCTGAACATTAATGTCTTGAAGCAACATTGCCTTATATTCTTCGGTGAAGGTCCTTTGAAAGTAGAACGCGCCAGAGCAGCTTTGTTTGGTCTGGTTAACACTTATGACAAATAGAAAACGCATCCCCAGTAAAAATGAGTGGATTTTGTATGCGCATACCTCAAAGTGGCCACCACGAAGCTTTGGATTTTTACTTTTATTTTTTTCTTCTTCGCAAGGCACGTAAGCCTTGTACGTTTGCCCGTTGTCTTTATGGGTGTTTACGACAATACTAAAATAACTGCAGAACGCAGGCTATTCCCGAATTGAACAATGATTTACTTTGGCGGCGTGTCTCCCATTTTACGAGGAATTCGTGCCTCTCGATACTCTGTTTTAGCTTTCGCCTATTGCGATTTGCACGTCAAGACAGGGCATGCGATGCAAGAGTAGGCGGGCACTTCGAGCGCGGACGGCAAGCGCAGCAAAACACGGTGAGATGCGGCATGCATGGCACTCTGCGTCTTCCGTTCCGTTTATAGTCATCTTTTCTGAGAGGAAAAAAAAAACAGAGCATGTCCTGCATTGCAATTTTACTTTGTGTCCCTAGGATGGCGTTTATTCTCTGTTCCTCTACAAAAGCGCGAGGCTCAGGGCGCAACGCGACCTTCTGGGAAACATAGCTGACAGCGAACCGTATAAGACGTGCACAAGTGCTGTATACAAGTTGGAGGAAAGACGCGATTGCAAAAAAGACAGAGAAAGTGAAAGTCGAGCTGCAGCCAAGAAAGCTAGAGATCGTATTTCATTCTTTTTTCCTTCTCGCTACAAATCCGCGATCGCGAAATGCCGCGATGCGATTCTGTGCTGGGAAGGCGAATGGCTGGAACGGCTGTCGAGAGGCGAGCGTTATGCAGCTTTTTATAACCAGAGCACGTGCTCCCATAAAACAACGGGGTCACATTCTGCTTGCCTGAGAAGCTATCTGTCCCGCTGTTTGCTCTACGTTTCTGCTTGCATTCAAACTGCGTGTCCCAAAAGGAAAATACAAAACTACGTAAACGTCTTGGGTTAAAGGGGCTCGCTCAGATCACTTGTCACGGTGGCTGACAGTATGTGACAGCACGGATCGAAGTAACGTCCCATGCATTCCATCGAGGGTGGTCCAGTTAGAATGTTGTGATTTTGGGAACGTCTGAGGGGCAGGATTGTTTATAGTTATAGTGTTTGCAAAGCGACTTTCTTGTGGCACCAGAGACAATGTGAATGCTGTTGCATTGCCGTTCAAACAAAAGTCCAATAAGATAAATTCGGCGCCGGTCAGTGATAGCGTGTTGGCATGAAGCTCGCCGACAAGGTCACTTTAAAATTAGGAGTAGATGATGGTGTGCATCCATGGTGTGCCGGGACTAGTGTTAACAAAATTAATTCCTTTCTGATTATCTGCAGCTTTGGCTAAATCACTGAATTTGGTCAAACACGTGAAATAAGCTTGGCTTAGTAATGAATGAAATTCGGCTGGTACCTTTCAAAAACGTTTCACGCGTTTGATCAGGGTATTAGAAAAATATTGACGATAAACAGAATCTACTGATGTTGAAGAAAGGGCAGCTACACACTAACTCACATGCTTTTAAGTTATTTTTCTTAGAATGTTCAGTTGCAAACGTTTTATTGGATATCACACGCAAAATTGTCAAAATCATTCAGTAGATCCCTTCAATATTTAAGCCAAGCTGTAATATATGCCTTTATCATCGCGTCAACATAAATGAATGCTATTGTAAAAATCACCAAGGACAGAAATGAAAGGTTCCCTATATGTTCCATTTAATCAGTCTGGATGTGGTTACCTCCATAAAAGACACCAGTAAAGTATGACTCACAGGTGATTCACTCTTATAAATGGACTATAACGGAAAAGTGACGTACTCCCTCTTTGCGATAGTAATGATACCAAGCAGTAATGGTTTGTACACGCAGAACAGCAGTCGGCAATTTCCGCTCGTTGTCTTTAGGGTCTCTTCTCAGGGTTAACCACATTGCTCATTCACCGTGAAACAATGTGTGGCTGTTCAGTAAACGTGAAAGCACAGTAAAGGGTATCGTGGCCGCTCATTGACCATGGCAGAGTGTTCATTGTCAGTTATGCATCTAAGAGAGGCCGAACGAATTTGAACCTTATGATTAAAGAAATGATGCCATGAAGTAGGTGATTAGTGCACTCAAACTTGCATTAGAGAGAGTTTTTGCGTGTATCTTTCACTGGCATGTTTATAATTGCAGTCATAATAAAAACGTACAGAGAAAGTAATTAGAGAAGAGGAGGCAATTGAATCTAGGATAACGCAGCTGCTCTCCGTCTGCAAGGCAAGGAATAAAAATATTGAAGCAGAAAAAAAACATATTATGATGTTTGGCTTCCTTATTTTAAACATAAAGGAACAAAAAGAAACTTCCACTAAAATAACGTCAAAATCATTTGGTCTTGAGCACTTCCCAGGTGTAGTCAGCCTGTGTTAAGGCATGCTAAGAGTTTCAAAATGTTTCGAAATGTGTCGCGTTTTTTGAAATCTCGAACTAGAATGAGTACGAGCTAAATGAATTTTTACTCCACATATTATATTGCAGAAACGCAGGGAATACCTTGAAGAAAATAAAATAGGATTACTGGTCCTCTCATCGATACATCCCCAGTTCCTCCATTTTTGTTGTAATCCTGAATAAGTGTTTCGTCACCCTTCGAGTTTTTCGCCTCGCAATGCGTTCAGAATTATTGACATCCACAGAACAACGTTAAGAGCTAATATATCGGCGTAGTGGCGCATTTGTCGTTGTCTGCGAGTCGTACTTGGACAATATTCATTGGAATGAACACTAACACAATATCGCTGTACTAAAGATGACTGCTTATTCGTAAATTCATTCTACAATTTCTTTTGGCGTTCATTATGAGTGATGTCGCGTTCGCCCCTCACATGACAGAAGTCCGTGTGCATTGCGCTCCTACTGCTGGCCGTTGCGGCCGTGGCGTACGCCGGAATCTACGGAGGTGGTTTCGGACGAGGCGGCTACGGAGGTGGCGGCTTTGGAGGTGGCGGTTACGGCGGAGGCTTCCGTGGAGGCTACGGAGGTGGTGGCTACGGCGGAGGCTTTGGAGGCCACGGAGGAGGATTCGGAGGCTTCCGCGGTGGATACGGCGGCGGAGGCTTCGGCGGATACGGAAAGGGATGGCGCGGATAAACGCCCCGCCTGCGTGGGGGCACGCACGTGCACTCACCACCTCACGTGCTGCTTGTACATTTTCATCACAGTTGTTCTTTTTGATTAAAAATCACAAAAAACATGCCAATGGTCTTCAGCTTGTTATTCCTTTTGCCGTCTCGAATAGGAGAAGTACGCTTCATAACACATTGATGTGACCCCATGCTTCTTATAAAACAGTATAAACACATCTCATGCTTTACATGTGCTAGAAAAGATAAAATGGGCACATAATTACGCTACATTGGATTAAGTTCTGAGAAACCAACCTTGACGCTGCGCAGATGAGTGGTATCATCCTGGCCAATCTATTGTTTTTGAAAGAAACTTTAGCTGGAGCGAAGTAATTTTTAGAATGCCAGAATTCATCATAGATACAGTGTAAACTGCAAGAAATTGCGCTTATTTACGGACAGAAAAGCAGACATAGTGTCCAGGAAATAAATACGCTCCACCCCTTCACCAACACTGAAGAATACAGCACACGTTTAAAAATCACAGGCTTCGCCACTTCGCGAAAAGTATGAATACAGCACACGTTTACCAATGATGTTTCACTGAAGAGTGCAAAAAACAAGTGCCTCCTCCGTCAACAAAAATTAGACGAAATTAATCATTTGCAATACGGATGACCTCCAGAAGTTTATACTAATATGGTCATCACATACCATCGTTGCATGCGTCGCCGCGATGGATTCTGCACCGCGTTTATTCTACGAAACTGTATTTGTTCCCAAACGGCGGTTTAGGCGGACATCGCGGAAAGAGAAATGATTCAACTGCGGCGGCCGCACCGCCATCATCACTCATCCGTCGGCTGTCACTGCTCTAGTCACTAGCACGACTGCCCTCCTCAAAGGCCAGGACGCACACACGGAACGGGACCCGGCTGGCGCTGCTTATTTATTTGGTCTGCGTCTTGAAGGTGAGTGCATAACTTCTTACTCGTTTTTTGGGTTACAGCTCATGCCAATAATGATCTGTGTCATGTAGCACCTACGCAATATCTCAGATTAGGCCGCTTCGAGTAAAGTCGAGGCCATAAACGCAGCGCTCCTTTGTCGATGTTGTTTTCGCGCAGCTTGTATCACGCACGCTTTTTCTTAGACGGAGTGCGTACTGAGAGCAGAAAATACAGCATTTACGGAAATCCCTGATTGATTGTGTTGGTCGCGTTTACATTTCGAGCATGACACTTTAATAGCGCTGTGATTACTTGTCCACAGCAGTTGAATTACTCTATGCCGACAGTGTTCGGGCTTGTCAGCACCGTAGTGCAGCCCTCTAATGCGTGCGCCTCCCTTTATGCTGGATTGCCCCGCCGCGGTGGTGTAGTGGCTAAGGCACTCGGCTACTGACCCGCAGGTCGTGGGTTCGAATCCCGGCTGCGGCGGCTGCATTTCCGATTGAGGCGGAAATGTTGTAGGCCCGTGTGCTCAGATTTGGGTGCACGTTAAAAACCACAGGTGGTCGAAATTTCCGGAGCCCTCCACTACGGCGGCTCTCATAATCATATAGTGGTTTTGGGACGTTAAACCCCACATATCAATCAATCAATCCCTTTATGCTGGCGGTGTTAGGTGAGCCCACGAACGGTGAACCTCTGTTTACGGTGCCGGTAGGCCGCTGCGCCGTAAGACAAGACGATATCTACCGTGAAATCCTGGCGCGCTGCAACCTACCGGCGTGTTCTCCTCGTCGGGCTGAAGTTCATCTCCTCCGCGTTGTGTAATAAAAGGTGGCTGGCCGCAGCACCGAGGTGCGAACAGCCAGAGAGAACTTTCAACTCAAGAAATCTGAAACAGCATTTGAATACTTCCTGAATTATAAAACCACGACACGTAAAACGCGTTCTAAAAATAATAAAAAGAATCTGTGCTTCGTTTGCCCCGGTGGTATAGGGGTTATGGTGGTCGGCTGCTGACCCGAAGGCCATGTGTTCGATGCCGGCCGTGGTAGTCGCGTTGTGATGGACGGGTAGTGGTAGAGGCCCATGTACTGTGCAATGTCAGGGCACTATGAAAATGACCACATAGTAAAAATTTCCGGGCCCCTCCACCACGGTGACCTTCATAATGATATCGTGATTTTGGGGCGTAAAACCCCAGGAATTCTTTTTAAATATCTGGTAATCTTCAATTTGGTTAGTATAAAATTTTCTGTGTAGAGCGATCGTAGAATTTTTGGTAAATTAAAAATATGATTCACATTGGGGATTTTTTTCATAAAGAGATAGCATTTAGTGAAATATGAGAGTTCGTATTAGCTGATTATCAGAGTTTTCTTTCTGTAGGCAAAGAGTAATTCGATATGTGTACAGCGTGAAATAATTTTTATAGCTGGTGAAAATGTTAGAAATTTGTGGGCTTTTGTACATGTTTGGTTGCAAATTTAGCATTCAGGTGGTCCGAGTAACAAACTACGGTTAATAACACATTTAGTATTAACCTTCATTGGTTACTGTCAGAGGAATTCATCAAATCGCTTTTTATTTTAAGAGATAGAATCTTTTTTGATGTGCTTGCTGGACCCTGTGTTTGCCCGTGTTTATACCTTGAAGCAATGCGTCTTGGTGGTGAGTACTAGCTGCACAGGCATGAGAAACATTTAGACAACATATCAAATTTGTCCGTGCTTACTTTATTAGTTTGATATCTACTACTAGCCTGCATGAGTAAACGAGAGATCCAAAGCATACTATGGTCCATTTAACCACGTGCAGCTATCTTCTGACAGTTTGAATAGTGTGCTTATGGAACAGTATTAAGGGACACCGATATATGCAAGAACTTATTACCTGTGCGATAAGATTCGGAAGTGGTAAGAACACCACAATTAAGCAAATGATCCATTGAAATCGAAAAAAAGGGATACGTTTTTGTTATTAACCAATACAGAGGTATTAAAGTGACAATGCCTGCTATAAATGTGACAATGTGGTGCTACCTGCTGTTGGAAATTCGCAACAAAGTTTAGACGCAAGGATGAAAAAAAAAGGAATACGAAGACACACCATTGGCGTTTAATAAAGCCTCTGCAGATTGTATGCCTGGTGTTATCTCCAGTTAAATACTGCTGGTCAAAGATTGGAAAAGTGAAAAGAGACATTTAAACCATAGTGGACCACTTACATGAAGGTAGTTGATTCGTTGAGGTGAAGCTTCATTGAAAAGTTTAGTTCTTTCTCTACAGTTCTGTTTGAAGTTTGCAGGGTGAAAGCTACTTAATATCTTTGATGTCCCTTCCACCTTAAAAGGACAGAGTTGATACCTTAATGTTAGTAATGAAATAGAATAAATTCAATTTTTCACTTGGAAACAGAGTTGGTTCCTTTATATTGTGTCTGAAATAGAATCAAATATTTTTTCGATTGGAAACAAACCTTACAATTTATTTCAGCAGAAGCTTTTGTAAACACAAAAGGTATGCCTTTTTTGCCTACTCCCAAGTGCATGTGCTTTGGTAATTACTAGCTTATAAAAAGTAAAATGGTTTACATGATGGGTTGTAAGAGTGCCAACTTTTGTTTACTGATTAGTCTTTTCTGGATCTTTTATTCTTTCATAGAGAACTGAAAGAATACAGGGCAGGTAATTGGCTCCGGTGATTAGTGTCAAGATGTTTTTGAAGCCCATATGCACTTACTTTTTTATTTTGTTGCATATATTTGATTTACCACACTTGTTATAAACATACTGTTTTTTAAGTTCTGTTAGTGTTATCCCTGGTATATAATTATTATTCACAGTGCAGCAGAGGGCACAAAAATAACTTATTAAAGTGTGGTTTTTAAACATTCTCCTAGACTAAATCCAAATACAATACAGTGAATTTCATGATTTGTGAAGATTGATTTCATGTAAAAGATTCAATGGCAAGCTGTCTTGGCTGCATTTTTTTACTCCTTGAGTCAATTGTTACTAAGGTGATATATATTTTTGTGTATTAAGAGCTGTCAGCATATCAAGGGCGTACCAGGTATGTCAATCGCACTGATGCCTCAGGAGTAGCTGATGGTACATTATTATGCCTGCACTCACATCTGTTCATTTAAGAGCATAGACTTCAGGTTTATCGAAATCAGGTGCATGCCACGGGGCCATGATGCGCATATCATAATTTCTGCCAGGTAAAACAGCGCTTCATCATAGCTTGTTGAGTCATATATGAGTACATATTTATTGTTTATTACATTGTTTTAATTGAGGATAGCCAACATTGCAAACACTCGACAGTGCTCCAATACGATGCCTGATTAGTCTTTTCTGGAGCATTTACAACCACTAGTGTGCCTATGTACACCACCTGGAATTCCAAGGTTCCTATGCAGCCGCAACTGATATTTACTGTATCTTTTCATAGAAATTTTTTACTCGTTGTGAAGCTGCTATTACTGGCAACAGATGTACTGTTGTATTGTCTCCTTAATGCTTCCTCAGAGATTTTCAAAGTGCGTTTTCGCTGTTTCTGAGTTAACATAGGCAGTGAATCACATGTGGGTCATACATCCCACACACAGTAGTGTGCAGGCATGCGCACACGTGACTGATGAAAAAAATTTGACATCGTGTTAGACAAGCATGTCACATTATTCATGTCACAGGGTTACAATGTCACACTCACTATTTATTCTCCTCCAGGTGCTGCTTCTATTGTTCTTGGACCAGCTGTCACCTCTCATGCCAGCGCCACTACGACTGTTCATGTCACAAGCACCTTGGTGACCTAATGTTGCAGGAATTTGTGTCACCGCATCACCAGCAAGTTATCAAGCGCCACCATTTTCTGCATCCTCCACTGCCAATGCTGGACATTTCAGGGTTCAGTCCAGCAGCATGGAACAGTGACAGGTGGTCAAGCAGCTCATAAGCACACCCATATCTTCATAGCATGAGGCTACAGCACTGCAGTCTAGATTTCATATTCATTGGTAATGTTCTTCCACGTTAGTGAGTGTTAAACAAAAATTTACCATGTAGATTATGTTTACTTTGTTGTCATTACCCAGTTTGAAATTTGCTTTCGACATCGCACATTCAAGGCATAGCCTCCGAAAGGCGACCTTCAAGACCCGCAGTTGTAGTTTCTGCATAGAATTTTACACTGGCAACGTCGAGCCGTAGTGAGTGCAAACATTTAGTGCTGGTAACCTAGCGAGATTATTGTAAACATCGCTGGCACGTTATTACTGTGACAGCAAACCAAATTAGTCAGCTAGAGCACAAAAAAGTGAAAACAGCACCCATTAGGCATCTGAATTTTTGTTCGTAATTTTACATTACTTCAGTGGAATGAGTGGCGTTACCATGAAGGAGTTCGTATAAAAAGTCAGCAACTATACCTTGATTTGAGAGCACATGCTTAGGCCACTTTTCAACCAGTAAGATCAGACCCACCATTACTAACTTGTAAAACAATTAAGAAGGTCAATCTGTGATGAGTAGCAGCATTCCCGCTGCAAGACAAGGCCTCTAGCTGTAAGTTCGTAATATCACTTTCAAATATGAGTGCGGCTTTCCTAAGTATTTTCATGTGAGACTAGACTTGCTGGCTTTTTTTACTGTATACATCTGTTACTTGACATGGGCTCTCAGGTCGACGCATTGTTTTCATATTTTTCTACGGCACTTGATAGGGTTTTTCGCTACATATTTTACTAACACTGCAAAACATTCCTGTGAATGTTCTCACTTGGGTTAAAGACTTTCTTTTGTGCAGACCTCCGTTTACATCTGTTAATGATGTTAATGACAACTTTTCTTCTGCTTATGTGACATCTGCTGTATTCCAAGGAAGTGTTCTCCGTGGAGGCCTGTAGCCAGAGGGGTGCCCCGGGAGTTTGTCCCCCCTTCCCAAGTTCGCATGTTGCGGGTTGTCCTACTGAGCACAAGTGATGAAGAAAGTCATTTCTCATGACCATCAACATGTTCTCCACCCTCTGAAAAACATTCCTGGATACGGGGCTGTCTCTTTATGAGCTCGACATTTCTTCTTTCTCGTTCTTCATCGTTTGTTTTTACCTCGCATTGTCTGCATGTGTATGAAGTAAAGGGTGTTTCAAGAAATGTGTCCAATATTCTTTAAAAACTAGAGAAAGGAGGTACTTGCATGCAAGGTATGGCATTGTCTTTCCTGTGACAAAAGGAATCTTCAGATAGACACAAAAATTAATAGCGGCCGTAATTATAGCAATTAAGACAATTACCTTTTTACCAGTGGTAGTAGCTGGTCGAGCCAAATGGGCATATTCAAGTCCTTTCTACGAAAGTCTATAGCCACTTTGAAATTTTGGAAAAGCAGCCACTGATAATCACCGTGGAGAGATGCAATCTGCCTTATTTAGCTGTCGAAAAAAAAACCAATGCACCAGACACTACATCTACAAATCAGTTCGACAACACGCTCAATGACGACACTGTTTGTCTAGCCGTTATCAACCGTCAATTTAGACACTTTGCTTTGTGCCCGCTTATCGACGCTCACTTAACCTTCTCCCCCAATTCAAGAGAAACGTTGGATCCATGGAGGACATTGTCGAAGTGAATGGTAGATGCACTGTTTGGTGAGTCGATTTCGGTTTCGCCAGCTAAATTGAGGAGAATGCGTCGCTCTGCGGTGATTACCAGTGGCCGCTTTTCCTAAATTTTAACTGGCTATGGACTATGTGCAGGAAGAGGTTCAATTCGCCCATTCGACCCGAGTGGCTATTTTCACTGGTTAAAAAAGATAGCGTCGTTAATTTATATAATTTCTGCAGTAATTATTGTTTGTATCTATCTGAAGATGTCTTCTGACACAAGAAGGCAACGCCGCATGTAGCACGAAAATGCCTCTTTTCTCTCAGTTTAAAGAATATTTGACACATTTCTTGATTGGTCTGTTGATGTTATCTCTAATGAGTCATTCCATGCCAAATCATCCAACGTTTTTCTGACCGTCACGAATATGGCTGATAAAACTTTCACATATTTCTCGAAGTGCAAAATTCATCCTGATCATTTATTTTTGTTGCCGAAAATTTTACTCTCTATTTATGAGAGCCTAATGTTTGGCATTAAGTAAGGTAAAACGGGTCAAACAACAATTTCTTTCAAGGGAATTCGTTGTAATGCACTCGATAAAGGACATTTTTGGCAAGGTAATAGAGTTATCTAGCTTCAAAACAATGACCTAATTATGTGTATCGATTCTTCGAGAGCTTTTCCCACGAGCAATATTGAATAAAGTTGCCACATAGGGGTTTTTTCCGGAAACATGGTAAGTTCCAAGGACACAAATAAAATATGTGCTGGTGGCCTGCTGACATGCTACAAATTGAAAATAATTTAGGCACTGATGTTATAGCAGATGCTCTGAAAAAATTGTGAGTGTCACTTTGTTTGAAAAACCTCTGTATTCAGCATCAGAAACCTGCCTTGGCGGTCACACTATAAATATGCACAAAATTTAATTTCAAGCTCTATGTAGAAGCTCTTTATAGGTGAAGTTACGGGAGGGTATTATTTTTATATATGACAAATATTTGTTTATTATGTATCTGCACCAGCCTTTCACCTACATAACTCAAGTGACATATCACACTTGCAAGGGCAATCTTCAGCAGATTCCCACTGACCTGGGATACAAAGAGCAAATTTGGTGCTCTCTACAGAGCAGTTGAAATGGGAAAGGGGTTATCATCTGCATTTCATTGCCAACAGAGGGGTGCTACAAGGACTGGGATCAGTGTGGTGACTTCCATATGAGCCATGCAGCTTTAGAGACATAAAGTCAGAAATCCTACTTTCCTGGGCCGTTCCACATATGCAGTAGGTGTGTTTTATATGCTCAATAAAAACCTCTAGCCATATGCAGTACATACATATTGTAGCATGCTAGTAGCATTGATGCAGTGCACTAATAAACGCTATGGTAAAACAACCACTTCTTATTTTTCTGGCTTTCTGGAGAGCACTCTGCTTCCTGAGACCCAAAGCCTGTCATATGAACACAGAAGCGAAAAAAACTAATTTAGGAGCTGGTAGGCAAGGTGATAGTCTAGTTTATGTTGTGCATAAGGGATAATTGTGTACTGTATACTTTTTAATGGCTTGATGGCTCATCTGGCAGTCATCACCAGTGGCATAACCAGGAAGGCAGGAGAAGCTGCTTAACCCCCCTTCCCCCCAGCACAGTACAGGTATTTTGTATCCTAAAGGCATGGATTGTTCTTCTACTGTGACCGGTTGGTGACCGCCTAGTTAATCGATGACTCAGCAGAAGGTGCTAGTGTGAGTGACAGACTGATGGACGGATTTACAGTTACCGATAAAACCCTCTGAAGCTTCGCCCCACACATCATCATTCACTTCATAGATATGCTATGATTTTCTTAGTTCTGCATGTGCATACCTACATGCACACATACAAACACACAAGAATGTACATAAATAATGACTTAAGTCGCCTTCCCCTCACACACCACCCCCACACAAAAAATATCTTTTCGCTATGCTACTGGTCTCCACACTCTAGCGAAATTCATTGTAGCGCACCTCTGTTAGCAATAGAATGAAGATGATAGCGCCATTCCAATTTCAATCGCTCCGTATCAAGCTTGCTGTGTGTATCTCAGGTCTGTGCAAGTCTGTTGACGATTGCCCTTGCGAGTGTTTCATGCCGCTTGAGTTAAGTAGGAGTAAAGCTGGTGGAGGTACATAATTTAAAAAAAATACTTCTGGAGTGTAAAAATAATACCCTTTAGTAACCTCACCTATATTGAGGTAGTACATAGAGCTTCAAAATAAAATGTGCATATTTTTTGTCCAACCACCAAGGCAAGCTTTTTGATGCTGAATGCATAGCTTTTTTAAAGAAAAAGTGAAATTCACAATTTTTATACTGTCTGCTAAACTGCTGTGCGTCAATTATTTTTAATTTGTAGCATGTCAAAAAGGTCACCAGCGCATATTTTATTTGTGTCCTTGGAATTTTCTATGTTACCAGAAAAAAATGCCAGACCTGGCATTGTTATTCAGTATTGCTCATAGGAAAAGCTCGCGAAGAATTGATATACATAAGTAAATCATTATCTTTAGTTAGAGTGCTTCAATGCCATGCTGTATATGCCATTTATTGAGTGCATTTCAAAACGACTTAAAAAAAAAACTGTTGTTTGACGACTTTCAGCTCAGTCGGTGCCATATTACAGATTCTCATAACTAGATAGCAAAATTTTTGACAACGGAATTGAATGACCAGGACAAGTTTCGAACTTCGAGAAACGTGAAATTTTTTTTACCATATTCGTGATGGTCAAAAAAATGCTGGGAAATCTTGCATGGTATAACCATAAACGTTGTAATGCCTAATAGATTGAATTACTCGTTTGCTCTATTTGCCTCATCTAATATTGTTAGGCAATATTTTCGTCTTTATGAAGTTGTTTGTGCTTTCAGCCATTTCATTTTGTATGATAGGTATTGTTATTTAGTACGGATGACCATTTATTTTTGTGCTGCAAGCCAGTGCCTCTAACAAGGTCTATTAGGAGTATTGAAATGAATAAAATATATGTGCTCGCACTATTTTTTACTGTGTAGTCGCCTGGTGTGATTGTGCTGACAAAATGTTTTTCTTCTTCTTCAGAAAAGAACTCAGCACAATAGTATTACAATAGGAAAGCAACACAAGTCCTTTGGGTATGTGGAAGTTATGATAGTCCTTCTTCGTATTTCAATTCCAGGTACAAAGCCGCCAGAATAAAATAAATTTTTGACAATTTTTGTTCACAATATTTATAGCATGTTTGTGCTGTATGTCGTTTTATGATCATGGGAAAATAAAATCCGATTTCCGAGAATAGAAAACTTGCCCTTGTTGATTTTTAAACAATGGAATTAACTTCGTAAATTTTTTAGCATGTGCAGGCGCATTCAAAAATTCCCAGGTCTCGCTGCCACAGGGTTAGTTGGAATAGTGGCCTGGGAAATTTTGAATGAACTTGTACTCGCAGAGGAAAGATCTGCTGATTACGTATGCCTCATGTTGAATCTAATAGAAACACGTTTGCTACTTACGAACATGTAGCAATAGTATTATGAATAATGTGCGAGAAATGGTCCTACGGAGCAGGTGTTGTTCCGTAGCAGACGGTTGAGCGAGCTGTACTTTCTATGTGTTCTACGGGATCTCCGTTGTACTATTTTCTTTTTACAGAAGTGGTTGGCAGCATATTACCTACGCCTTTTTACGTAATCAAGGGAAAATATTTTTTGCAGTGTAGGCCCTCGTAGTGTCTAAATTCGCAATTCGGCAGATCCCACGTACCTGGGAATCGACGTTATGCGAAGCATGTGGAGGGAAGATGACCGAGTAGAATTTTTTAAGCGACACGTCATAAAATGACACTAAATATATGTACAAATGTTACACGCACAGACATAACAGCTTCAGATGTTCATATAACCAGTTGTTTGCAGTTGCGCAAAGATGTCAGGTGCAACATGCGTATTAGCAATACCAGAAGCTGATATGAAGCGCTTATGCTTGCGAAAATGCTGGCCCTGAGCACTATTACATAAATCAACTTCAGCGCATGCCACCTAACTACAATTGGCTTTAACCCGTCATGGCGGCTCTATCAAAGAGGTACATAGGTTATGTTTATAAAATTGTGTAGGCAGCACTGCAACCACTATTGGTGTTTCACAAAGATTGGCGTCTATTCGAAAAGTATTAGCGAGACCTGGCGTAGCTCTGTGGTAGAATGCTAGAAGTACCCAACATTGGTAGCGTCGACCCGACAAATGCAATTAATAAATGTCAGGGTTCCAGCTGGAATCGAACCCAAGCATTCTGCATTGCAATGAAGCATTTTTCCACAGAGCTACGCCAGGTCTCAAGACTATTTTTCAAATAAATAGACGCTAATCTTCGTGAAACGTCAATAGCGGTTGCAGTGCTGCCTACCTGATTTCATAAACATTATATATGTTTTCCTTTGATACAGCCGCCACGTTGGGTTGACGTCAATAGTGGTTATTTGCCATGCGCTGAAGTTCATTTATGTAGCACTGCCCAGGGCCAGCATTCTCACCAGAATCAGCGCTTCATATCAGCTTCTGGTGTTGCTAATATGCATGTTTTAGTTGGCATCGTTGCGCAAATACTAACAACTGGTTATATAAACATCTGAAACTCTGCAACATTTGTATGAACATCCGCGACATTTGTACATATATTTAGCGTCATTTCATTACGGGTCCCTCAATAAAAAAATTGCAACACGGTCGCTTTCCCTCCGCATGCTTTGCGTAACGTCGATTTCCACGTACGTGGTATCTGCCAAATTTTATTATTATCTAGAACCGAGAGTCATATCTGTCAAAACATCTTACCCTCGCATACTTATTTTTCGTTCACCCCAAGTTAAATGGGTGATCGCGATGGCACCCATACGGTAGCGGCTAGATAGATAAATAGGCGACAAATACTACCAGTGCTTCGCATTTATAAAAAAAAATCAGTGATTAAAATCTAAACACGTGTCACATTCATCGAAAACGGTAAGGCTAAACCCTGATTGGCTTGTTGACACACTTGTTGTCGCAATCAAGGTAAGTTTATTTTAAACAAACTTACAACCGTGTGCAGATCATGAAATCAAACTTCCGCATTTTCGTTTCGCAAGTGAGTGGTCGTCATCATGACTAAGCTAATGATTATGCTAATTGTAGGGTACATGCCACTCCCATGTTTCTCCCATCATCATGGCCCTGTGCTTGCAGCGCCCCCATAAACCCCGGAAACTTATGAATCTAATCTGCCCATTTAGCTTTCTGTCTCCCGTTCACGCGCTTTGTTTCTGGTATAATCCATGCTGTTACTTTTACTGGCCTCCTGTCCTCTCACCTGTTCATTGCATTCTTAAATTTGACTTTTTGGACATTTTTGTAAATTTGCATGTTTCTTTCCGTATAAGTAAGAACCGGTAAAACGCAGCTGATAGAAACTTTTCTCGTGAAGTATAGATGTAAAGTACCTTTTAGTCGCAGAATATCTGGCAAATCTGCATTACACCATTCGTATTCGTCTAGTTTCTTCATACTAATGGTTCCTATCTGCGATCATTACCTTTCTTGAACAGACTATTTTCTTTACTAGTTCTTCTGTCATGATGGGTGTCGCAAACCCCCTTTTTCCGCCAAGACTGATCAACATAACAATAATTTACTGCGTTTTAATTTTTGAAAAATGATTCTGCTTTCCACATCAAACTGAGTAAACGTTATTTGCAGTAATTTCCCCTAAGTTACTCAACAAGGCAATGTCGTCAAGCAAATCACAGGTTACTTGACTACTCTCCATTGACTGTTTTCACACGCTGTTCGCAATCAAACGCTTTGAAAATACCCAGTAAAGACGTGGCCAATAACATTGAAGAGAACGTGTATATATAGCTTATTGTCTTAAAATTTTCTTAAATAAACTTTTGTTCATTTTTTTTTCATTTCAGACAATGGTGGCTGTGGAAACTCTGTATATATACCGCTGCGACGATACAGTGGATGATGTATAGATCGGTGATTGCTGACTTGAAAGGTGCAGGTTTGATACCGGCCGCAGCGGTCTGACTTCGAAGGAGGCGAAACGGTAGAGGACCGCGTAGTATGCGACGTCAGTTTTCTTTACAAAACACCAGGTGGGGGAAATTTCTGAAGTTCTCTACTACGGACATCATATTCATATCATAATGTTGGCATATGTAAAACCCCACATAGCTTGCATTTCTTTGCGCGTACGGCAGGCACTCTTGGTATCTATCTATCTATCTATCTATCTATCTATCTATCTATCTATCTATCTATCTATCTATCTATCTATCTATCTATCTATCTATCTATCTATCTATCTATCTATCTATCTATCTATCTATCTATCTATCTATCTATCTATCTATCTATCTATCTATCTATCTATCTATCTATCTATCTATCTATCTATCTATCTATCTATCTATCTATCTATCTATCTATCTATCTATCTATCTATCTATCTATCTATCTATCTATCTATCTATCTATCTGTCTGTCTGTCTGTCTGTCTGTCTGTCTGTCTGTCTGTCTGTCTGTCTGTCTATCTATCTATCTATCTATCTATCTATCTATCTATCTATCTATCTATCTATCTATCTATCTATCTATCTATCTATCTATCTATCTATCTATCTATCTATCTATCTATCTATCTATCTATCTATCTATCTATCAGTCTAGTCGCTTACGCCTAGGTGCTCTTGTGATTACCCCCTTAAGTTCGCTTGATCCAAAATTACAACGGGAGGATACGATGGTTTTACGAATATGACGCGCTGGTCAAGACATTATTATTTTCACAATCTCGTTGCGTCCTCCAACGAAACCTTCCGCCAAATGTTACTGACGCTTAGTATATACCAAGGAACGACGAGAACACACATGGGTACTTTTAACGCGCGAGCATTAAGAAGGACCTGACTTCAGCAGCGTTGTCAAGGGTAATGCGAATAATAAATGTCAGGGTAGCAGCAGAAATCAAACCCAAGCATTATGCGTGGGATCATGCATTCTACCTCGGCGCCATGCCACGTCTCGCCATTATATATATAAATATACCCTAATGGTCGTTAAATGCAAGTTTTAGTTGCAGTGCTGTCTATCCAAATTCATGAACATTACATATATTTACCCCTATAAAACAGCCGCCACCTCGGGTGAACGTCAATTGTAGTTAGGTGCCATGGGCTGAAGGTAATGTGTGTATCAGCTTCCAGGGCTACCACCCACTAGCGCTTCATATCAGCTAGTCACTTCTGGTGTTACTAATTGTCACGTTTCTGTTGGTATCCCTGCGCAAGTTCAAGGGAGTGGTTATATAAAGATTTGCAACTCTTTAATATATGCCTGTGCGTGTGACATTTATACACATATTTAGCGTCATTTCATAGGGTGTCACTGAATAAAAAAATTACAACACGTTCACTTTTCCTTGCATGCTTCGTATAACATCGATTCCGAAGGTACGTACGTAGGATCTGCTGAATCCTCTTAATAATTACAGTTTAGTAAAAAAATCGTGTATCGAGCTAGAATGACATCAATTTGTCGGTGTTCTTTCTTTCTTTGAGTACTTTGATGTACGAAGCCAAGTGACCGGCAGATTTGTAGCTGTTGAACACGTGCTGGATCATATGTGCTATGCGCCTCTATGTGTGTACCGTGAGCGAACACCTTCTAGAACGACGACCATGTACTGCAATTACCATAGTAGTTGTTGGGGTTGGACTTCCCAAAACGACCATATATGAATATGAGTCATGCTGTAGAGGAGGTCTCCGAAAATTTCAACCACCTGAGGTTCTTTAACGGGCACCTTATTTAGGCACATAAGCCACAAGCGTTTTCACCTCCATCATAAATGCGGCCACCATGGCCGTACTTTCTACTTTTAGCCATATGTTAGGTAATATCGTGTCAGTTCGCGGGACCTATACTCGGACGCCACGGGCATATTTAAATGGATGCAATCAGCGAAGAGCCCGTGCACTCAGATTTCAAAGCACGTTGACCCCACATTGTCAAACTATTGGACCCTTGCGGCATCTCCCACATTAATATCACGTTGTTGGGCGCAAAACCACCAACAAATATAAGAAGGAGACCGCTTTCTGTACAGCCAGAGAAAGCTAAGCGGAAGAAAAAAGCTTGAAAACCACGCAGACGACGAAATAATGTACGCTACGAGCTAAGTAACTGAAAACTCAACATAGCGACATGCTACGAATATTGGACTGTTAAGCCAATTAATGTACGCCCACCTCTTCGATATCTGCCATCAAGCGAGCCTTTCAACACGGTGAAAAACTTGCTCAGCTCTCGCCAAGTCAAGGAAGGCTGGGGCAGGCCAAAGCTATAGTTGACACTGGCTGGTCCAGGCTTGATTACGCACTCGTTCACTCACCTGCCTATTCACAAAATGTTCACGAGTATTCGCTAGGTATTAATCGGGTTTCAATGAGAATCTCTTAGAAATCGTAGCACGAAGTACCTTACTCATCTAAATAATAAATCGACCTGATTCGCACATTCAAGGCTCAGTCTCTAGTCGGTTGCATCTCATGGTAACGTAAGCTTAGTTAGCTAATAAATCAAGTTAGCACCAGTTAGGCTCAGTCTGAATTATTAATAGACAAAGCTCTAGACATCTTACCTTTTTCGGCATGACTAAACAATGCGTTCGTGTTCCGCATAGAAATGACCGAAACTGCTGCATGTGACCACTGCGGCAGTGATGAAACAACTTGGCACTATGTGTGCCAACGCCGTCACTACTATTCGCGGAGACAGTCACTCTGCAATGCGCTAGACGAACTGGTACAACAGACTCCTTCGGAAGGACTTATTGTTGCAGAAGAAGGCTATGAAGGCGCTTCTGCGCTTCTTGCGTTCAACCGCCCGCTCCAAACGACGGTGATCGGAACGCCCTACATATGTGCGCATGTGTAGATTTTTCCCCTCATTCCTTTTATCTCTCTATCTCTCTCTATTTTCTTTATAGGACCATTATTTCTCTACCCCTGTACAGGGTAGCACTCAGTTTTTCTAGGTTAACCTCCATGTCTCTTCCTTTCATTTATTTCTCTCTCAGCTCACCCTAATAGGGTTTATTATGGTGTAAATTCATCAGATTAAATAGAAGTAGCTAATCAAATTTTATAATGTTCAACATAGCTTTATAAAGCTTGCCTATGGTTACACAGATTTAGCTAGGCACAGCTGTTGTTAATTCTACTTGACGCCACCCCTGCGCCAGTATAATAATGGTTTCTTCTTCGGTACGTCGTGAACTCGACGAACGGTGGGCACTTTACCGATGCTGTTAAAAAGAAAAAAAAATGTTTGGCTGCTTCTTAGAAAGTGCCGGTGCAGTCTGGCAACGCTTCTTTTTTTTTCTGATACGTTGAACAGTTCGTTGCCGATGAATCAGGGAACGACTATCCTATTTCATGGTAAGGTAAACCTCCCGAAAATAGAATTTGCAATTTCTACACCCAAAAATTCAATATACTCTGAGAAACAAACCTTGGCGAGTCCAAAGTCGAGCGAACCGCTCCAAGTGGTTTAAGTGCCACAGGAAAGTGCGCCGTGCGTCCTCTAGCGTAAGCAGTATGATTACGTGAAACTTCGTTTGTCTCAAATTGCAGTTTCTATGAATTTTTCACTGAAATATACCTTTCCTCAAAAAATGTTGAATAGATTTCGATAAACGTTTGTATGCGTGAGCTACGAAAAGTTAGAAATAATTTGGACTAAAAATGCAGATTTCATAAATAAAAAATGAAGATGTAACAGGATTACACAACAATACCTCCATGGCGTTGTGCATGCAGTATTTTTATTCTATTACAATTGCTTCATAAAAATGGAATAGCTGTTTAGTTCAAATGTAACTTATGAGCCTCTACAATAATAAACCTCAATATTATCCCATTATTTTCAGTATTTGCAGAGAAAAATAACTTTGAATAGGTGAACTAGCTTTAAAATTTGGGAGTAAGCCATAGGAAAGATAAGCAACCTAGGCATATTAAAAGGGTGTAACTTGATAATGCCATTTTTTTGTGAGCACGTAAAATTTATCAATTTGCAGCCATTGCCAAAGTATTACTCTGAAACTTGCTTATACCATTACCCTACCAAAACTCCTCAAATTTACAACTCGTCGGTCTTATCTTTGTCGCCGTTCACGACGAATGGCGGGAAAGCAAGTGCAGTGTTGAAAGCTTTTTTTGTATTTTTTCTTGCCACGACGCATTTGTTGCCTTCGATCGAGACTCAAAAATATACAAGTCATGTTGCACGTGATGTAAAAACAGGCGAACTTAGCGCCGATGTCCGTGAAAGCTAGATCTGAAGGATAATCTGAAGTAGGTTGCCAGGGAGAGGTCAACAGCTGGGGTCTCCTCACGTCGTCAACCTTGGTGCAGTCTTGAAGCCCAATGTGAAATTTGCATGTCGGAGGTCGACTACTACAAGATCTTGAAACGAATCAGTGTTGTCAATAATAAATATATTACCTAGATACTGCTTCATGGACGTGCTTTTGGTGCTATACCATCATGCGTTAAAAAAATTACGCCCAGTTCCACATGAAACTAACTCTGCTTTGAAACATCTTCGTCAGAAACGTTTCAGCGCCAATGACTGACGAACAATAAGCTCACTTGCCATTGCAAAAAAAAAAACTACGCAAAAATAATGGCACTACGAATGCGATTATTTATTATTGCGACTGAAACTAAAACAAGGTAGCATAATACCCTCAGCGAAAGTTTGTCGCTCATGCAGGATGAAAGCGTTTCTATCAGGGAGCTAAGCCAGGGGCTTCAAAACTTTCTCACGTTAGAGAACTGAACTTCGAATTGTTTCATTAGGTTACTATTGATTTTCTTTTTGATTGCAAAAGGAAACCGGCGGCGTAAACAAATAGCACATCAAAATGGCTGTTCACAGATAATTTTAAAGCTTAGTCTAAATCTGCGTAGATGTAGCCGACAGCCGGCGAGAAGTGGCGTGTCTTACGCGTATCAAAGCACTCGTGGCAAATTTTGATCACAAAACCGACATAGAGTTACGGCAAATCGCTCTGTAGAAAGCTGTGCCCCATGATTGCCGACGCGAAATGAGTCAAGAATAAAACGCCGAGGTACCCGTTAATATCATTTGAACTGATTTGAACGTGCGAGTATGAAATACCAGCGCTCAGCGCGTTGTCACCACGGGTCCACAGATCGTGCAAGCTTCACCGCACGCACTAAACGAAGCCTTTAGTGCAGCTACTACGTGGGTACATTTGCAGACACCCCATGTTCGGTTGTGGCATGCGGTTACTTCGCTAAATGCAAAATTCACAGCAAGTTTACTTGTCTCAATAAATCAACTAGTTACTGAACGGGAGGGGGATGGATTCGTCGAGGCCGCTCGTGTAACCTTAATATCTTCTTCACGGAACCCCTATTTCGATCGGCCCCTGTTTTGTGAGCCCATGAGTTCAGTCATTATGCATCGCCGCCATGAACTCTGCTCGTAGCGCGTGCGCAAATTCAGGCATCAGACTCCGATGGCTAGTTTACTGTCATTTCCTGAATTATCCACTTGCCATGCTCTGCACAATGCACAACCTTACCGGCGGGCCCTGGATTGTCCCCTTGCACGCTGTTTTGTAGTGAGGCATAATCCAGCTTCGCGTCAACTCCAAGGGCGAGATCCGCTAATCCTATCAGAAATGTTTCGCTGCATCAGAGTTGACCTTTTTGAAATTAGCAAAAAATAAATCACGATAGAACACGGCTACAGAGCACCAGTTCAACTATTTACCATGAATCGGGAGTCTCAGACGATGCAGGAGCATGCCTCGAAGTCCGTGTGGAAAATGAGCTGATTCTCTTTCGTGACATGGCTGAGGGCGAACCCGGCTCACCAAGCTGAGGGGTGCTTAAGGGTGCTATACTACAAAGTCATCCACGTCGTGGGATCAGGCTCTTCTAGACAGTGCCAACGCGCAAGGCAGTCAAGATTCGTAGTCAAGCCCTGAAGCCACTGTATTCGTGATGCCTCACCAAGCTCGTCATACTACCCTCCCGCAATCTAATTAGTCTTAGCGTATTCTAACGCGAAGCGGCGACGCCGTGAGCCCACGGCGCGTAATCGCCGACGGAGAAGTGCATGCGCAGCGAACTATGCGAATTACATGCGAAGACCACGGTCAACGCCTCTCGGCGCATCGCCGTCGGGAAACGGTGAAAGCGCCCACGAAACCGTTCAGAAGCACGGTTGCCTTGGCCGGCGCGCGGCAGGTTAACCGGCCACAGTTTAAAACCGGTGCAGCACGGCACACTCAGCAAGAAATAAGGGCTGTTAACTGGAACGTCCCATCCGCGCGTCGACCGGCTTTACAAGATATGCAAAGTACGTAAACCATCTGTAGTGGCCGCAGGAATGGCATGTTTGCTTAGTCTTTACTCTCTATTTTTGTATCAATCAGCATGTTTTGCGTCAAATTATCATAAATTCGTGTCGCTCGTGGCGGTGCGACTTGACTGTGCGTTAACCTGGCACAAAACATTTCGAAGGAGGGGAGGGCACGTGCCCTGTGTGCCCTCCCCCCCCTTATAGCTACACCCCTGATATTGCACACCTAGCCAAGTGCACGAAATCGCTTCCTGGAGCACTCGTGTGGTATGGGAATACAAATATTTGAATTCGTACTAAGGAACGACGCAGCAGCACTAAAAAACACACTACGAACCATAGGTCGGTAAAAATTGTAAAACTCACTTAGACTCACTCAATAAATATATCTTGCACTTCGAACTCACTCGTACTCAGGCTCATCAAAGTATTATGCTCACCCGGACTTACTCAGACTTACGGCTCGATATAAGTCTGAATGAGAGGACTGATGTGGCCAGTAGTCTATTATTAGCTTTTTCAACCATGGTAATAATGCTCTTAAAAACTGGTATCTCACATAATCGGTGCTCTTAACAAATATAGTTTCTTAAAATAGAAGTTGTGAGTGGTTTCAAACCAGTAGGGGCATTTTTATTGAAAGGGATGAAAATGTAGCGCCCTCATTCGGGCGGCGCGCAAACCGGAGAGCGCGCGATGGCGACAGAAGAAAATAAAGAAGGCGCTAGGCCGTGGCACGTGAAGCCACGGCTCACGTTCCTGGCTGGCATCGGTTATCGTTCAGGCGTGTCTTTCTTTCGCTCCTGTGGAATAAACCTACAAGTGGTTACCCGGACGAAGACAATGACTGACTCGAATGCACCCTCAACCGAACAAGCCTCACGTCCGCAGGACGTCTCGGCCGTGCAACTGCGTCTCCCATCTTTCTGGCCACAAGACCCGCAAGTTTGGTTTCATCAGGTCGAGGCGCAATTCTCCCTGTACCGCATCGCCTCGGAAACGACACGCTACTACCACGTAGCCTCCGTCCTTCCTCCTGACGTTGCCAGCGAGCTCTCCGACGTCCTCTCCAACCCCTCGGACACTACGCCATATCAGCACCTTAAAACCAAGGTGCTGGAACGATTCATGCCTTCGGAACGCGTCCGCCTACAGCAGCTCCTTGCAAAGGGGGACCTTGGCGACAGGCGCCCCTCCCAACTACTGCGCCGAATGCGACAGCTTCTTGGGAAACACGACGTCTCTGTCCACTCGGCGTTGCTTCGCGAGCTCTTCCTCCAACGCTTTTCTCAGCCAATCCGCCTCGTCCTCGCAGCGGCCGGCGACATCAATCTCGACCGCCTGGCGGAGCTCGCCGATCAGGTTCATGAAGCGACCTCCCCATCTGTCAACGCTGTCTTACCACCAGCAGACACAGCGATTTCGCGCCTTGAGGCCCGCATCGACGAACTCGCCACCTCCATTGCCGCACTCCGGAGCCCCCTGCAGGAGACTCGTTCGCCTCGTTCCGGTCGTCGAGCTCTTCCACGCACACGAGATGCTCGGAGTCCCAGCCCTCCACCCCTCTGCTGGTACCACCGGCGTTTCCGACACCGAGCCACGAAGTGTAAACCCCCATGTTCGTGGCAGGAAAACGCCTGCCGGGATCACTGACGGCGGCGTGTGATCTCCCTTCTCGTCCCAGCCGCCTTTTCATGGTCACGGACCAGCTATCGGGCGCCAGGTTCCTTATAGATACGGGCGCGGAAATTATCGTTGTGCCCCCGACTAAGGCTGATCGTTCAAAGTCACAGGGGCAAGTGCTTCCTGCTGCCAACGCCTCGTCTACAGCAACGTATGGGCTCCGATCTCTCACCCTCGACTTCGGCCTTCGCTGCATTTTCCGGTGGGTTTTCGTCATCGCAGACGTGGTTCAACCGATCATCGGCTCGGACTTCCTCTCATACTTCGATTTGGACGTCAGCATACGGAAGCGCCGCCTCATAGATGGTAAGACTCGTCTCTCCATCTCGGGAGTCCTGTCCGACATCGCTCCAATGGCCATCCGCATGCTGATACCTTCCTCACCTTTCGAAAAATTCTTGGCGAGTTTCCCGGAGTTAACTAAACCGTGCAACCTCACTCAGCCGCCTAAACATACGGACACACACCTCATCGTCACCCGGGGTCCACCGGCAGCCGCTCGACCACGCTGCCTGTTCGGAGACCGCCTAGCTATTGCTAAACGGGAGTTTGACCACATGCTGCAGCTCGGCATTATCCGCCCGTCGTCAAGCGCTTGGGCTTCCCCGCTGCATTTGGTGCCAAAGCGTGATCCTGGTGACTGGCGTCCTTGTGGGGACTATCGAGCGTTGAACGCCAAGACTGTCCACGACAGCTATCCTCTACCTCACATCCAGGATTTTACATCGCGCATCGACGGCTGCACAATTTTCAGCTAAGTGGACCTTGTTAAGGCGTACCACCAGATTCCTGTCGAGCCCGCCGACATACCTAAGACCGCCATCACGACGCCTTTTGGGTTGTTTGAATACGTGCGGATGCCTTTTGGACTCCGCAATTCGGCTCAAACTTTCCAGCGGTTCATTTCTGAGGTCACACGTGGTCTTCCTACTGTGTTTGCGTACCTTCACGATGTACTCATCGCCAGCCACACACCTGAAGATCATGAGCACCATCTACGCGCTCTGTTCCAACGTCTTCAGCAGTACGGCCTCGTTGTGAACGCCTCTAAGTGTACTTTCGGCGCATCTGAGCTTGAGTTCTTGGGCCATCACATATCATCCAAATGAATACGCCCTCTCCGGTCCCACGTTAAAGCAATTCAGGATTATCCTCAGCCTACAACACTGCACCAATTACGCCAATTCCTGGGGCTTGTGAATTTTTCCAGGCGCTTCATACCACACTGTGCCGAACTGCTACGACCGCTCACCGACCTCCTTCGGTCGACCGCCGGCCCGTCCCCCGCCATTCGTTGGTCGTCAGAGGCCCAGGCCGCCTTTGCTGCTGCTAAGCAAGCGGTCGCTAACGCCGTGCTTCTCATTCATCCACGCAGCAACGCCCCTACTCGGTTGATGGTGGACGCATCCAGCGAGGCCGTCGGAGCCGTCTTACAGCAGTGCATTAACTCCGAGTGGAGACCCTTGTCGTTTTACTCTCGGAAGCTACTTCCTGCTGAGACCCGCTACAGCGTCTTTGGTCGGGAATTACTAGCCATCTACGCTGCATTACAGCACTTTCAGCATTTCCTGGAAGGATGCTCGTTTTACGTGCTGACTGACCATAAGCCACTGGCGTATGTTTTCCGCACTAACTCATCCAAGTACGTGCGCCGTGAACTCCGCCATCTGGCTTATATATCGGAGTTCACGACTGACATCCGCCACGTGAAAGGAGCTGACAACACCGCCGCAGATGCCCTTTCTCGTATAGCCGCGGTTGACTCTCCACCGCCAACCATCGACTGGGCCTCATTCTCCTCGGCACAGCAGGATGATAGAGAGCTTGCCGCTTTTCGGGAGAACCCCCGTTCTCTCCGACTACGCCTGGTGCCTCATCCATTATCATCTGAGCGCTTGTGGTGCGATGTCTCAGCTGACCTTCCCCGCCCTTTCGTTCCCGCTTCATTACGACGCACCGTTTTCCACTCCTTACACGACATCTGTCACCCTGGCATTCGGGCTACTCAGCGTCTTCTCACCCAGCGCTATGTCTGGCCCTGAATCAACGGTGATGTGCGCGCTTGGATGCGCATGTGCCTGCCCTGCCAGATGACAAAGGTATCCCGTCATACTAAGACGCCGCCCCAACCTTTCCTTCCACCCGGCCGTCGTTTCGACCATGTTCATCTAGACATTGTGGGCCCTCTACCAGTGTCTCACGGGTAGCGTTATATATTGACCATGGTCGATCGCTTCACACGCTGGACAGAGGCTGTTCCAATTCAAGATATCACAGCCGAGACAGTTGCCCGCGTTTTCATTTCTACGTGGGTATACCAGTTTGGCTGTCCTGGCACCGTGACAACAGACCGTGGACGTCACTTTGAGTCCTCGCTGTTTACTTGCCTTAATCGCATCCTCGGAGCCAGACAGTGCCGTACCACGGCTTATCATCCTTGCGCCAACGACATGGTGGAACGCCTTCACCGACAACTGAAAACCGCCTTGACTACCCGCCTCAATAGAGCCACCTGGGTTGATGCCTTGCCAATGGTGCTCTTAGGTTTACGAGCTGTCATCCGGGCAGACCTGCAGTGCTCAACAGCAGAGCTGGTGTATGGCACTTCTCTACGGCTTCCGGGAGACTTCTTCACGTCAACGAAGCTACCAGACCAGCCACAGCAATTCCTACAACGCCTCCTCGACTGCGTTCAAGACCTCCGGCCCACTCCACCCAGACCTTCCGAACACAAGACCATATTCGTCCACCCTGATCTGGCCACTGCAACACATGTTTTCGTGCGCCATGACGCGGTCAGACCAACTTTGACACCAGCCTACGATGGACCATTCCGCGTCCTTCACAGCACCCCCCAAGCTGCCACTCTACTTCAGAACGGCCGTGAAGAGACAGTCAGCTTGGACCGATCAAGCCGGCGTACCTGGAGACCGCCCTAGAAAGCCTCTCATCTACGACTGATCTTCCGTTGGAATACCACAAGCGGCATGTCACATTCCGACTTCCAGTCTACACGGGGGGCCCTGTAGCGCCCTCGTTCGGGCGGCGCGCAAACCGGAGAGCGCGCGTTGGCGACAGAAGAAAATAAAGAAGGCGCTAGGCCGTAGCACGTGAAGCCACGGCTCACGTTCCTGGCTGGCATCGGTTATCGTTCAGGCGTGTCTTTCTTTCACTCCTGTGGAATAAGCCTACAAAAACATAACATATTGTTACAAGTCTGGAAGCGTTTATTGAGAACACTCGGCGTTGGAGAACTGGTCGTAGTGAGGATAGGAAAGATGATAACGAAGTGCTCGTCCTCTTTTTTTTTTCGGCAGATTCTTTTTCTCGTTGCAGAGGTGCCGTTAAATTTCTTTTCGCGCAGACGAAGCCTGCCGTGCGAGTTAGCTGTTCTCTCGCTATGTCTATGAATTTAATATGGGCGACGTGCGTGACTTGAGTTCTTGCAGAACGTCAGCCACTGGGTGTGAGGCGCGTGATTGTATAGTTCACTACCCTCAAACGGTCGACGATCACATACGGGTGATCGTAACATGCTAAAAACTTTGTACATAAACCACGCTTCCATACTAGCGTTCACAACCCCAGAAATTCACCAGGGACATAGCTCACAGGACTGTGCTTACTGGCGCATCGGGCCTTTGACGTGGTCTGGGAAGCCAGCGTGCATAGCCACGCTAGTCGACGAAGTTCCTCTACCGACAGACACCCTCCGTTACTGATAGGTTGTCAGCGGTCGTCAAAGGAAGGATGGTATTCAAAGTATCCTAATAAATTTAAGGTTGTTTTTTTTTCTCACCACCTTAACCCCTTTGAGTTTACCTATTCCATTGTTAATGTTCCCATACAATCAGTTCGATCATTCAAATATGTCGGCATCACCTTGGCTTATGACTTGAATTGGCATTATCACACTACTAACATAACCTCGTCTGCTAATAAATCACTCGGGTTTCTTAGACGACACTAACGCCATACTCCGCCTCAAGTCAAGACACTAGCATACAAATCATTTATCAGGTCCAAACCCGAGTATGCATCTTCCATCTGGAGCCCTCATCAATCATACATTATAAGAAAACTTGAATCACTTCAAAATCGGGCTACCAGATAAATTTATTCTTCATATTCGTACGATATCAGCATCTCATCTCTAACGGCAGAATCAGGTCTAAAAACCACCCTTGATTCACGCCGACAGTGTGCCACCCTCTCTCTTCTTCATGTTTTATTACAGTTCACTGAAACATCCACCTTACATCACGCCCCCTCCGCACATATCCCATCGCTCTGGTCATCCGTTAGAAGTCGCAATACGACGTAGCCGGACCGCTGCATTCCAAGCGTCCTTTTTTGTGAGAGCAGCAAAAGACTGGAATGGCCTTCCTCACGCCATTTGTACCATCACTAACACATTCATGTTTGCAGAAGCCATTAAAAACACCGCTGAATCTCTATCTTTTTTATACACATCCTTTATGTAATACTCCTACAGGGGGTCTTTAAGGAAATAAAAGGGAAGTGAAGTGAGGTATAGTGAGGAGGGCGTGCGTATAGAAGAAAGAATGGACTTTAGCGTGTCAATTTTTCTGTCTTGCCGTGTTGGTGGCCTATGTTACGAACGGAAAAATGTCGTCCTAGTTCTTATAATTAGACGTCAGATATAATGAAATCATGTTTGTGAGTGTCCTGGCAACAGTGACAGCAGCCACGGCGGAGGCCGGCCCCTGCCCTCGCGAGGTGGTGGCAGCAGCAATTGGCCTCGGATTTCGTCACTGCCCAACATGTGTCACGAAGGGAGCGGCGGCAGTGACGTTAACGTTTTCAGCACACTCCCAAAGCATGTGCGGCAGCGTGGCCATTTCCCCGCACGCTTTGCATGCGTCCGTCGGGTAGAGATGAGGGTAACACAGGTGTAGGATCACAGGGCTAGGGTACGTGTTTGTGTGTAATAACCTCAGAGCTACTGCCTGTTTTTTGTCCAATTTGTTGTGTGGTGGTGGGTATTTGCGTCTGTTTAGTCTGTAATGTTGAGTAATTTAACGCTCGGTAAGTCCATTTGTTTAGGATGGTAAGGTGTTCAATGCCAAAAGGTAGAATGGCACAAGCTAGCGACACAAGAGCTACGTAGGTAACGTAGGCTCTAATCAGTAATTATTGAATAAGTGCGTGAACGACACCGTTTTAAAATACGTGCGATAGTAAAAACGTGAACCAAGGTGAGGCTCATAGTAATGTTGATGTAAATAGATGCGACCACAGTTCCACAAAGAAATGTGGAGCTGACTCAGACTCGCTTAAGAAATATACCTTGTGCTTTGGACCCACTCGGACTCCCACTCACCGAAGTTTTTCTGAGTCAAACTCAGTCTACACTCAAACTACCGTAAGTATACTTCGGTAAAATGGACTTCGCCTAAAATTATCTAAAATATTACTCATCCGGACTCATTCAGGCTAAGACTCACTGCCAAATCTGAGTCTGAGAAAGACCGAGTAAGTCGGCTTATCAGAACGACCAAACAAGATACAAAATCAGACAGCTCGAAACAAGGGTGTGTTAAAGCGGCTACTAGAACAGACGTAGACTAGAAAGAGAAGGCCGTGAAGGCTTCAAAACTGTTTGACGGAATTCACGAAAAAAATTATGGGGGGGAGCTGCTGTGAACTTCGGGGAGTACGGGTGAGTGCGTAAACTCGACGTTGAGCCGAATACGTGGGCTGTAAAATGTCTGTAGAACATACGCTGTAGACTTATAATATAGTCATCTTTGATGAAAAAAAAAGGATTAGTGCTGTTTCTCTTAAATGGCATAGGCGTGTCTGCTGAGGGGGCCCAAAGAGTGCTAGCCCCTCAACTGAGAATATCCAGAGGTGGACCATCCCGCTTTCAGCAGTGGTGCCCGTCACCTGGGCACATAGAAACAGAGAAATCCGTGAGATTGTTCATTCCACACGCCAATCACAAACTTATATAATAAATTGGTTTTACGCTTCTCCTCATGATTATGGTACTCCAAGTCTCACGACCAAGCATTCTTTAATCTCTATGATGCTGGTTACATAGGTGATGGTTTCGCGCCTTCATCTCCGATGCGCAGAAGCAATCAAAGAGAGGGTAAGAAGTAACAAGAGGAATTCCATCGGGGCTTTCCCAGGAGATGAGCTGGAAGCACTGATGTGGCAAACGAGCGCAAAAATCACAACTGATGCTAATGAACAAAACCTCGTGATAAGTGCGGGTGGTATAAACGATGTCTTGCATGAAGAATTGACAGGAATAGCGACCACATTGGCGAAGGGGTCGATGAACATTCGCGCTGTTTCCCCTCAGGTGCAGGTAGTGATATGCACGATATCGGAGGTACCGGTGCGTGATGGTAACCTGCAAAGAGCGGTTGTCGACGCAAACAAATAGATATGGCAGATGAGTCGAGACAAAAGCTTTGAGGTAGTCGAAGTAAGCACAGAGGTGCATAGTGGGGGTGGTTTTCAAAGAGACAGAATTCACTTCGATAGGTTGCTAGGTCGTAAGGAGGGTTGGCGACTTTCTGGACGTGCACTAGCTTTTTTATGGGGCAGGGGAGCCATTAGGGGTCCAGGATAGCTAGTAACGAGGAAAACAACCAGGAGAAATCCTTGACAGTTCGTAATGGAAGAACCATAAAAATCTAAAAGAATGGAGAAGGCACGTGTTGAAATTAGTTACATTAGTATGCCGCGAGGCAGAAAGAAAGCAAAATGGTTAGAGAGTGAGGAGCGGCTAAACAAGGAACACATAGGTGTGTATGCGGTTACGAAAAACAACCTTAGAGATTTGTAAGTGTCACCACAGATTCTGAACTATACTTGGGAAGGATGCAACAGGAGCATATCAGAAAGGAGAGGTGGGGTGTGGAATGCTAATCCACTCCAAAGCCAAATAGGATAGAGTGAAGCAAACGTGTTCAGAGCACCTCTGCGTTTCGGGCACAGTACAGGGGGAAAGTAAACGTGGCTAGGTGTAGCTTACTTATGGACAGGGAATAGCTGCAAAAGAAAGAATTTGGAGAGGGAGAATCGCATACGCACCGATATCAAAGTATTTGATCATGGAGCCGAAATAATCCTTCTAAGGGATATGAATGCTCGCATACAGGACCTTGATGGATAATCAGACACCAATAGCAGGTTCTTGCTAGATCTCTGCGAGCAACATAGTCTTGAGATAGTCAACGCGGGGCCTAAGTGTGAGGTGCAGATTACGCGGAAAGTCTGACACAGACAATCGAGCATTGATTGTTGTCTTATGACAAAGATAATCTATGGCAAACTTAGAGAGGTGAGAATAGACGAGGAAGGCATTTACAGTTCGGGTATTGATCTTAAACGCATAGCATTACAAATGGGATATAAAACTGAAAATAAAAACAGAGAGTTGAAGTTTGGAAGCTCGTGTTGAAACATCACACAAATAACAAATAAAGCCTCAAAAGTCGAAGACAAAATAGGAAAACTACTAGGAAGAGACTGGGAGTATAGTGAGCTGCTACATGTATTGACAAAAGAGATATAAAACAAGAAGAGAACTACTCGTTGGAAAAGAAAAAGAAAGCCTAAATGTTGGTGGAGAAGAGAAATGCGGGAAGTGATTGAGAAGTGACGTGAGGCATCATGGGAGCACTGGCAGGCAAAAAGAGGGAAGCGGTCATAGGAAGAAGTCAACTAAATATGGAAAATATGTTTAAACATAAAATCATTGTGAAGAAATGGGTGGAGGCGAAAATTAAAGGTGAAAGTGAATGCTAGATGACAAATATTTGCTATCAGAAGAAGGCCACGCCTAGAATATTTTGGAGCCACCTAAAAGCGTTAGGTAGTGTCGGTCACAATGCAACAACATAAGGTAGATGAAGGAAGAAATATATTGGTTACTTGGGGACGTGAAACCGGCATGGCTGAGGCAGTACCCTTCACGCTGTTTCTGCTGCTTGCGCAGGTTAACGGCGCTTCTGCATGGCAATGTCCCAAAAAAGCCACAGCGTTTGTTTCACCAGAAGAATCCACAACGCAAGGACTACGAGCAACAAGCCCTAAAAGTAACGTGACACCCGATGACTACGGTGAGATGACGCCACCAGACATTCCGGTATTCAGCGTATGTTCGATTCCTGCCAATCAAACTCTTAGTCATTAGCGGCTTGATGACAACGGTCAGCTTCATAAAGCAGGGCTCTTCAGTGCGCCAGAGGGGCGTGAAACCAGCATGGCTGCAGTGTACCCTTCACGCTGTTCATACTGCTTACGCAGGTTAGTCATAGGGAACCCCCTTTTTTGTTCCCCTTTCTCTTGCCAGTTTCAGCCCAAAAGTTGTTTGACTGCGTTATGTCACATTCATGCACGCAACATCATTCGCGGAAGCAGTTTCGCTTGCTACGTGGCTTCTCCTTTTATTCTTTTCCTTCTGCTATTTTGTGGCTAACTAGAGGTGATTCCGGTACCGTCCATCGAAGCGACACTGCAGCAGCTCTTAGCAGCTCAAAGCATAAAAGAATAAACTAAGTGCTGCTGAAACTGTTGTAGCTGCAAACAAGCTCGCTATAAATAATCTGGGCGATTGAATCAAATCTCTTGAAGCTGAATTCATAAACTTTGATGAAATAAAATTATCTGTTTCAGAGTATGTTATACAATGTGAAACTCAAGCACGAGCGATAAAGTCCCTAATGTCAAAGGTTGACGATCTTGAAAACCGCAGCAGAAGGTGCAACCGCATCTTTCACGGTATACCCGACAAAAGTGCTAACGATACAAATGAAGAGTGTGAGAAACGAATCTTAGATATCTGCTCTTCGACCTTAGGAATTCTCCCTCTCGGAATAGAAAGAGCTAACCTATTAGGACGTTTTCGTGCTGGGAGAAGCAGGCCCGTGATAGGAAATTTTTATTTTTATTGAAAAACATCTTTTAAGCAACGCAAAAAAAGCTAAAGGGCACTGCGACTAGCATTCCCGATGATTTTTTCCGAAGCAGTATGAAAGAAAACAAACTCAATTGTGAAAACAAGCAAAAACATAAAAACAGGATGACGCAAAAGCTATGCTCAAGTTGGACTACCTTCTTTTGAACGGGGAGAAGTTTGTATGCAATGACGCAACAATGCAAGTGACCGCACATAAGTGACCACACCAGTCTATAGTTCTGTGAACATTAGTATTCTTTTGCTGAATTGCAGGAGCATAAAAATAAGAGAGCGGTGTTTTCAGCCTTAATAAAAACTGTTAAAACTTCGGTGGTCTCGGTATGAAATCCTGGTTAAATCCTGACATTGATGACCACGAGGTATTTCCCATAGAATTCACCTGCTACATAAAAGACAGAAGTGATCTTGGAGGTGGGGTGTTTAATCTTATTGATAGCAGCAATAGGTCCTCCCTGATTCGCATTGATGCTGGCCTGAGTGATGTAGTGTTGTGCAAATTAGAGCTTCCGAACCCCATCGCATTAACTGTCAGTAGCTTCTATTGTCCCCCTCCCCCCAAAGCATCACCGGCTGTTCTCACTCAGTTTGAAAGTGTGATTGATCAAGTACATACAGATATAGTGGCAATTAGGGGAGACCTCAGTTTACAGGATTTGAAACGGGATGCATGAAACATTGTCACGGGTATACTGGAATGCGCCATACGAAAATGATGAAAATGGTAAACCTGCATGCTCAATCCTCACCCCAGCGCATGGAAATAATATTTTAAACCTTCTGTTTACCAATTCACCAAAACTTGTTAAGTCAACACTTGTGAATCTTGGTATCAGCGATGATCACGCTGTCCTGTAGACAATGTCACTCTCCTATGTTAAAACCAAAAACCATGTTAGTAGAAAACTGCACAATTACAAAGAAGCCATTCTTAATTCTGTAAATGAAGCATTAGAGGCCTATTTAGTAGTGTTCGAAACGAAGCCGAGTGCAGGAGTGTGGACGGACTGTGGCAGTTACTTATTCAGAAAATACTGGAATTACGAGAGCTGTTTGCCCCAGCTTGGGAGTTATGGGCAAGAAAGGGTAGAAGCAAATCGTGGTTCACGAGAAGCTTGTGCCACCTCACAAACACACACACACACAAAAAAAATCGGCAGATCCCACGTACCGTGGGAATCGATGATATGCAAAGCTTGAATGAGAAATGTTCATAAGTCACTTTAAAATTATCACAACATTACGAGGTGAAGGTAAATGATGCCGTACATGATTTAGGTGTCATGATTACCACGTTCAGATGTGCCATTTACCTTTGTGTCTTATTGACGCCACGTGGTACCTAATTTACTATATGCGGAGCTAGCGAAAGGGCTGCGAGCACGCTATGAGCGTGGTATGTTGTCATGTTCATACATGACCCGCGTGCCAGGAATATTATGTTTGCACCAGTCATTTATTTCGTCATTCATTGACGTCAACACAATATATATATATATATATATATATATATATATATATATATATATATATATATATATATATATATATGTGTGTGTGTGTGTGAAAACACAAGAAGGAAAAGAAATCCAAGAAAAAGTCTCCGGCGCGTGGAATTGAACGTAGGACCTCTGCGACATGAATGTGAGGTGTTAACCACTGCGCACCGTGGGGTACCTCCTTAGACGTTCAAACGCCAAGCTATTTATATCTACTACTTATGGCTGTTGGCGGGCGTCTGGGGGGGGGGGGCTATTGTGTTTTGAGCATTATCAGCAAGATGGTGCTGTGAGCAGGCAGCGCCTCACATCTCTCACGCGTACTTTGGTCCGCGTAGAGAATAAAAGGGTGTACGCTCGATCACGTGCCCTTATCTTGCAGTGAGGAGGATTGCACGTCTCGTACGTACTCTGTTGTACATACCAGGCACACAAAGGTCACTGCAAGCGTTGCACATCCTTCGTTAGCGAAAAGGGCGCGCTTTTCAGACAGGGCGAAGTAACAACTGAGATGCTTCTTCGCGTTCATCTGTACCTGTTACTACATTTCTTGCGTCATTTGTGCGTGAGAAACGCGGGGCACGTTTCAATCTGCTTGCCAGTCTGTGCATGGCTTTCCAATTTGTTTCTATAACATTCATTGCTTCGTTTTTGTGGCAAAGCTGTGACTTTTTTGTTGCAAGCCTGGTGGCACACACGTCACAAACCCGTTATAAAGAGGACGCTCGTAGCATCCATCCATCCATCGATTCATTTATCCATCCATCCATCCATCCATCCATCCGTCCGTCCGTCCGTCCGTCCGTCCATCCGTCCGTCCATCCATCCATCCATCCATCCATCCATCCATCCATCCATCCATCCATCCATCCATCCATCCATCCATCCATCCATCCATCCATCCATCGGATCATGCCATCCATCCATCCATCCATCCATCCATCCATCCATCCATCCATCCATCCATCCATCCATCCATCCATCCATCCATCCATCCATCCATCCATCCATCCATCCATCCATCCATCCGCCCGCCCGCCCGCCCGCCCGCCCGCCCGCCCGCCCGCTAGCATTGCGGAGGAGGCTCATGCTTAGCAGAGGCTCTTTGATATTGGAGCACAATGCCCTGCCTTTATTCTGCCCCGCCTAGCGCGAAATTCAAACTATCAATGATAAAAATATGGGTGGAAGTCCGCTAACACTTTACGCAACAATTCATTTTACAGCGAAAGCTGTTATTTTACACCGGAAGCTATTTCATTTCACATGGGGTCACACGCGGCACCGTATAGTTCATCGCTGCCACCGGTGTCCGCAACCACATCACATGAAATAAGAAAAAAAAACCTAGTACCAAAGACACAGTGGGACTCAAATCCGGATCCACTGCGTGCCAGACTTGTATTCTACCACGGAGCCTACGCTGGTGCTTGGGACTTGTTCAGACGCTTGCCTTAGGTAGGCTTCATGCTGGTAAGGAATCGCGGTAATATGAGTAATAAAGCATTTTATAACAGCAAAAGAACAACCAGACGTCACAAAATTCGAATAGCATAACGAGTGGCTGATCCAATGCTCCAATCGATAACAAAAGCTTGTTCTTAATCACCCTGTAACTGTGGCGCATACCGACTTCAGGCACAATTTCTCAGCGTTGTCAGCCACTGCATGCACCATTGGAACAAAATTCTTTGCTATTGTTTAGTGGATACCACGTTTCTGCGAAGAATGACAAAGGATAGCATAACGAATGCCAGCCTACTGCCGAGAAATAATTATTATTAATGTCGTAGTTGGTATGAAGCAAGTGTGCTTGGAGCAATCACATAGTGAGTGTTTAAAAAAGGCTCTGAAAGACCACTCTTCTAGCTGTCGCAGTGAATTTGCTGCGCCTCCACGCAGGCATGGCGTTTTTGTTGGCTGGATCAGCACTTGTCTTCGTTGGTTCCTGGTTCTTTCGTTTTTTGTGCACAGTTCGCTAGTTGAACGTGGAATATTCACTAGCCTGTAATAACACTCTACTTCAGTACAAGTGAAATTCTCTATGCCATTATTAACTTCATTATCTGCTGGCTTTTATTATAATACATGCATAACACGCATATGTATGGTTTTCTCAGAGCGTGTTATGAAAAACTGAGCGTACTTTTGAATGTTGTGAGAACAACATCAAACAACTGTAAAAAAACTTCACTAACACACTGGCACCTGCGTGCAGCGGCTCAGGCACGTAGTAAGTCCGCCAACATAGAACACAGGAATGAAATTTTTTTTATTACCCATGAAGAATACAAACAAGCTAGCTTTGCTCCAATGAAAAGGAGAGGTCTTCTTTTGTTTAGGCAGAACAGTGACAGCACCGTCACGGATTCGCAATGTTCATGGGCTGTAGGTAGCGCGCTGTGCAATTCAAGATGGCTGCAGGAGCAGGGTCAAACCATGATCCCCCATAGGGAAAGATAGGACGTACGCTCCATGCCGATTTTCACTGAATGTGCTCATTATTGTCAGATGAATGTATATTGGACCAAAATACTTTACCGAACAATAATATCTGCTAAATGTTCACTCTCTAACCTTTTGTTGTAGTGCGAGGGGTGGTTGTGGTGTCAGCTGATTGACCGTCCATCAACGATGCCTCGCGTAATCGTGTGCGTGCCACAGAAAGCAGCGCTATCTAGAATGGACGTATCTAGAATGGCACTTTAAGGTAATTGGTACCAAACCAGTCTGACGGATTTGCCGCAGTACTAGGCCGCTAGCGAGTAGCGCGCCATCATGGCTGCGCGGGACAGAATGTTCAACGTGGAGATAGTTTGCAAACACAATATGCCGTCGTCATTAATTGCACTGTATGCACTATGGAGTTGCTTGTTACACGGGACACATGCCTTTAACTGCTCATTAAATAGCGCTTGCGTTACAGTCATCATGTATACTCTAACCGAGCGCAATTCACTGCACTTGGATGTTGCAGGTTCCATCAGCGCGACCGAAACAAGATTACCAAAAAAAAAAACACGTATTCGCAACAGAATGATGAAATTGCGAACATTTGTCAAACAACTCCGTTCAGAAAGTATCGCTGAAGTGCAAGGGAAGTTAGCAGAGAGGCATTAATTGTAGTCGTAACTGCACGTTTCATTGCTCGGACGATTTCTCTTCGCTCGTAGAGCTGGAACGTGCTGGCGGCATGCGGCACTCCGCAATAGCCACTGTCATTGGCTTACGCGCAATGCACAAGAGAAAATATGCTTTTATTTTCACTTCGATGAAGGATATTATTCATTCAATAGAATCAAAGTGACTTACGAGCATGAAAAAACATTAACGCACGAGAAGACATGAAGTACAACTCACTGCTCGTGAGCTAGCAGCTAATTGTTCGTTAATCGTCACTGCCACTCTCGGTGCGTTGACAACCTTCTACTTCCAGTAAAATATCCTAGTCGTCACGATTGTTTTTTCAACATCACTGCTAAAAGCAATCTGGGGATTCTTTCCGCCGAACACCTTCGACAACACCAGTACCGCGTGACTCCTCACGTTTATCTGGGCGCGGAGAATATTTCGCAATGAAAACCATTGACAAGCAAATTGCCTGAAGTGTGCTGCCTACTGTCAACAAGCGCACAAAAACAAACGGCGCAGCGTTGGTCTTGTTTTCGAGAACAAATCACGAGCTCATGCGACTTCCCGCGTGGTTTTTCCGCAGAAATTCGTGCACTACAAAAGCACTGGAAATGACATACGCACGTAAAAGAAAGTGACTTTCAACTGCTAGGCTGAGAAGATAACATTTAACTAACTACTTGGCTACACAAAATCTACTGAAGCTTTTATGTGTACTTTGTGGGTTATAAGTGAAAGCGCTAGTGGCCACATTTTTTACTTCTCGGAAACTTTCTGTCTGGAAAAAAATAAATCATGTTTATCGTCTTATAAATTGTCTGGTTTGTTCACTGATGCATGAAACATCCAAACTAGTTAGTGTTCGTTTCTTGCTAACGTATGAACGCCCGAGGCTAGTACAGCCCAACAAGGCAGCGTCTTCCCACTGAAAATCCTTGAGAGGATGCCGTTGAATTCCACTTGGCGACGCGACAGTCTACGAGCATCGCAAATACAAACTATGAGTGCAAGGCCATGCAGACGGATGTTTGGAAACACCTGACAAAATAAAAATCCCCAACAAGACACTATCCTTGGATTCATAGCATGGAAAACTTATTTTTTAACTTTCAGAGGGAACTCGCGCAGACGTGCTCACGCCGCTGACTTATTGGCCCTTTTTTCCCGCCTCACGTGGGCAGTTTTTACGGAGAATGCAGCGTCAGCTGACGTGGAACGTACGTTTTCTGCGGCATCCCTGATAATAGTAGCGAAGCGAAATTGCCTGTGAAGCAGCTCTTTCGAATACCTCATATTTGTGAAGACCAATACATAGCTAGGTAGCGGCTAATGGTCTATCTGACTTTTTTTTTTTCATTTGGAACCATCTTTTGAATCAGCCGTCATTAACACTTCTGGTTTTGAAAACTAAGCGCTAAAGCTCTTATTTTTCCCATAACATTTATTGCAAAATTACTGTGATTAAAAGCAAAATAAAGCTTCTTTTGAAACATTTTACTGTTTTCGACCTTTATTGCAGCATTTGAAGACTGCGAGGATGCCTAAGTTTTTTTCATGCCGTAGTCGTCGCAAAAAACTAGTGATCAAATGCCGGACGTGTTGTTGTCGTAAATTTTATTATTATTTATTCATACTGCAGACTACAAAACGTGGTCCAAGCAGGAAGGGCAATCAGGAATCACAAAAACAGAGGACTAAGATTGATCACGAACGTAATAAATAACAAAGTGAGTAAGATGAGGAAATATATACAGTGCTACATCAACAAATATACACTATGAGACAAACATACATACTATGCAGGGCGGTCACACTCAGACAAGGTGTTCCACTCAGACATTGTTCGCGGAAAAAAGGAAAATTTATATGTATCGGTTCTAGCAAAATATGGTGCAAAACAGTTTGGTTGGTGATGTCGTGTATATCTGGTTGACAAAGGGGTTAAATACAATGAAGGGTCAATCGCAATTCTATGGTTAAGCAAGGAACTCAGGAAGTCTAAGCGCAGTTGCCTTGTTCTAGACTGAAGTAGTGGAATGTTGTTAGCTGACAATAGTTCAGATGGAGAATCCGTGTGACGAAATTTAGAATATATCAAGCGAACTGCTTTTCTCTGAATTCTTTCCAATTTGTCTATGTTACATTTGGTGTAGGAATCCCACACTACGCATGCGTACTCCAATTTTGGTCGAATGTAGGATTGATAACACAGAAGTTTTACACTTGGTGGTGAATTGCGGAGCTTGTGTCTCAGGAAGCATAATTTTCTAAAAGCAGATGCACAAGTGTTTTCAATGTGTGAATTACAAGACAGGTTAGTAGTGAACGTAACACCTAGATATTTGTAGTTATTGACCTGTTTAAGTGTAGATGAACCAAGGGAGTAAGCATAGTGAAGGGGATAGTTTTTTCGAGTTATACACATGGAAACTATTTTTTCTGTATTTACAATCATACCCCATTTGTTGCACCATTTGTATATGTAGTCTAGATTTTTGTGTAGCTCTATTTGATCATGTTTGTTATGAATTTCACGAAATAAAACGCAGTCGTCTGCGAACAAACGAATCTGGACGGTGGGCTCAATTACATCTACAATATCATTTATGTAACACAAGAATAGCAAGAGCCCCAATACACTGTTTTGGGGCACACCCGACGTGACTGGCAAAAGACTCGAATTTTGACCCTCGATGGCGACGTACTGCACCCGATTATTCAGGTATTCAGCTAGCCATGCTACTAAACCTTCGGAAGACCTATTTTATTTAATTTGTAGATTAATTTCTCATGAAGAACTTTATCGAAGGCCTTACAAAAGTCTAGAAAAACTGGTGTCTACCTGAATGTTGTCATCGAGGGCGCTGGCAAATGCATGCGTAACGGTAACAAGCTGCGTCACGGTCGAATACTTTTTTCTAAACCCGTGCTGGAAATGTGTTAGTATAGAGTGTGTTTCAAGAAATTCTGTAATGCATAGATGCTTTTGTTTGAGCCGATAAAATAGAATAAAGGTGCCTGGCTTATTCTAAGTTCAGACAGCTGCGAACGACCGTTGCTGCTCCAGCCCGGGAGAGTGTTCCTGGATCTCGATGACAACTGACAAGGCCGCCCATCCACTGCTAAGGGGTGGTGCTCTTTCATTGTTATCGTTATAGTTCTTTATTAGCGTCTTTTTTTTCGCTCGTTTGCTACGACTCGGCACATGACCATGTTGGCATCGCCAAGCAATGAGGACGTTGGGAAAGAAGGTTGTTTGCTAAACCTTTAACTGCTACTACGGTAATACCACGCTCAGATTAGTCATGTAGGGCTCAGTAAATATATATATATTTTTCAAAGTTCAAGCGCACAACGCATTCTCTAGGTCCACCTTTAGCTAGCCAGAGCTAAGGGTAGGCATGGTTAAGAGCTTGAACAATATGTGAATTCTTGGAAGAGGAACTGAAGAGTGTACAAATAAATTCGCTACCCCAGCTTATAATGAAAAAAAAAGAAATGACTCTTGCGCGTTGGTTCTATGTATACCCTTGCATGAAAGTGGCACATACTCTATGCACAGCCTGATCATTTCATGAGCAGTTTAGTACTCGACAGACGTAAATAACCTTTGAGATGAAAAGGTAACCTGTGCACAGGCTAAGAGGGGAAGTTCTTTCACCCCGTTGATGCTTCCGAGGCACCCTAGGCAAGCGTGGGTAATGACGAGCAGTGCGGTCCAGTGTTCCATATTCGATGCAAAGGCACAAGGTGCCGAAGCAGCAGTGCACTGTTGATACTAGCAGATATAGATGGTATTGCTACCCATTAACCAAATATTAGTTGTCGAAATACTCAAGACCAATCGAGTGGTGGGGCAAAACTTCTTGAACACTACTTTTGTCGGCATAAAAATACGCTGTATCGTCATTTTGGAATTAACACATTTAAACCTAAAATATCGCCTTTTGTTCAAACATGAGTGCCATGGAAACGCTGTAGTTAGTAGAAGAACTGCCCCTATGGGAATTAAAAGGGTGGCTATACTGCACGAGATAAGTCACCATGTCCCTATCCCTCGACCTTGGTAACGTGTTCTTCTTTCTTTTGCTGTTCAAAGCATCTGATGAAATCAGCACTATGGGGAATTCATTCTTAACTCAATAGAAATTGCAAGATGACCTTCCAAGGTTGAGAAATTACAGGAGTGCAGTTGAACTAGCCGGTCATTCTCGGAGTGGGAGTCGGCTAAGCTTTAGCATTCTGAGGAAATGGAAGGAATATATTTGCTGCACGTTATAATTCCCCGCAATTGAATTGGAGTGAAAAGGAGATGCCCATTTCGCAACAATGGTGGGTGGTAACAACAAAATGCTTGATACGTATGGTACGTGCGACGAAAACAGCAACAGGAGCACCAGAACTTCCCTAAATCCCAACGACAAGTGAGCTCTCCAAAACGCCACACAATGAATTTTCTTCAGATCACCAGAGCACTTAAAAATGCAATAACGCTGCTATTCTCATTGACATAGTTCAGTTGTTTACCTATCCTGTGCTCCATGTGTGCACCCGCCGTAGTGACTTCGGGTGGCATGAACTGCACGTGGCTGTGTTGGAAACTGGTGGCTGCAAGCGGAGAGATCGATTTCGGACTTGTAGCATAACGCAATGGAGGTGGCTTTTTAGCGAGATCAAGAACATTACATGCCTGTTCGAAATTTGTGTATTAACTTAGCACCAGATGTCGTATAAGCGAATTGTGTTTGGGAACCCAAACACTTCCTTGCAACCATTCGATGCTTCTATGGGTTCCCGTGGCATTATTGACTAACAAGGAATGTCGCTTTTCTATGTCGCTCAATAAAACCAGCCAACTCCACTGACGGCGCTAAGGTGGCATTCGGCGCGTGCGTTTCGCATTTTACTGCAGCCGGAGCGCCCGATTGATCAGTAAACGATCCCCATTAACGAATCTATTACTGTCGACAAGCTGCGCCGCACCTTGTTGGATGGAAGGGGGGAGGGGTTCTTTTTTGTTCGCGTGTCTCGCGCGTTCATTGCGACACGGTAATTACCCCGCTGGTATTCCCCTGTCGGGATCGATAACCATTCGCACCTTTAAAACGGTTAGGGTGGCAGTTGAGCCATTCCAGGACACGGTGTTGCGCACAGTGCTGTTTCTACAAAGGGAGAATTTTTAATTTGGTGTAATGCTCCTACCTGCCTGCAAGGGCACCTCACACGTTCGTGTTGTTGTCTTTTTATTGTTTTTTTCCTTCTCAAAGGGCTGAAATATCCGCGATACGCCTGCGAGTTTCAATAAAAGCGGAGAACAGATGTTCTGAAGGGTCACAGTTAGTTCGCAGCCGGCGATCTAGCATGAGTACGTCGATAAAAACGCAGGAAACAGCAACATATTTAGTAGCAACAGACTTAACACTGTGATGATATAGTCGCTCGCTTTGCTGCTCGCATGTTTTCTTACCCAATCAACATACAAACCTTCTGCCACATGGTGTCTATAAAGAGTGTCATAAGCTATCGCAAAGTATATAACTGGTATTTTGGCGTGGTTTTTCAAGGCTGCATAAATTGAGAGGTTTCGTCAGGGTATGCGCGACCTTGTGGTCACGCTAGTAAATAATGGGTTGATTAACTTTTCACCGAGCTTTAGAAAGTGAATAGATGTTATTGCATAAATCAAGTAGTCTGCAAAAAAGCACTTACCAGATCGCTTGGTTCTACTGGATTTTTGGAAGAGTAGCTAGTAGTACGGCATAACGTCGACATTCCTGTTCGAGCGTGTAGGTCAATAACATTGAGACAAAGTGAAAATTCGGCGTGCTTACGTGCGTATCGTAATGAGTGTTCATCGGCCTATACTGTATGGTCAGCAAACGCTGCATTAAAAGTTCCAGATTCATGGTAAAGTGGAAACATCTGTAAACATGCACTGGCACTCGAGTCAAGAATTCAACAAGTGGTGGTATATTTTTAAGGAGAAACGTTAAAAGTAAAAATACAAGGCATAGTGTCGAAACGTTCGCCGCACTTCTTGTTTAAGGGCTTTTCATAGTCTGAAGCTTCCACGTTCTTCTCGACTTCTGCCAGCATTGTAGTACAGCATGGCACATGTGGCAGTTTTTCAAAAATATCCAAGTCGCACTGAGAAAACAGAGCCTTTTGATAGTGACAGTATGGTAGGGGCCTGCTCCAGAATTTTTTAGCGTGCTTATGTCCCCTAAATAACTGAAACCTTTAATGCGGCTAAATTACTTATTGCTGACATCATCAGTATTCAGGTGAAAATGTTGTATTTGTCTCTAAAACATTACAAATTTACATTTCGGCTTCAATTAGATTGTAAATAAAGTGGAATTTGCACAGAATGAATTACGTAGAAGAATTGCATGATGAAGGTAACACCATTTTCGGTGCCGTGCTTTGTTGGATCAGCATACTGGCGATGACTAGGCTTCTAGTTTGATTTTGCCTTCCAGGCAAAAAAGCAAGTGTCATATGAAATGTTAAGAGCATTTCCTTGCTAAGGCCATTGAGAAATTGCGAGGAGCCTGTACGAAGTCGCGCAAAGCTTGTAACTGTAAAGCACAAGCTCATCAAATCTCTGTGGACAAGCCACTGATCTATTTTCGTACATTTCTCCATGAAGCTGGACAGCTTTCTGTGTTTCTCATTAGTTTTCTTTTTCTTTCTTGTTTTCTGTCTGTCCATTCAATAATTTTTGCTCTCTCTTGTTCCTAGTTGATTCCCTTTGTTTATTTTTCTGCATTGCTTTCTCTCTACATATTTCTTTGTGAATCTTCGCTTTACTCACTTTCCTTTTTTGTGCTTTCGTCATCGTCACTCCTCTGCTCCTCCTCACCCCGACTGGCTATTTTAGACTCCTTGCTACACCTTACCATACAAGGCTATGCTATGTTCTGCAGGCGTGCCTGAATAGCCGAGTGGTTATTTCACACACTTTTGGATCATAGGTACATTGTTTCGATCTCCACCCCTTCCTTTACACCCTCATATCTGTCCCTTTGTTTCTGTCTCCTTTTCATTATTCACCCTCACATCTTTCCTGTTACTTTTTATATAATTATCACGTAATGTTGGTGATTTTTAGACTCTGATACTATCCCGGTTCTACAAAGACAGCATCATCGTGCGGCCCAACGTGCCTTGAAGGTTCCCTTATCACGATGATAGAGGCTACCTACCAAACGATGAACTGGAACGTGTTTTCTTTGTGTGTGCTTGTGTAATGTATCTGTAAGTATCATCCCAAGTCCAGATTAACACCTCTATGTTTCCATTAGCCAATACTTCCATGTAAGAGACCCGAGCCTACGTCACAACGAGTTAGTCTGGTAGTGCCTCATTTTGATTACAGTTGCTATGATAATTAGGAGATCCAGCTTTTTTGGACACGAATGATTCCATTCGTCTGAATGACACCACGTGGCGTATTTACCCTAAAGAATTCAAAAGTTTTGTCATGACGTCTGCCATGACATATCACTCAATAAAAAAAAATATAATCAAACGAACTGTTGCACACACTCTGAAACGTTTGCTTCAACTCAGTGCGCAGATAAGAGCACGGGTGTGTCAGTGTTATCTCGACAGCAACAACTGGCAATGGAATGACATATTTTCTAGACATACCGTACCGTGCCAGACAGCTCGCAGCATTCCGCACGAAATATCTGCCAGAAACTTTTATTCTGCGGTAAGACAACTGCACTGCTTAGTTTTTGCAGTCTTGGTTTAAAGTTGGTGAAATCAAAACAATGGGGAGTTTCAGATTAGCGCACCGTGAGCCCTTGCGGTGCAATCGCTGCCACAGCGCATGCGTCGTAACGCGAGTCGGTGTTCGCACGCGAAAAATCCGAAATTGCGTGTGGTGATGGCGGCCCGCATGTGGCCCGCAAGCGCTGGTTTCTAGGCTACGGTGTCGCTGCGATCGTGCGTTGCGGATCGCACTAGGCAAACGCTATTCTAAAACTCATATGGCGCCCCCTACGCCCGCAACGCCCGCAGCGCTTGCAAACGGTATTCTAAATTTACGTATTATCACATCACTGCCACCAAACGCACTGCGTTTTTATTCTACTCAAATGTAGGTTCAAGAAATTATCAAAGACTGTTCACGAAGGAAGGTCGCTTGAGCAGGCTATCGCTTACTAATTTGGACGTTAAGCGAATGCAGAATTGTACCGATATAAGAAAAAAAAAACGACGAAAGAACGGCCGCCACTTGCGAATGTGATACGAGACTGCAGGCAGATTTTACCGTAGCGCAGGCATTTTTTTCTTTACTTTCCAAAGATCAGCGAGCATCCAAACAATTGTTGCAATTTAAAAGTAATGCTCACTTGACACGTTTGTTAGCTTGATGAACCATCATTGGTTTTGGCTCACGAACAATGCGCGGAGGGCAGTATATAGTGAGCTTCGAAGAGTTGGCTCATGAAATCGGAAAAAGTGCTTGGTAGCGGTGGATTTTCTTTCTCGTCTTTTTTTTCATTCACTTCGTTGTATATTATTGTTTGCATACCTGTTCCGGGTAGGTCAGCAGTAAAGACGACATGCATGTGTCTGTGCCTGAACTTAACCTCTTAGGAATTACTTTTTGAACGGCGTAAAGTGGCATGTGGACACGAAACTAGTGTGTCGTGGTTTAATATTCTCGATGAAAACATTCTGATCAGGAGATCGTTGCAGTGAAGCAATGGTTATAGAGCTCGGCTGCTGGTCCAAAGATCACGGGTTAGATCGCGGCCGGGCAGTCACATTCCGATGGCGGCGAAATGGAAGCGGGCGGTCAGCTGTCCGATGTTTGTGCGCGTTGATGAATACCAGATCGTCAAAACTTCCGGAGCCCTCCCTGCGGCGCCTTTCATAATCATTTCATGGTTCTGGGCCGTAGCACCTCATATATAATGCTGATCAGGAAAGCAGAGCATACAATGAAATAACGTGTTCAAAGGGTGTTGTTTTTCCTCACAAAAATAGTCCTGAAATGTTGCAAGCCTCTCGATTGTATTATCGACGCGCTCCCACTACTTCCACTCAAGAATGGCAAGCATGTTATCAGCCCGAGCAATTTTTTGTTTGTTTCATAGGAAAGTGGCGAGCGCCAAGAATTCGACGAACGAAATGAAACGCAAGGTAGCAGCAAAGCAGCCGAAAGAAGATATCTCTATCGTTGCTATGGCAACAACGTGCAGCCGCACTTTGTCGCGTTTCCGCGTCTACTTGCCTATACCGCTTCGCCGTTTGTTCTGCGCACATCCACCTGCGCCACGTTGCGACGGGCCTTTACCAGTCAGCGAGCGAAAGGGGGAGGGTATTCGTACACATCTTATGTATGCTCGTGCGTTCATTCTATATGTGCGTGTATATACATGCAAAACCTCAAAGTTTTGAAAGAAGTTCAATCGCCCCCTCCTCCGCCTACGTGAATGCGGGCTAGTGAGGAGTACATCAAAGCAGCGCACCATCTACGACGCCTTAAAGTGGCAAATTTACGTGTGTGACTATCAATGACACCGTTTATAACAGTCGAAGTCGCCATAGGTCCTTAAATTTTGCCCTTAAAGTTATCATGAGTTCTCTGTCCTACGTTCGCATATGCAACTGCCTTTCTTGGTACTTTCGTTGTGTACAGGAAAGGTGGAAGCGCAGTGAGCCTATTCGCCAAGGCAGCTGATATAGCAGTGAACCCATTAAATGGCCGTGTTTCACATTCCTAATTTTAACACATTGTCTGTAACTAGGCTCTACTTTGCAGAAATGCAACTTTTATACCTGCAAGTAGTCTTTCTCATTTCGTCATGGGCGTGGATACAGGGAAATAAAAGTAGTGTAACTTCCACCTCTACTTTCAGAAATGCTGCTTTTATACCTGCAAGTAGTCTTTTTCATTTGGGCGTGGATACAGGAAAATAAAAGTCTTCCTCCAGAGTGATCGGAGAAGCGAGGAATTTTGGCAATGCTTCTGTGACGAGCGCTTTTCGTCCTGCTTGTGCCGCGGTGTGATTGGATATGTGGACACTGTCGCGACACCATATCCAATCACACAACAGAGAAGCGCGGCATGAAATCTTATGAAAAGTGACTTTTTTTTACAGTGCGCATTTGAGCTGGAATACTGAGAACAACAGGAGCGTTTATTCTCGATGTGGCCCATGTTATAATTAAGCACCCCATACCTTGGGATAAATCAGAAAAAAATCTACAAGCTCTCACCTGTAAATTCTTTCCTCATTCTGTTTTAAAGATCAACTCCCAATTGAACGCGAAAGCGTTAAAGAGCTCGTTTCGCAGATATTCCGGCGTCGGTTTTGGCTTCTGCGGTGTTGGTTGTGAGCGAAAACTTATCACCTTATGTGGGGCTGAAAATTGAGAACCACACCTATAAAAATAACAAAAAATCGTGGGCGTGGATCAAACCCGGGATTTGTGTCTTAGTGGCGATCGAACCAGCGTTGCTTCCATGGCAAGCGGACGTTCTACCACACGGCCTAGCGTCTGCTTTGAAATATGTTCAAAAGAATTTCCTCTGCTTGGAAATCCAGTGAAAGTGACATGTTTTATGAACACACACGTCCTGGATACATGCTTCACAATACAACATGATATCTTGCTGTTATAATGCTTGGTTCAAGCGGCCGTGGCAATCGGGCGTCAGAACATGTGATTATTTTATTGAAGTCATGGTTTAAAGCTGGTAACCTACTACGAAACGCAGATACTCTACTGTGCCTGCTTGCTTAAGGCGATGTAAAGGGTGCATAGCTGGTTCTAAAAGGTTTCATGCTATAAGTGTGTGAAGTACACACTATAAATAGAAGATCGCTATCCTGTTGACCTCCTAAAGGCGAAGTTTTCAGTTTTTAACGACCATTATGACCTTGTTCGGATTTTATCAACCGGCACGATTTAAGCAATCATATTCACGTCAGCCGCGAGGGCGTAGGCCGATTTATTAGGGGAGGGGGGTCATCTCTTTGGTATGAACCATTTTGTTGAGTAAGCGGTAGCGAGAAAAAAATGGGAAGAAAGGTGCGGGGGCACCGGCATTGTGTGGTGCGCGACATGGCTACGCCATCGCTCAACGAAACTTCACCTTAATTTTGCAGTTATTCTTCGGCATTTGGCTGATGAACCTCTTTCGAATAAAGTGTCTGGTAGCACGTACGATGTCAAGTACTGAACAAGTGTATCAGAAATACAAAAAAGCCACAGCTTTGCTGCAAAGGCAAAGCAATCAACGCGATAGCAACAAATTGGAAGGTTACGGGAAGAAGCGCAAGCAGATCGCAACGTGCCCCACGTTTCTCATGCACAAATGACGCACGAAACGTATTCACAGGTACAGGTGAACGTGAATAAGCGTCTCAGTTAATACTTCGCTGTGTCTAAAAAGCGCGCCATTTTCGCAAACGGCGGATATGAAACGATTGCGGTGACCTTTGTGCGCCCGGCAACTATAACAGAGTCGTTCCCACGAAACCCAAAGGCTAGCCAAGACGTACAATTCTCCCCACTGCAAGATAAGGGCGCGCTATTGAGCGTACACCCCTTATTCTCAACGCAGGCTAATGTACGCGCGAGCGATGAAAGCCGCCACGCGCTCACTGTGCCATCTTGCTGATCATGCTGAAAACTCGACAACCACCCCCCCTCCCGAGATACCTGCCAGCAGCGGTAAGTGGTAGATATGAATAGCTTGCTGTTTGAGCGCTGAAGGAGGTACTCTACGAATGCCCAAGTATTGATCAATAGTCAGCTAAGAGCTGACAATACCTCTATGAATTTCGTGGGTGTATTTTGTGACGCACATACTTTTTTACCAATATGTAAATATGTGAAATGCGAAGAGTCTTTATATGAAAGACAGTAAAACAGAAAGAACTCTTCGGTAGCTGAGTGGTTAACGTCTGGCATTCAGGACGCGGAGATCCTACGTTCGATGCCGTGCGCTGGAGTCTTATTAGATGCGGAGCATCTAATACTCGAGGCTTGTAGTGCGGCGCCGTCCGCAAGCTTCCTCCTTTTTCTTCCACAATCTGTGCATCCCTTCCTCCTCTACACACCCCGCGCGCTTCACTCCTCCACCATCTGTGCATTCTTCCTCCTCTACACACCGCGTGCGCTTCTCCTCTTCACGAACATTCGCTAGCTGTATAATGTAGCGCGCATGCGCCGTCATGCTTCGAGAACATCAGCAGCTGACGCGCGCGCATGCGCCGTTGCGCTTCTCCCCCTTCTCGAACATTCGACAGCTGACGCGCGCATGCACCGTCACCCACCATCTGTGCCGCGCGCGCTTCTCCCCTTCGAGAACATTCTACAATTCTCCTGATTCTCCAGTGGACGCGCATGCGCCGTCGCGCTTCGAGAACATTCAACAGCTGACAGTGCATGCGCCGTCGCGCTGTATATATACTCAAGGTCGGCACTCGCTCGCTCAGTTGCCGCTCGTCGGTTGGTTTGTACGGCGCGTCGACGTCCAAGGTCGCGGTGAAATGAATTCCAACGAATCCACAAACACAATGATCGACGTCCCTTCGACCAGCGCCGCCCTTTCGCATACGTGTGTACGTGTTCACTCATTTAACACCCCCTCCTACAACCACGTTAACCAATTTAGCCATCGACCCAAGTAAGTCGCAATTTAACACCCCATTTCACAACCACGTTAACCAATTTAGCCATCGACCCAAGTAAGTCGCACTTTAACACCCCGTTAACCAATTATATGCTCCCCATCCTCCTCAGTGTTCCCCCGAGGGAAGCTGCGGGCAATCTTTTTTTTTTGAATTTTTTTTTCTTTCTTGCGTGTACATATACATAGGTACGTATACATATACGATGCATGACATCGACGCTGACGCCAGTGACGAAATCCAGCCGAGAGTGTCCATATAATTGCTATTGCAATAAAAAAAATGAAAGAATGGAGAAGATGGAAGCTTGCGATAAACAATCCGTAAGCAGGGGTTGTGTCGAGACTTGTCTTCCTGATGGCTAGAACAGAACTGATTTCTTTAGCGCTAGCGTCTATACGCTTCATACCCTCTACTCAATGGAGAAATAACTATATGAAGATAATGCGATAGACATTGCGTTGACAGACTATTTTATAAAAAAAACTGCCCCGTTTTCATCACCACGACGAGTCACCGGAAATTCGTGGATGACAGGCAGTCACAGTTTTTGCAACCATCTGTGACGAGGAGCTGACTAGGCGTGAGACTCTCATGATATTCTAACAAGTGTTTCAGCAGTACAGCCAAATATCACTTGACATGTTCCTACGCCCCCTTCTTCAGAGACCAGGAATAACCGCTCGAAAAGACTGCGCTTCTATCACTGAGAACAACCTAGTAAAGTGTTCTTGCATTGATTACAAGTATATACTTTCGTATACTACCGCGACCTTTAAGATTGTTGTACGAAAAGAGATAGAAGTTCTGAATTTAGGTATTTCAACGTAATCATAATCACTGCTTTTATGGACATCGGCGTTTAGTTCGACTGTAACCTACTACGTGCAACGTGACTTTTGTTTTTTTTTATTCTCGCGCGTAGTGAAGGTTAGCGTCATGGCAAGAAAAAAACCAAAAAAACTTCAATACTTGGCTTGGTCTTGTCGCCTTTCACCGTCAACGGCGACAGAGAACGGCAAGTTGTAGCGTTAAAGAGGCTAGTCGTTCCCCTATTTTGTGGAAATCAATTGTTCGACGCATAAGAAAAAAAACTGCTGCCCGCCTGCACCGAACCTTTTGAAAATGCAGCCAAACGTTTTTTTTTTCCTTCTTGTGATTGCCGGCAGTTTGTCCGGCTCGCGACGTAGAGAAGAAACCATTAATATGTTGGTGCAGTGATGGCGTTATGCGAAATAAGGAACAGCTGTGTCTATACATTGCCATGACGCCAGCCGGGTGCACGGCTACTATATTGCGTGGCTACAAGATTTGTCTTATCAAAATGCTATGTTCGAAGACTCGAGTCGGCGACGCGACTGTGTTGTAGAAAACTCCATTTTGGGACGTATTTTTGTCACTCTTAAACTCGATTACGAGCTCAAATCAAAGCTTAGTCTTCGTACTACTAAGATCTGGGACCAATTTGCAGAATTCCGTGCGATTTTTATATACAGCCTTTTTTGCGCCCCCCCCCCCTAAAAAGACAAGGTGTGATTTTGGTGGCTTCCCCAGGATTCCATCATTTGAACTTCATTCGTCGTGGGAACAAAATTGGAAGTTCGACAACGGTGCTGCATTTGTGAACTGCAGTGATGCACCCAAAACTTGTCCCTTTAAGAACTTTTGGAGTTTTCGCATCTACAATTTTTTATCGTCAAAAAATGACCCTGTCCCAACGAAAAAGCGCAAGCTTCCAGCCGTGGCCGCTAGGAGCACTGATCAGTAAATGTCCCTGATTAGAAATTAGATTAGAAATGAAGCATTGTGGAATAGGTAGGCTTGCCTTATAAGCTCACGGGAATTGCTTGCTCAAATTTTTGTACATTGTCACTGCAATAAAAGTGTTGCCTATGCTGCCCATTTGTAAGGGGTCGTGGTCCCAGTCAAGCCCATCAGAGGCTTTTTGACCACGGCCCTCAGCATCCCGAATGTTAAAAAATAAATAAAATTCAAATAAAGTTCAATATTGTGAAATATGGGAGTGGTGTGACTGCTCCATATCGCAGTCACACCACTCCCATATTTCACGACATGAAGCTGCTACCTCTACCTGAATACTACCATGCAATGCTTGTGAAACGCTACCAGGCAGGATTAAATGGCGACAACCTTTTAGGAACCATTGCCAACCTAAACCACCGCAAAGTTCTTTATAACACGCGTTTCAATCACACATGGCTTATCCCGCGCACGCGCACTAACTACGGCAAAGAAATGCTGCGCTACCTCCTGCCGTTTCTCTTGAATGCCATATCGTCTTCCATTTGAGTGACTGTTCTGATTGTAAGTGTAGTAAGCGTATGGGCACTTGCCCCATATATTTTTTTTTACTTTGGTGCTAATCTTGCAATCTTCTTTTCTTGCATCGTTACACTCTCTTATTGATATCGTATGTGTAAGGAAATAAATATGGTCATTTCTTTGAGTTTATTACTGTTCAATTTTCATGCTTTATTATGCTTATGCTTTATGCTTGCTCAAATTTTTGTACATTGTCACTGCAATAAAAGTGTTGCCTATGCTGCCCATTTGTAAGGGGTCGTTATCCCAGTCAAGCCCATTAGAGGCCCTCAGCATCCCGAATGTTGAAAAATAAATAAAGTTCAAATAAAGATCACCAAATCATGGAGTACAAGGTGATATCGGTTAGACATCATTTGAGGACAGGGAAGCTAGCAGCAAGATGAAATTTGAGAAGCGATTGAGAGAAATGGGGGAGGAGCGTTGGGCTAGGAAGGTTTTCAGCTACGTGTACATGAAGAATGTCGATACAAAATGGAGGAAGCGAATCAGAAAATTGACGGATAAATACTTGGATAACAGCAGGGGGCCAAACCAAAACGAATTATCGCTTAAGAAGAAGGTGAAGGAAGCTGAGACCGATATGTGGAGAATAGCCATGATTAAGAAGTCCGCACTAGAGATCTATCGATCCTTTAAGCAGGAAATCGCCAAGAAAAGGATCTATGAAAATACTCAGGGTAGTTCTCCGCTGTTTGAGGTGAGGACGGGAGTATTGCGAACCAAGGCACATCGGGCCAAATACGAAGGGTTAGACACGGTATTCAGTGCATGTGAAGATGAGGAGGAAACTGCCGAACACTTGATAATGTTCTGTAAAGGGCTTCACCCTATAGTTCAGGATGATGGCACAGAGTTTTCAAAGCACTGGGATTTAGGGACAGGGAGGGCAAAATAGACTTTAAGCAGGTAGAATTCACTAGAAGGATGTTATATGATTGGCGGCCAAAGTCCAGGCACGAGTGAAATTAAACCATTCACAGCAAAGTACCAGTCCTATACTTCACTATTTAAAGGAAAAAAAAGATAAATCTTGTTGTTGGTTCAATAAGTATTACGGCTATGTGGCGTTAGCCGCCACCCGATCTAAAGGGTACAGCCACATCAATCCATCCATCCATCCTGACGGGTTTGGTTCAGACTGGCACGGTGGATGGACGTGTTTTAACGCGATAGCGCAGGAGAGCTCGTGTCGCTGAAATCCCGCCGTTGGTGTCGACGCCGTTAGTTGTGAACGAAAAATTATCTGTGCGTCTGCGACCGAAAAATGAAGTTACCAAGACCACCACGGGAGGCCGCCACTTGCTCACGCATGCGCGTGCGATCACACTAAAAAAGGACGTGTATTCGAAGAAAAAGTGCTCAAGGTCACAGGCGCTGCAGTGTTTTCGCTCCTGCAACCTCTCCCTGCTTAGCTTCCAGAGCTGTCGGACGAAAGAAGAGACAATCGAATGGCAGCATGCGACAAAGCTTTGTACATCCACTCGCACTGAACAGATCCTGAAAATTTTTGTGGCGTTAAATTTGGGAGGCAATAAGCTCTACTGGTGAGTTTATTCCATGGCTAATTGAAACAGTTTCAGGGCCCATTTAACGCATTTTGTTTGACAGGTGTCACGACAAAAACAAGCCCATTCGTAGATTTGTAGGCGAATTTAGGAAGCCTCAAAGTACGTCGAAAAAGGCCGGGATAGTGCAGTCATCGCCGCTAAAAACACACAGGAACTTTCAAACAGCTCTGAATATGGGGAACTATGTCCATCTAGCGGAAAAATATGATGCCTTTCCAGAGGCGTTGATCAAACAAACAGCGAACGCTAGATAATGTGCGGCTATCTATGAGACATTGATTGATTTGTGGGGTTTAACGTCCCAAAACCACAATTTGATTATGAGAGACGCCGTAGTGGAGGGCTCCGGAAATTTAGACCACCTGGGGTTCTTTAACCTGCACCCAAATCTGAGCACACGGGCCTACAACATTTCCGCCTCTATCGGAAATGCAGCCGTCGCAGCCGGGACTCGAACCCGCGACCTGCGGGTCAGCAGCCGAGTACCTTAGCCACTAGACCACCGCGGCGGGGCTATCTATGAGACATTCTGAGACTCTTTATGGCCTGAGGCATTGTGAGACTCTTCATGGTAAAAAGTAGAAATTGGAGATGTATCATTTTTTGCTTCCCGCCAATGCTCTGCCGCTCGCTTACATGCCCGTGCAGAGCACGCGTGGTGAGTTTGATTCACCTCTCAATGTACCGCTCACCGAGGGGCTTCAAAAGATTGCTGAGCTGGACAAGCACTTCTGAAAAACAAATCTAACAAAAGAAGTAGGGCTCGATAGTCTTGTTTGTAAAGTGGAGCAGTCGATAGAAGACGAAGACGCCCGAGTCACTGCAAAATGAAATCGCCTAGTCCGGAACAAACATGGGTACGACGTATGCGTCGAACTAAGTCTCATTCTGTCGCCATAAAACCGCGTACTCTATGGATGTGCTGCGATGTTTACTAAAATCATAACTGTTTTCTTGTGGTTTCTAGCAGTAGCAGCCGTGTATTGCATTGTGCAAACATTTGCGGTGTGATAAAAAATAAATAAAACGAATTTCATATGGTCATGGCTTCAAAAGGTCCGAGAAGATTTAGTCACGTCCTACCTGCCGCTGGAACATGGCGCCTTGACTTCGCCGCGAGATAGAAAGCTGAGCTTTAACCACCGCGAGTTAAGTTGAAGTGCTCGCCCCATTTTTTTCCCTGCTCTCCTGTTATGCTTGGCTTATCTTTCGTGAACGTGGCTGGGTGTTGCAGCTTTACACGTGGAGAGGGTCCATTGGTGTTGTCTGCATTGTTGTGGCAGCCCATGACACAACAGTACTTCAGACCTCGCCCACGCTTCTGTAAGGTCACTTCTTCATGGCAAAAAGACCGCTTCACACGCGTTTCGTTTTAGCGTCTCGTTTTAGCGCGGCAACCTTTCGGCACCACGCCAAACTTCCCCGCACCGACTGCTGCATACGTCGTACGCGCTGCCGATTTGGAGAAACACGCTGAATTTCCTGCGCCCTCTGCCGTGCCTCTGAGCTCTATCAGTTCTGAGCTCTATCAGTTCCGCTCTGAGCTCTATCAGTTCCGTAAATCCTTTGACGTTGCTCAACCTACCCTTGGCCCAACTCCCAGTTTTTTTCACTGCATCTACACAGGTTCCAACGCGCCAGTACGACAGAAACCATCCCGTGTCTCCACCTCGAACGTTAGGTTATCAACGAACAGGTTGACAATATGCTCAAGCGCGACGTTATGCGACCTTCCCAAAGTCCATGGGCATAACCTGTCGTTCTTGTTAAAAAAAAGGATGGTACCTTTCGCTTCTGCATTGATTACAGGCGCTTAAATAAGATCACTCGGAAAGACGTATACCCTTTGCCCAAAAATGATGACGCCCTTGATTGTTTACAAGGTGCCGAGTTTTTTTCGTCGTTAGATTTGTGTTCGGGGTATTGGCAAGTGCCCTTAGCAGATGCTGATCGTCCAAAAACAGCCTTCGTGACCCCGGATGGGAAATATGAGCTCAATGTCATACCCTTCGGCCTCTGCAACGCGCCGGCCACATTCGAGCGCATGATAGACTCGGTTCTGCGGCGTTTGAAACGGAACATGTTCCTCTGCTACCTCGACGATATCGTCGTCTTTGCACCCGATTTCGCAACCCATCTTGTACGCCTGAAACATGTCCTGACGTGTCTGAAGAATGCACAGCTTCAACTGAATCTCAAAAAATGCCGCTTCGCTGCTCGGAAGCTCACCATTTTCGATCACGTCGTATCAAATGATGGCGTTCTTCCCGACCCGGCTAAACTACGCGCAGACGCTGAACTCCACAAACCGATGGCTGAGAAACAGTTATGCAACTTCGTAGGATTGTGCTCCTACTTTCGTCGGTTTGTGCGCCACTTTGCCTCCATATTTGCCCCTTTGACCCACACTCTTAAAAGATGGAGTGACGTTCTCTCCATTTAGGGAGGAACGGCGACGTCCCCAATGTTCGTCTTTAAATAGAGAAACGTTGCTGCCCTTGCCACGAAGAAACATGTTCCTCCCTATGAAAATCAACATGGATGCCCCCAGGCGAAGCGAGTAGGCTTAGCAAATGCAACGATTCTCGACTGATAAGGAGTACACGGCACTGAAAACTAAAAAAAAACGGTCCCGCTGAGGTTGATATCGAACGAAATGATTATAGAACTAGCAGACAAACCTGTGGCGATGAAAACATCGCGAAAGAGAACGACGGATCAAGCAGGTTTCGTTCGGTCATAGAGGCGTCGTTCACTCCGAAAGACACGGATACTGCAGAGTCCTCACCTGAAGAGTGCATGCTAGGCTTGCTGTATGTATTTCTCGCAGATTCACATAGTATAGCGACGTTATTCATGCGTTTGTGGGGCCGCAGGTCACGAGATGTGCCTCGAAACCGTAGACTCGATCGCAGCGAAACCATTCCGACTCAGTAGTGCAGCTTTGATCGATAGATGTACAACATTATATAAGTAGCTGGAGGTGTGAGAGCGTCATAACCGTGAAGTGAGTGGTAGCTGGCGCCATCTGGAGAAAATGAACGATACTAAAAAAAGGTCTCCTGCGATGACGTACGTTGTTATACCCACCATCACTGCTCCCTTGCAGATAGTTTACGCCTCAGCAGATTCAGAATTACTCACCGACACAGGACGCCTAATATGTGCTGATGCAATGCGTATAGCTACCAATGCACACAAGGACACATACTACACATAGTACGCATATAGGGTGAATTCAATGAACAAGAGCACAATTAACCATTCACAACAGTGGCACACACTTCGATGTGTTTACTCACACCATACTATGAAAGTGCACAAGCTTATATAGCGATGAATTTCGACTGAGCATAGTGGCACAAACTACAAGTAGGTTTTCTTACACTTTTTTTATGTTTTGTGACAATACCACAACATGCGCACACGTAAGTATATTGTATCTGATGCTTAGACAAACGGTAGATTATAAACGGTTGCATAATAATAAATGGAATAATTACTAGAGCTTATCTGGTTTTCACGAAAGCGAATACCCCCAAGCCATGCATAGAATGCCCACGGCAATCCGAACGCTGCGCCATCTCTCGACCATTGCCACAGTTATTTTTTTTCTTGAAGCCTCCGAGAATGCAAACGCTTGCCGCGCGTTAGCCATTTCGCAGGTCACGTCTTTTTTATTCTTCGACTTGTTACTCGGAGAGGACGCAGCATGCAGACCAGACTTGGTTTCCGTCATGGTAGGTGTTCTGTGGTCACGTCGACCTCATTCAGTTGTTTCGTGTTAACGCTTGCTTATATTCTTTTTACGTGCTTACCACAATTGTGACCGTTAGCCATGGATACAGTACACCGCTAGCCCTTCAATGACAATGTTTCTGATGCGGTAATGACCGTCCTAGAAGTGTATACGTACGTTACAACGTCGGTCTTCAGAGATAATAAGCGATGACCTCGCATCCGACGGCATTTTTTCGTGAGCTATGGCAGTGGCTGTTGGCGTCGCGGCAGCTCTATTACTTGAGTGGAGGAACTATTGCTGCAGTGCGCAAATTTACTATAACGTTATAGCATGTTGTGCCTACATACTTTTCTGCTTCAGATGGCTCTCGCGATTCGCCTCGCGTGTCAATTTGCAATCATAGTGCGTGCCACAATTTTGTTGTTAGCGCTGTGGCTGTGGTGGTTATTACTCTAGCTTTGGAATACTCTTTTCACAAAGGTGAGTGAGTGTTAGTACTTACCTGCTGTGCACAGCTGTTACTAGAAGTGCATTTTGTGTTGAGTTTCTCACGACAAAGGAGGATCATGGACGAGAAAGGCATACTCCACCGTGCATAATTCCGTCTTACCTGTCAGTGCTGGCATGTGCAATTGAAAACGCATGCGATTGAGAATTTGGTTTAAGTGACAAAAGTCATTGGTATACTTTTCCCAAAAGTGTAGTTATGATCATGTTTAAAACGTTTCTAATGGTTGCAACCTAGTCTGGTGAATAAACGCTCGGTGAAACTTCGCAGCCTGTTTCCCATTGTACTTTCCCCTGCCGTGGTAGCATAGCCTTATTGGGTGTCGTATAACTATGCTGGAGGACGCAGGTTCGACTTCCGGCCGCGGTGGCCGTATTCGAATGGTGGTAAACTGCAAAGAACATCCATATGGCGGTAGTGGCACGTATAACTCTATCAATCGTATATGTTCGTGCTTTCACGCATGGACTGTAGAGCGGTATCAGGTTTCCTAGAATGTTGAAAAATTAAGTGTGATGCCTTTTTATGCGCCTCATTGAAGTCATGAGTGCTGTTGGTGCCGTGCGAAACGAAAAATGCGTGGGTTTTAAAGTATGTCGACACCGAAAAATATTCATTATTTTTGTACACTCTAAGGTAATCGTAAAGCAAGACTGCTTGGGAAGCAGAGCTCATTGTATTCGTGACAATTTGGTAGTATGAAACAATAAGCAAAACACACGGAAGTGTGCGGAACATTGTGCGAGTGCCTGGCGATAAAAAAAGAGGCTTTTACTCTACACCAATAAAACAAAAAAAAACGTCCCCCCTGCATTGCTTACATCAAACTTCGGTAAAAGGAATCGCTCGCGACTGGCCGTGGCTGGCTAGGCTTGCCGTGCGCATGCGCGCGTGCAAGACCCCCGTGATTGAGGAGAAACTTGGACGCTGAAGGAGGAAAGTTGCTCCTATGGTCCTTGCCGTGAGATGGCGCGACGGGTAAAGCGCCCGAAAGGGAGGAAGTCGCTGCGCCGAAGGAGGAACGGAGCCCGTTTCTCCATTATCGCTCCCTTTTTTTAGAGCGCAACTTTTATGCAGTGCCAACGACATCTCGTCATGTTCTTCCAAGTGTGATCACGATTTATCACTCTTCGTGGTCTCCTGATATCACCTCCTATATTGCACCACTATGATCCCATGGCTGCAACTTAGATCCATACAGACGCCAGTGGTGTCGGTCTCGGTGCAGTTCTCGCTCAACGCAAGCCTGGATCCCCTGAGTATGTCGTCGCCTACGCCAGCAGAACGCTCAACAAGGCTGAAGTAAACTACACTGTTACCGAAAAAGAGTGCTTAGCCATACTTTGGGAAATTGTCAAGTTTCGCCCATACTTATATAGTCGCACGTTTGCTGTAGTTACAGACCATCGCGCCTTGTGTTGGTTGTCATCGCTGAAGGATCCAACAGGTCGCCTTCCTCGTTGGGCTCTGCGACTTCAAGAGTATGACATCGGCGTCATGTGCCGTTCCAGCCACGAACATGCCGATGCTGATGTGCTCTCCCGATCACCACTATCCACTAAGGCTGCCTCTATATCTTCTACAGAACACGCGCTGTCAGTTGTTGACGTCGACACAATGTCCTCTGCACAGCGCGAATATCCATGAATAACTTCGCTTTTGGACGTTTTATCTGGGATACCGACACTTCCAACCAGTCGAGAAATTCGACGCCAGGCTTCGCACTTCACCATTCAAGGTGGCCTCTTGTACGGGCGCAATTATTCACCAGACGGCAGGAAGCGGCTGCTCATTATTCCCCGAAAGCTGCGCTCTACAATCTGTGAATCATTTCACTCCAACCCGCATTGCGCTCACGCTGGTGTCTTCAAGACCTACGAACGTTTAAGGAAGTGGTACTACTGGCGTGGGATGTTCACTTTTGTTCGACAATATAATTCGCGGCTGCCACGAGTGTCAGCGACGGAAACAGCCACCGAATCAAGGAGCAGCTCCACTACAGCCGCTTGCGTGCCCCGACCGCCCATTCGATCGTGTCAGAATTGACCTTTATGGGCCACTTACATTCGCCACAGCAGGTGGGCTATCGTTGCTGTAGATCACCTGACACAGTACGCTAAAACCACTGCTCTTCCTACGGCGACCGCTCAGAACGTCGCATATTTCATCCTCCATCGGTTTGTGTTGCGTCACGGCAGTCCTCGCAAGTTCCTCAGTGACCGGGGCCGTGTATTTCTATCCGACGTATTTGAAGCACTTCTCCACCAGTGCCATACTGTACCATGGATGAGCACTGCTTACCACCGTCAGACGAATGGCTTGACTTAGCGCTTTAATCGGACTCTGGGTGACATGCTCGCGACGCATGTTTCATCTGACCAAACGAACTGGGACCTGGTACTTCCGTTTGCGACCTGCTCGTACAAAACCGCTACCCAAGTCACCACAGGCCTTTTCCTACTCTTCACGAACGTCAACCATCGTACACAATCGACACTTTGCTGCTATACGCACCAGATGCGTGTGAGTGCACGACCGTGTCCGAAGCCACCCGTCATGCCGAAGAATGCCACCAACTAGCGAAGCAGTTCACTATGACCGATCAGCAACGCCAGAAAGATGACTGCAATGAAGACTACTCTCCTGCTGCGAAGTTTGCACCTGGAACACTTGTATGGTTATATGTATCACCAAGTGCACCTGATTTGTCTACCAAGCTACTTTCAAATTACCATGGTCCATACCACGTGGTAGAGCGCACTTATCCCGTCGAATACTCAATTAAACCACTTTCGCCGCTCGGTGACCATCGTCGGCATAGACACGATATTGTTCACGCGGACCGCTTGAAGCCGTACCTCGAACCCGCTCGTTCCCACCTGTTAGACCGCCAGGATGGCTCCATCTGTCTCGACGGGGGCAATTATAAAGAAGGAATGAAGACAACACCAGGGAACAACAATCATCATCGCAGAGTAAGGCACCACGAGAACGGCGCTCCACCATCTTCCTCGTCCTGTTGTCATCTCGAATATTGCACCTGCCCATTAGGTTCACCCTATAAAACTTTTTACACCGGTAACAATATTACTTTTAGCGCGCTACTGCCAACACTGCTGTTTTGAGTCATATAAAAGACTACGAACAATATTTTTTTTATCAGTTGTCAAGATATAAAATTTGTCATGCTATAAAAAATGGCAGCATATCCGCGGAGTGAATGATGGAGAGTGGGGCGATGCATTCGTCCGACCATGCGTCCGTCTGTGTGACCGTCCATGCGTCTGTTCGTGCGCCCGTCCCTGCGTTCGTTCATGCATCCGCCCCTGCGTCCGTTCATGCGTCCATCCATGCATCTGTCTGTGTGTCCGTTCGTCTATCTATTCAACACTCCAAGTCCCTTCATCTCGCATCTTTTTATCATATATTCCTCATATAGAAGCTCCGTCATTCAGTGGACATTTCAAGGACTAAACGAGAGGTGGCACACGCACACTTTCTTACGGCTTGCGCTTCGGGTCTACTTCCCACCTTCATCCACCTTGAGTTCATGGTATATACTAGTTCACTGTATTCATGGCACTGCGGCCCAATGCTCACTAAACCTTTCTAAAACCAAGGAGGTTACGCCCAGCGAGTATGACGTAGCAACCTTTTCCTGTCAGATAGTGCGCAATGTACATGCCAGTGGCTGCTAATGTGAAATGAGAGACAGGAGAAATCAGCTTTCAATTTCTTACGGCTTGCGCTTCGTATCTGCTTCCCCCGTTTAACCACCTCGAATTCATTCATGGTATATACTAGTTCATTGTATTCCTGGCCCTGCGGCTCAACGCTCGCTAAACCTTTCTAAAACTAAGGAGGTTACACCCGGAGAGTATAATGTAGCAACCATTTCTTGTCCGATAGTGCCCAATGAACATGCCAATGGCTGCTAATGGGGATCGCAGCGTGCGCGTTGACTAAAAGCCGAATGCTCCTGTCTCTCATTCTCCATTAGCTGCCATTGGCATGTACATTGAGCACTATTTTTTATTGTTAAACAACGCACAGAAGAAATCTCTCACCGGCACCACCTTGGAGGTCAAATGTTATACCTATTTCGGGTATGTGCCAGTGGTGGTTACGTAATGCGAGGGACGCACAAGCCACGTCATAAGGAGCTTCGCCCCTAAAAGAGTACCTGCGAATTCACAGTAGCTGACTGTTACACTGGCCTGTAAATGTTAATGTTCGTGTTCTACAAAACATGTTAAACAGCTAGACGATCATTGGAAAGTATTGCTGTCAAGAAGTGAACGGAAGGCAGTGAGACAGATTGGGATGAGCATTGAAAATTGGTGAGTTGAAGTTTTATTATTGGTTGCGGAATTGCATGACTGACTTGAAGAACAAGTGCAGGTACAGAAGGCAAGCAGGAGAACGTAGGCGAACGAAATTTTCTGACTCTTAAGTATCTGCAACAGTTCTCGTATTGCACCTTGGTATTTGGAACTTTGAAAAACCATCAAGCCAACCTCTGTACCTGTGTACTGTTGTGGAGATAAGGTTCGAGCTACAAAAGATCCTAATTTTCTATGTGTAGCTCTTTCTTATTAAGGCATGCATTAAAATAAATATTTTCAGGTTCGTTCGGCACCATGTCGTGACCCCAACTGCACGCAGACGTTTGCGAAAGAGATGTGCAAAAGCAGTAACTTTTTTTTTATTTGAGAGAGGCCTGTGCTTCAATGATTTGTGGACGCCATCATTTGACCTTGGCACACATTTCGGCATTCACTTCAGGAGCGGTTTTATGCTGAATAAAGGTAAGCTTGGCTAGTCCGCATATATATAAACAGTTAAAGAGTGAAAAAAAACAATTATTATCAGGAAACAGCGCGCATTAGTGCTAATGAGGAAAAAGATGACCGAAAAAGGAGCTGCAGGCGACGCGTGCAGCTCACTATAGTTCATGCGCACGAAATGCAAATGTTAGCGTAGGCACGCTTGAATACCCATGTAACGTTAACGTGCGAGGGAAGATGGTCGTCGAACAGCTGAGAATAGGCTGTTCTCACTGACACGCGCCTACTTCACGAAACGAATTGCTCACAACACACGCACGAGGGAGAAACGCACGTGGGTTTCGAGAGCTGGCAATACGCTCGTCACGCTGGTATCCGCGAATTTTCGGTGAACCTAACTTCTACAGTTAATGGGAGGCAATAAACAGACGCACAAACACAGGTAAATAGTTCTTGCACTCTAAAATATTATTACTCCGAGGTAGGAGTAAAACATTTGTCTTCTAGTGACCCCCCCCCCCCTTAATGGGATTAATTTTTGCTCCGGAACTCCAGAGCAAAGTGTTTAGTCCTGCTGACCGGAACAATGGCGTGACACATCCAGAGCATTGCTCACTGATATTTCCCGGCGGTCAGGCGAAGTATTTGCGTGGTGCCACTGGAGCATTTTTCACCGGCCTTTCGCTCCGGCTGGCCGGAGCGATTACGTAGAACCTCTGGTGCATTTTCCACGAGTTTTTCCGCCCGTGTATACAGGGTATTTTACGAACGCCCTTACTTCGTTCGGACGAAATATTATTGAGGTGTATAAGTATTTTTAAAGAGCCCCTAAATTATGCAGTGGGCGAAATTTAGTTTAGGCGAGGAAGTTCTGCTCGAGTTTACAAAGAACACGTAGCCGGGACAATTTTTCGAAACACTGCCGTAATAGCGGAGTTACACGCGTTTGATGATCGAAACGTGACGATTGCTTCTTTCTCTCTTTCCTACGCTACCGTCTTCCAAAACCGCTTGGCCCCTCCTCGCTGAGTCAGCCGAGTGCCCCTCCTCATCTCGCGTGGCATACCTCACCACTGACGTGCTGTTCGAGACAGCGTGTACTTCCGGTTGCCGCGATGTGCCACTCCGACGCCCTAGCTCACCGTCAACTGTGTTGTGTGTGTCATCCGGGTGCACTGATCGTTGACTAACCACTGTTGCTAGCGTGCACGCCCGTGCCCCGACGCTAGCGACTTGGCGGTTGCGTTACTGGCCGCAGATGTCGATTTGCAAGCGGCAACACGACCAAGAACAGCAAGGTGCGGGCAAACAGCTGTTTGCAGAGTGACCGGAAGTCATGAGTTGTCGTTCGGCCAATCGCAAGCATAGAAATTGGTGACGTCATCGAGTTTCACTGGTGATGTCACACATGCCAGTGGCGAGAACGGTTGGGGATAGAAAGGGGAAGCTATTGTTTTGTTATTTTTTTTCAAAATTGCGGCGCTCCTGTACTGTAGCGCTGTGGCGTGTGGCATCGTTGATGGCGATGGCATTCTGCGCGCGATGCGTTTGTTTACTTGAAATGTTTGGGAAAATATCGGTGGGATTTTAGGGGCCTTTTAAGTGTTTGCTCCTCCCTTTATTCATTCTAAGCTGATCGTGTCATGCGTTGGTTGAATAAAGGGATTCTTAATTCTGATGCAAGCACTGCAGAGTTACAGTGTATTTTTTTCCACGGCGCTCTAGCAGATGAACTTCTGGAAAACACTTCAGTTCTTACTCCTTCATTTATTCAAAATAGGCTGCCATTTGTGGTTGATAACACAGAATTTATAAAAAGAAGACAAGAAGAGACGAACACGCAAAAAGCCACCAAAAATAAAACAATAAGACAAATCACGTGAAATACAGCAGGCAAGTTTGAAGCTCGGCGCTTTGAAATGAAGTCTAGAATGCTGGAAAACAATATACGACAAAGGAAGAAAGCGTGGCCACCGAGAACAACTGTTCACCATCCACGAAGGACCGTTCATCAGCTTCTCTGACGACGCAACGGTTCAGCTGACCGCTTCCTGCACAGTTTAACAAAAATAATTACACATGAGAACTGGAAGTCATGCGAGACACATGAATATCAAGGACACTGAAGCCACGAGTAACTGTTAAAGCTTGTACAGTCTGCGAGTACGCGAGAATAACTAGCCTCGTAAACCGACCAAAGACACACAAAACCACATGACCAGCGTTCCATATCAGGAAATCAATTCCATGTACTCCAGTGTCAGACAGTCCATACGCCATAAAAACACACCTCCATGACGTGAACAAAGTGCAAAACGGATGGAAGTTTCCCATATATTTCTAAATATATATAGCCCTACTCTTGCTGAAACATTCGCAAGCGTTTTTGAACGCGAAGCATTTCTTAGGGAGTTTCGGCTGCTTTGAGCGTATCTATCTATCTATCTATCTATCTATCTATCTATCTATCTATCTATCTATCTATCTATCTATCTATCTATCTATCTATCTATCTATCTATCTATCTATCTATCTATCTATCTATCTATCTATCTATCTATCTATCTATCTATCTATCTATCTATCTATCTATCTATCTATCTATCTATCTAACCGCCTTCGATTTTTAGCTCCCCTGACCGTTTAGATAATGCTATCGATAGCAAACATGATATAGCATAAGATGAATGTATGAAGAACATATTTGCCTACTCATAACAATGAAAATCATGACATGTGTATGAATGTCATGATTTACATTTCATGGTTCTGCAGCTCTTGCGGTGGTTTCGTTTACATGGCATTTTGCAAAACCGGTATGACATGACAGATTCCCAGGTGAACACAAGCGACAGAACCTAACGTGAAAATCATGACATGCGTGTCATATAACAACCTGACTACATGCCACACTCATGATGCGCTGGAGGCCATTTCGCTAGCTTCACTTATACCAAATTTAGTATTACGTGCCGGACGTGAAAGGATGACGAAGGTATGATACTGATGCAAACATGATAACACGAGATGCGTCTCATGCAACAACATGACTAGATGCTAAGTTCATGATGCACTCGCAGCCGTTTCGCTTGCTTCATAATTACTAAACTCGGTATTAGGTGACGCGAACGGACGACAGAGGTAAATGGCACATCCAAACATGATAATCGCGACATGCGTGTCATGTAACATTACTATACATGCCAGACAGACTGATGATGCGCTCGCCGCCGTTTAACTAGCTTCACATATGCCGAATTTGGTATTACGTGATGCCAATGGATGACGAAGGTATGTGACTGGTGCAAACACAATAATCATGAGATGCTTGTCATGTGAGAACAATACTACATGCCACAGTCAAGGCGCCAATATACTTCGACGTGAGGCGGTGCGCGTGCTCGGAGCCGTTAATATGTCGCGTCACGCCAGTCTTGCCACGCCAGGCACCGGTCCTCCAATATACTCGCAGGCACGCGCCGCGCGGTGTTACTTTGACGCATGCGTGTTTCAGCGCGTCCGGCGTCCCTCCGCCATGAAAAGAGGGAGGCGCAGTGTTGCCTGGGTAATGAATCGGCGGGAAATGCAGCATGTCGCATTTCGCACCGGTGGCCGTCGGGCCGTGCTGACAGACGCTGGTCGCACCTGGTGTCAGGCTATAGAGTGCTCGCGTTTTGCCAACGTAGCATCGCTGTGCCCAGCGTGCGTGCGCGTCAACGCTACGTTGGAGTATATTGGGCCCTTTATGATGCACTCGCGGACGTTTTGCTAGCTTCACATATTCTGAATTTGGTGTTACGTGCCGTCAATAGATGACAAAATGTATGACTGGTGCAAACATGATAATTCTGACACGCATGTCATGTTGTCATAATTGACAACATACCACGCTCTTAGCGTGCTCGCGGCCGTTTCGCTAGCTCCACATATACTAAATTTGGTATCACGTGACGTGAATAGATGACGAAGTTAAACGACACATCTAAACATGACAATCATGACACGAAAACTTAAAGTGACATATTAACATTTTTCAATTGTGCTTTGCATATTATCAGTTACCACTGTACGTGGGATCTGCCATTTTTTTTTACTAAAATGTGCAAAATTTGCTACGCTCGAATACAACATCCGGAAGGCCTCTGCCGATCTTTTTTCTAATTTTATCAGACAATATTGTCAATATTACACGCACATTTTAGTTGGGGCTCATTATCATACTTCAAGCAAATATAGACCCTCATAGTTTCTATGTTTGCGGCCTGTTTTTAAGAAAAGCATAGTTTCATTCACCTTTGCAGAATAATCTTCTACATAAGTTTCACTTTTTTGTTTTCTTTTTTTTTAATTTGTACCCCTCACTCTGTTTTGGTACTTGCCTTAGTGGTTATTTATCAAATTGTTGTTATTGCATCAGCATGTATTGCTTCACAAAAAACAACCTTAATCACAAAAAGAAGAAAGGTTCACTACTACGTAAAAAAATAAGTTAGCAATAAAAGGTACTAACATCACACCGTTTACGCCAACTGCATTCTCATCATATACTGGTGGAAATAAGGGAAGGTCGACCAGTTTACCCAACATACAAGTCCGTGCAAACGTCCGAGGTCACGGAAGGTGATGCAAGTGAGGCATCACGACGAGCGCGCCGGGATTCCAGGAATTATTTTTTCCAACGTTCTGTTCACAGACCAGCGTTACTGCATTTTCTAGGTCAGAACTATTCTCGTATTCGAGCACTGTTCGTCAGAGAGATAGAAAGAAGCGTTTGATTAGAGAGATTGGGTACACGGGAGCAAACATATTTAGTTTTACCTGTTTGGTCGGGAAAACATAGCTCCTGTCTCCACCTCCCACTAAAAAAAAAAGACTGAATTGACGGCCATCAGAAAGACTGGTGGTAGTGGTGGTGATGGTTAAAAGGAGGCGCCTAATTTCTGAAGCCGACGCAGCACCTACGGGGAGGGGAACAGTGGATAAGAAAAAGATTTGAGGTGTGTTTTAGGGGCGAAGCTCCTTATGGCGTGGCTTGTGCGTTTCTCATACTACGTAACCACCAGTGGCACATACCCGAACTAGGTATAAAATTTGACCTCCGAGGTGGTGCTGGTGAGAAGTTTCTTCTGTGCGTTCTTTAACAATAAAAAATAGTGCTCAGTGTACATTCCAATGGCTGCTAATGGGGAATGAGAGACAGGAGCATTCGGCTTTTAGTCAACGCGCACGTTGCGATCCCCATTAGCAGCCATTGGCATGTACATTGAGCACAATCGGACAAGAAAGGGTTGCTACATTATACTCGCTGGGTGTAACCTCCTTAGTTTTAGAAAAATTTAGCGACATGACATGACAAACAACTTTATTTGGTCCTGAGAGGCAAGGCAGCGGGCCAACTATCTAGGTCCCCACCCAGCCGTTGGCTAGTCCCATGTCGGAACAGAGAGGCCATGCCTCTCCGCTCGTTCACGGGCCCTCTGGACAGCCTGAAGCTGGACGTCATGTCTGGGGTCTGAGATTGCCGTCGTCCAGTCTTCTTCTGTTTTAAAATCCTGTAACGCAGAGCACTGCCAGAGCATGTGACTCAAAGAGCAAAATTCACCACAATCTGGGCAAAGTGGATCAATATCCGGATGAAGCATGCTCAGAAAGCCCCTAGAGGGGTAAGACCCCGTCTGGAGCATGTGGAGCGTGCTTGCTTGTGATCTGTGGAGCTTATGATGGGGAAAGAGAAAAGTCTGTCGCTCTCCTCTGTAATGAGATGTTATCTCGTGAAAAGTAACGAGAAGATCACTGTGGACGAGCTCTCCCGAACTCACCTGAGAGACCACCTCGTCGCGGCTTGTGAAACCTCGCGCACAGTCGAGGGCTATCTCGTTTGGGTTCAGGTGACCCGGCAGTACGTCTGGTCCCATGTGAGCGGGAAACCAGACTATGTGATGAATAACGTCTGAGGGGGGTTTGCTGTGGAGAATTCTGGCTGCCTCTGTGGCTATCAATCCCGATGCGAACGCCCTAACGGCCGTTCGGGAATCGGTGTACACCGTGGTGCGTTTCGTGTCCAGTAATGCCAGCGCTACAGCAGCCTGTTCTGCTACATCGACCAAGGAGGTCTTCACTGAAGCTGCCGAGACAAGTTCTCCCCTGTCAGTGACGACTGCCACGGAAAACTTGCTGCCGCCGGCGTGGCGCGCCGCGTCCACAAATGTCTCTGTTCCGGAGAGGTTCTTTATGAAAGGCCTAGCCCTCGCCAACCTACGACCTTTATTATGTTGGGGATGGATGTTTCGTGGAAGAGGGTCAACAATAAAGGAATTCCTTGTTTGATAATCAAGCTGCGTAGTTTCTTCCTGATTGAAGATAGGACGGAGGCCTACCGCATCGAGCAGTTTTCTTCCTGTTTTGAAACTCGATAACCGACTTATTTGTGCTGACCTTTGCGCTTCAATTAATTCCGAAGTGGTGTTGTGCACTCCCAACTTCATGAGTTTTTCTGTGCTAGTCGTGATTGCGACGCCGAGCACCTTTTTGACACTTTTGCGCATGAGCGTGTCCAATTTATCCCTTTCCGTTTTGGTCCAATTGAGAGCCGCCACTATGTATATGATATGGCTCATGAGGAAAGCGTGGTGGGCCCTAAGGAGGATATCCTCGCCTATGCCGCCCTTCTTGTTGGACACCCGCATAATTATTCTCAGAATGTTCTCTGTTTTTGTGGTGAGATGGGTTATAGTCTTTGCGTTGCATCCCTTAGAGTCTAATAAAAGCCCCAGAATTTTCATACAATTGACTCTGGGAATTGTGCGACCATCCTTGGTGCAAACGCTAATGGGCACCTGATCGAGAGGGGTGAGTCCCCTAACACCTCGTCTACCCTGTCTGTACAGCAGGAGCTCCGACTTTTCCGGCGAAATCGCCAATCCCGTACCTTCCAGGAAAGACTCTGTAACGTCCAGAGCCTCCTGTAGAGCTTGTTGAACCGCCACCTCCGATCCTCCGGGACACCAGATTGTAATGTCGTCAGCATATAAAGCGTGTCCGACATTAGGAACTTTAGAAAGGCTTGCCGACAGCTTGCGCATGGCTATGTTGAATAGAAGGGGGGAGATAACTGCCCCTTGGGGAGTACCCCTTCGTCCGAGTTTGAAAGGCTCCGAGACTGATTGTCCCAATTTTATTGCCGCCGTCCGACTCTCGAGGAAAGATTCAACGAAGGAGAAGAATTTAACTCCCAGGTTCAAAGCCAATATCTCCTTAAGAATATAGTCGTGTTTGACAGTATCGAATGCTTTAGTGAGGTTCAGTGCGAGGACCCCTTTTACATCTTTGCTTGGAAAGTCAATTATGTGTGCTTTGAGGAGGAGCATGACATCTTGCGTGGAAAGTGAGGGCCTGAAACCTACCATATTATATGGAAATAGGTCATTCCTCTCGATGTAGCGCGATATCCTGTTGTGTACTGAATGTTCTGCTACTTTGCTAAGGCAAGAAGTAAGGGAGATCGGGCGGAGGTGATTTAAGCTGGGTGATTTACCTGGCTTGGGGATTAAGACCACTGTGGCCCTCTTCCAAGTTTCTGGTACGACGCCCTCCTCCCATACCCTGTTTATCTCCTTCACTAAGGCCTGAATGGCTTTATCATCCAAATTTCTTAAGAGCCGATTCGTAACTCCATCGGGACCTGGGGCAGACCTTCCGTTTAGGCTATGGAGCACTTCCCTGATCTCAGCTTCCGAGAAGGGAGCGTCCAACTCTGGGGAAGGCACACCCTCATACCGGTGGGGGACAGAAGTTGAGCTCTGGCTAAGCGGAAGGTACTTGTTGGCAAGTATCTGAAATTGGGAAGCTTCTGAGATGCCTGCCATTTTCTCCTTATTAATAAGTCGGTCTATGGCTAGTTTCTGATTGCCTTTGGATTGTCCATCATCTAGGAGGTGTTTGAAGAGGGTCCATTTGCCTCCTTTGCGCATTTTCCCGTCCGCAGCCGAGCAGGCGTCCCTCCATTGTTGTTTATGGAGTTCAGAGCAGTGCTCCTCAATATGCCGATTGAGTTCCGCAATCTTTTTCTGTAGCCTGCGATTTAGCCTTTGTTTTTTCCATCTCTCGATGAGAGAGCGTTTGGCGTCCAGGAGGTGCGCTAACCTTGCATCCATCCGCGGAGCATCAAATTCTGTTACTATTTCTTTAGTGGCCTTCTCGACATCCTTCTGGATTTGTACAAGAAGTTCACTGAAGGTGTCATGTACTGACTCATCTTCACCTCTGATTTGCCTAAAAAGGTCCCAGTCTGTATATTTATAGGTTCTTGGGGGTGGTGCTCTTATTTCCATTCGGAGTTCTATGACGCTGTGGTCGCTTCCCAAGTTCTCCTGTAAGTTGGACCACTCGACCACCGCATTTCTAGTGAAGCTGAGATCAGGCATCGTGTCTCTGGCGACCGAGTTTCCCATCCTCGTGGGAAAACGCGGGTCAGAGATAAGCGTTAGGTTTAAGTCTATACTGGCTGCAACTAGATTGGCCCCTTTCTTTGTCCTCGTAACATAGCCCCAAGACGGATGGGAAGCGTTGAAATCCCCAGCTACTATTAAAGGGTGCGATCTGGCGGCAGTTGCGAACCTATGAAGGAGTGAGCGGATATTATGTTTATAAGCCGAAGGAGGGCTATACAGGTTAAAAACGAATATGCTGCTTCGGATTTTGCCGTTGGGAATGATTTCAATTAATTGTGCCTCGAGACCGGATCTCTTATCCGAGTCGCAAATTTTGACTTCGTGCTGCTCAAAGGAGGTATCTTTCCTGACCAACGTGGCGATACCTCTGCCATTTGCGACTTTTTGGCTAATCGAACGGTAGCCCGAGAGAACTACCTTCTCGCTAAGGGTTTCCTGCAAGAGCAGGACGTGCGGCATTGACGCCTGTGCTTTGATGAGCTGCCTAATTTCTGCAGGCGCCTTATTTATGCAGCCGACGCAGCACCTACGGGGAGGGGAACAGTGGATAAGAAAAAGATTTGAGGTGTTTTTTAGGGGCGAAGCTCCTTATGGCGTGGCTTGTGCGTTTCTCGTACTACGTAACCACCAGTGGCACATACCCGAAATAGGTATAAAATTTTACCTCCAAGGTGGTGCTGGTGAGAAATTTCTTCTGTGCGTTCTTTAACAATAAAAAATAGTGCTCAGTGTACATGCCAATGGCTGCTAATGGGGAACGAGAAACAGGATCATTCGGCTTTTAGTCAACGCGCACGCTGCGATCCCCATTAGCAGCCATTGGCATGTACATTAAGCACAATCGGACAAGAAAGGGTTGCTACATTATACTCGCTGGGTGTAACCTCCTTAGATTTAGAAAGGTTTAGCGAGCGTTGAGCCGCAAAGCCATTAATACAATAAACTAGTATATACCCTGAATGAATTCGAGGTGGTTAAAGGGGGGAAGCAGATACGAAGCGCAAGCCGTAAGAAATTAAAAGCTGAATCCTTCTGTCTCTCATTTCACATTAGCAGCCACTGGCATGTACATTGAGCACTATCTGACAGGAAAAGGTTGCTACGTTATACTCGCTAGGAGTAACCTCCTTGGTTTTAGAAAGGTTTAGCGAGCATAAGGCCGCAGTGCCATGAATACAGTGAACTAGTATATACCATGAACTTAAGGTGGTTGAACATGGGAAGTAGACCCGAAGCGCAAGCCGTAAGAAAGTGTGCGTGTGCCACCTCTTGTTTAGTCCTTCGAATGCCCACTGAATGGCGGTGCTTCTATATGGGGAATATATATATGATAAAAAGATGCAAGATGGTGGGACTTGGAGTGTTGAATAGATGGACAAACGGACACACAGACAGATGCATGGATGGACGCATGAACGGACGCAGGGACGGGCGCATGATCAGACGCATGGACGGTCACACAGACGGACGCATGGATGGACTAATGCTTCGCCCCACTCTCCATCATTCACTCTGTGGATATGCTGTCATTTTTTTTTCTCTTCTCCTGAGGACTGAAAAGGAAAAAATGCAGCTGTGTGGCATTACTCTCTCCCATGATGAACACAGCAAAGGCGGCGAGTCTCTCGAGAAGGTGAACCATGCTGTAAAACATTTTATTTATTTTCTTATCCCCCTTTCGATCGACCGCCAGGGGCCACGGAGTGCAGACACGCATGTCGCGTCGGCTCCGCAGATATTAAGTGATTCGCAGCGTGAAATCGAATAATTGGCAGACGACGTCTTACAGTGAAGAAAGTGGAAGTTCCACGGAACCCCGCGATACCACTCTAAAGTAGGTGGACGCTTAATTTTCGGCACATTGACCACATTTCTGTAACGCCGACGAACGCACGACGCCGTTGCCTCCTGCTGCTGAGCATAATGCGCTTGGCCTAGCCCACGGACGCTGGCTTCTTGAGCCCCTTCAAGGCGGCGTCTTATCGGGTTAATGCCACAGGATGGCTACGATGAGCGTGGATGGCGAAGATATCACGCAACAAGAGTATGAGAACGACGAAGGTTGGCGCCTTGTGAACAGAAGAGGACGAGCCAACATAGAAACCACAACGCATGAAGCCAAGGACCAAAAAACGCACTTCTCAAGGGAGAACGCGGTCAGTAATAGGTGGAGGAAGGGACAGAGAGCAAGACAAATTGTGGCTGCGAGCAGGATGCCCCGTCTGCCGAAGGAAGATTACAAGATAATATTGCGCCCACGTAACGGCTTCAAGGTCACTGACTACGGGATCAATTGTCTAGAATGCTGCGTCGCCGACGCCGCTAAAATACCCAGGAATGAATAGGAAGAAGACACGGTATATGCCAACTATAAACAGAACATTCTAGTGGTCAGCACACCATCAGAGGAGCGCGCCAAAAAATACAGAACCATCGCTCAGCTGAAGATTGGGGACAAAGAATTTGAAGCCAATGCGTACGAGTCAGCTCCTGAAGATACATCAAAAGGGGTGATCCGAGGAGTAACGCAGGACGTGTCTCCAAGAGAGATCGTGGACATGCTGGTAACCCCGAGAAATTCGACAGTCCTCATGGGCAAGAGGATGGGAAACACCACGAACGTCATCGTCCTCTTCGATGGGCATCGCGTTCCAAGTTATGTGAGCTACGGAAGAGCACTGGTCAAGTGCTCACTATACTGCAAGAAAATAGACGTGTGCTACCAGTGTGGACGCCTTGGTCACAGAGCTGGCGTCTGCCCGAGCCCGAATAGCAGAAAATGCAGAGGATGTGGCACTGAGAACCCACCGCAGGAGCACGAGTGCGAAGTGAAGTGCCAGCTGTGTGGCAACGACCACCCGACGGCAGATCGCCATTGCAAGGCCAGATTTAGGGTGCCGTATCTGGTGAAACGATGCCGCTGGGAACGAGCCCGACGGGAGGAAGAAGAAGCACTTTACTACGAGATGGAAGCGAAAGCACTTCACAGGCAAAGATGGAGCGACTCAGGTCAACGATCGAAACATTGGACGCGGGACGCATCCGGACCAGAAGCCTTCACCAAGCTTCAAGCACAAAACAAAAACTGCTCTACGTTTACTACTACCACATCTATGTCGAGATCCAGATCGAGGTCCAGATCGAGGTCCAGATCGAGGTCTAGACCCAAAACAGGCAATACCGGGTCTCCCCGATCAAAAGAGGGAGGAGGATCCCAAAGCTCAAAAGGACCGAGCGGCGTCCGTGGCACCACGGGACCCTTCCATGTGAGCTGGGCTGATGTAGCTTCCGGGGCGCGCGCGGAGGCAGAGGCTGCTTTTCAATGTATGAATAAGGCGCTAGAGAACGAATTGGCACAGATCAGGCAAAACAATGTTGCATTTATTAATGAGATTACAAAACTCAGGGAAGAAAATGATTTTCTGAAAAACGGAGGGGTTACACGCAACGAGGAAACCTCACAAGTTATAATGGAGGAAAAAGGCGCAGCAATGAAGGAAGAGGTAGCAGCCCTTACCCCTGTTAAACGTAAACCAGAGAACGCTCCGATTAAAAGCGTGGTAAGGAAACCAAAAGCAGTGGCGACGCCACAAGAAAGACAGGAGGAATTCGCGAAATTCATGGAAGCCAAAATGAAACAAATTGAAAGAAAATTGCAAACTAAGCTCGAACAACAAGAAGTTAGATTTGAGGCAAACATAGAGGCCAAAATTGAGGAGCTAGGCAAGACGATATTGCAGAAAGTGCAGCAAATGGTGGCTGATTTCGACGCCAAGCTAGCAATATGGGGATCGCAGTCAAGTGGTGGGGGCCCAGTTAAGACGTCTTTTAAACCGTACACTAGGACCTCGGTGCCCACCGAGGGATTAGAGAGCCTGTAACGCCACCATGGACAGACAAAATAGCTACACGATTTGGCAATGGAATTGTCGAGGATATAATCGAAAACGATACATTTTGCAACAACACCTTAAAGACACCAGCACCCCGGATGTTATAATGGTGCAAGAAACGCACGGGCTGGTCAAACTGTCGGGATATAAGTCATTCGGCAGTGCTGATGGGGAGACAAAAGTATTAGCAACGTTGGTTAAGCGAAATCACGCGGCGGTGCAACATGACACGGAAATCAAGGCAACAAATCACATTCTGCTCGAACTCATACCCACGCGCAAAACAGAGGACAGTCTTTTTGTATTGAATATTTACAGCAGTCCTAAATGCAGAAAGCACAACTTCCGCACGCTGTTTCGGAAAACCCTCGCTATAACGGACAACTGGGCGCTTGTGATTGGAGGAGATTTCAACGCCCCACACGGTGCATGGGGATACGGGATCGAAACCCAGAAAGGCAGGAAATTGTGGTTGGACGCACAGGAGGAGGGCCTTACGCTCGTGACCGATCTATTCATTCCTACAAGAACAGGTACTAGCGTTTGCGCAGATACCACGCCAAATTTGACGTTCACCAAAAATAAACTGGACACGCAATGGACCAATACGCAACATGACTTGGGAAGCGATCATTTTGTACTTGAAATAACGGTGAGGGCAGGGCCACGGAAGGCAAAAGGCAGACAACTTAAACTTGTCGATTGGGACAAGTTCCGAAACATCAGAGAGGAGCCCGACGAAATGATACGGAGTATTGAGGAATGGACCGAAAAGTTAAAACGAGACGTGGAGGCCACTACGTAAACGGTGCCACTGGAGGTGCAGCTAGAGTATGTAGACAATAAGCTTCTCCACATGTGGGAAGCTAAGGAAGGTTTACAACGGAGGTGGAAAAACCAAAGGCACAACCGGACACTTCGTAGAAAGATAGCTAAATTGAACAGAGATATAGAGCAATACGCTCAGCAGCTGTGCAGACACCAGTGGGAGGAAAAGTGCAATGACATGGACAACCAGATAGGAATGGCGAAAACGTGGACCATCCTTAGACATTTGTTAAACCCGGACAGAAACAAGTTGGCAAAAAGGCACAATATTATTCGTTTAATACAAGTATATCAAGGTGCAGAGCAGGATTTCCTGAATGAAATCAAGAAAACATACATCTCTCAAGCGCTTCCTGTTACACACCCTGATTACACAGGGCTAGCAAATGATGATTTAGACAACTAGATCGGGGAGGCAGAAGTGAGGGCCATCTTGCAAAAACTCAGTACTAGATCAGCACCTGGACCAGATGGCATAACTAACAAAACGCTACGCAATTTGGATGACAAGTTCATAACTAAGTTAACTGAATTCATTAACAAATCCTGGAAGGCAGGATTGATTCCGCAACAATGGAAGACGGCGAAAATCGTGTTAATACCCAAGCCAGGCAAGCGAGTGCAGATTGCGGACTTGAGACCCATATCTATCACATCTTGCGCGGGGAAACTCATGGAGCACGTGATTCTGGAGAGGATAACTACCTATCTCGAGGACCGGGATGCGCTTCCACCCACAATGATAGGGTTCAGGAGGAACCTCTCAATGCAAGACGCAATGCTACAGTTAAAACATCAGATTATAGATAATCCGGGATCAGCGACAAAGGCCATTCTAGGGTTAGACCTCAAGAAGACCTTTGATAATGTAACCCATGCAACGGTGCTAAAAAGGGTAAACGATCAAGATCTGGGACAACGGACGTACAATTACGTGCGTAATTTCCTGACGGGAAGGAAGGCAAGGATCATGATAGGGTACCTAGTTTCAGAAAAAATTGAGATGGGCAGTGGAGGTACGCCGCAAGGCTCGGTATTATCACCTATGTTATTCAATCTGGCTCTAATTGGACTGCCAACCAAACTCCAAGCAATCGAAGGACTGAATCATACTACATATGCAGACGACATCACCCTATGGGTGAGAAGTGGTAGTGATGGCGAAATAGAGGAAACGCTTCAAACAGCAGTCGAAACGGTCGAGCGGTATCTGGAAGGTACTGGGCTAGCCTGCTCTGCGGAAAAATCACAGCTGTTGCTGTACAGACCTACTCGTAGAGGTCGCAAACCAGGCAACTGCCTGCAAGGTCTTGCTTATAGAGAAGAATTACAGTTAAGAACAGCCGATGGAAAAACCATACTCATAGTCGACAGGATCAGAGTACTGGGTCGGCTTATCGAAGCCAAGGGCAACAATGGAGAAATCCTCAGGCGACTGGATGCAACTGTAGACCAAATAATGAGACTCATAAAAAGGATAGCAACTAAGCACAGTGGCATGAGGGAGGAAAACACGATAAGGTTGATACAGGTATTCGTGATAAGCAGAATAGTATACGTAGCGCCATACTTAAAATGGCAAGTCGCGGAAAAGATCAAGCTAGACTGCCTCATTCGAAAAATATTCAAACTAGCTATAGGGTTACCGATTAGCACAAGCACCGACAAACTGTTACAGCTAGGCCTGCACAATACAATAGATGAGCTTATTAAGGCGCAGCGTACGGCGCAATATGAACGTCTCTCTAAGACACGAGCAGGAAGACATATTCTAGAGCGACTAGGCATAACGTATCACACGCAACACGGCGTTAAGGTGGACATTCCAAAAGAGACCAGGGAAACAATGATTATACCACTCTTGCTAAAAAACATGCACCCCGAACACAATAAAGCTAGACGAGAGACAAGAGCAAAACAAATACAAAAAAGTTCGGTAATGACGAGGACGCAGTTTTCGTAGACGCTGCTCGATACAAGCGCAAACGGGGGTTTACCGCAGCCGTAATCGATAGCAACAAACGCTGTACGACATGCGCAACGATACGCACCACAAATACCGAGACAGCGGAAGAGGTAGCCATAGCGCTCGCTGTAGCTCAGACAAACGCAACCGTGATAGTCAGTGACTCTCAAACGGCAGTGAGAAACTTTGCCAACGGCCGCATCTCCCCGGAGGCACTACGTATTCTCAAAAAAGGGTGTCGAACAAGCCCCAGAAATACACATATTATATGGACACCTGCTCATGCCATCACGGGGGACAGCAACAATGGGGCTGTACCTGACGCAGCTCGAGGGCTCACCGACCGAGCTGCCCTCTCAAGTGCCGCCCCAACCTCCTCCGGTGATTACGGCGTGGCAGACGAGTGGGAGTCGGAAGACAGAATGACCAGATACAATGAAATTACAAAGCATTATAAGATTACAGAGGGGCATATTCCCGCCCCTCACCCAAAATTAACAAAAAGACAGTCTGTCGAATGGCGGCAGTTACAAACTAGGACATATGCGAATCCTGCACTATCGCACATTATATATCCTGATATATACAAAACGGACAGGTGCAAGCGTTGCGACTCCAGAGCCACTCTGGAGCATATGTTATGGGAATGTAGAGGGATTAGTACTCATAACAAGTATGTAGCCTCTGCTGACAGCCTTCGCCCGCGCTGGGAAGCCGCAATGCTCAGTTCCGTCCTCGAAGACCAAATGTGGGCCGTCCAGCGGGCCGAGGAAGCCGCCAGGATTCAAAGACTCCTGGCCGTAACCTAGGCGGGGCCAATCACCCACCCCATCTACTCGCTGGACTCTGAATAAAGTTCTTTCCTCCTCCTCCTATCCCTCTTTTCATGGAAACCTCGAGGGCTCCACAAGCTGTCCTGCCAAGTGATAGTTTTACTTGTTTGCATTATTTTCGCATTTCATGTCACTGGTATAGTCCTCTCCTTTCCCCTCTTTTTCTCGTCCTGAAAGCAGGATGATCTCCGAAAATATCTCAATACCACTTATACAGTCAAAATATCTTTCAGCGTAATGAGTGCATGTAAGCATTTTTAATGTCGGTACCAAACACATCACCCTAGCTCAATTCACTACATTTATAAAGAATTAACACTGATTGGAGTTATTCGTGTTTCATTAGTTCAACTTACACGATAGATAAAAATAATTTATACACAGTATTAAACCTTGACCTGGCTTTTATAATTATGAAAAGTGGACAAAAAATAGTGTTTGTGCTTACTGACAAGACGAAAAAGATATTTTAACCAGTAAGGTTTGCTTATAACACTTTTTACTTCTCATAAAATTAAACCACAACTTCGATATTTTTCATTTTGGCATATCAAAGCAGCTACACAAATATTACAGTGGTTTGAAAATTATTACCCAAGTTATGTTTAAAAAAAGACATAGTCCAAACAACGCGTTATCACAATTTCCGCTGACCTATATATTTATAACCTGTAACATTAGCCCATTATTGATAACCTGATTGGTCTCAAACCAACATTATGAAATCTTAGAACTACCTGGCAAAATAACAGAGACAATTCAAGAGCCCACTCACCATTTTTTCGCCGCACCAGTGCCACCGGCCACCGCACCAATCAACGCTCACGAGACCCTAATGTGTCGTTCGCTGCCGAAAACCATTACACGATTACCGCTCACACAACTCCCTTTGTCGATGATAACCTTCATTGATGCTGGTCGTCGCTTGTGATATCCGAAATGTGCACAGAACAATTCCCTTTCCTCGAACGCGGCCGAATCCTTCGCACAATATTCACTGCACCGGCTTCGTCTGCGCAATGTTGGTTTGTGGGGAACGGCCTGCTGTTGGCGAGGCTGCCTACGCCAAACCTCTAATAGACAATAAGTGCCGATGAAGAATGAGCCGGGCGATTTGTGGAAAATTCACCGGGGCAAAAACGATGTGCCGCAGGATTTTTGAAACAACCATGGGAGCATAATCAAGGGATAGGCCCGTTTTCTTCTGGTTTCCTTCGTCCGGCGCCGTCCAGAAGCAAACGGTGGAAAAAAGTTACATTTTCTCCGGTGCAATCGATTTGAGTGAGGCGACTGGAGCATAGAGGGCGCATCATTCCTCTTTATCCCCCCACAAGGTATATTTTTATTTAGTGCGCGTCACGGCGAATTACGAACCGAAGTCGGAGGCGAAGATACCTACAGTGGTTGTCTCAATTTTATGAAGCCCCGCAGATTGTTCGCTGACCGAATACACACTGAAACACATGCATGTGGCACAAACAAAGAAGTTCAATGTTCAGCCGATGCTTTGAAAGCTACTTGATAGATATATACTCGTTAAAAAATACGGGAGTTTATGCGGTACCACTGGGATGCAATGGGGAAGGTGTCTGCTTCGAATGCATGTGGTCCTGATGTAGTATCGTGCGGCGGACGCGCCTCACGGAAAACACAGGGCATGGCGCGGAAGCGCTGGCCGACACGAAGTATGCAGAAGCCGGTAGCCAAGCTGGAACTCCTTTTACACGCGGAGCAGTTATACTGGGGGCTAGTCATGCGCCATCGCCGTCCGCAGCCTCCCCTCCTCCTCCACCAGCCATCTGTGCATTCCTTCCTCCTCTCAACACAGCGCGCGCTGCGCTCGCTTCTCCCCTCCGCGCACCGCGCGACCTTTAGGTTTACGTGCGCCACCTGTATGCTAACGCGCGCATGCGCAGGCCGGGGCCGGCGCTCGCTATAAATAACCAAGTGTCGGGCGCGCCGCCCTTCGTCGGTTGGTTTGTGCGGTTGCTCCACGTCCGATGTCGCTGGTGAAAATGTATGCTAATGAATCCGCAAACACACTTACTGACGTCCCTTCCAATAGAGTCAGCCAATGTGTTGGCGGAACCTCAAGCAATTCCGAAGAAACTTTGTCCGTGGACAAGGCCGCGCTGAGAAGAGCTCACGATGCGGAACGTAAACGTCGGCGTCGAGTGGAAGATCCCCACCTCCGAGAACGTGAAGCAGCTGCGAGACGTCAGCGTCGAGCGGAGGATCCCCAACGCGAAGCAGCTGCGATACGTCAACGTCGAGTGAAAAATTCCCAGCTTCGAGAATGCGAAGCCGCTGCGAGGCGTAAGCACCGGCAAGAGAATCCGGACGGTGAAGTGGCGTGCAAGTGTCGACGCCGCGAGGCCGATCGCGTGCCGCCGTGGAGAAATACCTCGACGAAGCCGTGGAAGAATACCTGAAACAATGACGGCAACGACGACCCTTCGTGATAGTTGGCGACTTCAACGTCGACGTCATCAAGGACAGTTGGGTGGTCGACTACATGGTGTCGCGGCACTTGCTGAAACGAGCAACGCAGGACGGCAAACATCATCCGACCACGGTTTGCGGGACGTGCATCGACCACGTCTTTGCAAATTTCGACCTTCGACCACTGCAACCAAACCTGCTCAGACTTCACTTTACGGACCATAAAGCCACCTTGCTTAAAATATCCAAAGCGTCTTATGAATAAACATCGTCTTTCCAAGCATACGCGCGTACGTGTTCACTCGTGTTCACTCATAACACACACGCATGTCGCAAATCACAAACCACCTTTATCGCAGTTCAACATATATGTATGCTCCGGATGCTAACCAGTTTTCCCACTCGGGAAGCTGCGGTCATTTTTTAATATAAACAAGCATCACTATATAGCTGTATGGATGGATAATAGATATGGCTGTACGCTTTAGACCGGGTGGTGGCTAACGCCACCGAGCCACAACACTTAGTGAACGAACAACTAGATTTAAATTTTTTTCTTTAAATTGTGAAGTATAGGACTGGTACTTTGCAGTGAAGGCTTTAATTTTCACTCGTGCCTTGACTTTAGCCGCCAATCAGATTACCTCCTTCAAGTTAATTCAACCCACTTAAAGTCTATTTTACCCTCCCTGTCCCTAAACCCCAGTGCTTTGAAAAACTCTGCGTCATCATTCTTAACTACAGGGTGAAGCCCTTTACAGAAAAGTATCAAGTGTTCAGCAGTTTCCTCTTCCTCTCCACGTGCACTGCATACCGTGTCTACCCCTTCGTATTTGGCCCGATATGTCCTGGTTCGCAATACTGCTGTTCTGGCCTCAAACATAACAGAACTATCCCGAGTATTATCACAGATCTTTACCTTGGCAATTTCCTGCTTAAAGGTTCGATAAACCTCTAGTGCGGACTTCTTAGTCATGCCGATTCTCCACATATCGGTCTCAGCTTCCTTCACCTTCTTCTTAACCGAAAATTCTTTTTGGTTTGGCCCCTGCTGTTTTCCAAGTATTTACAAGTCAATTTTCTGGCTCGCTTCCACCATTTTGTACTGGCATTTTTCAAGTACAAGTAGCTGAATACCTTCCTAGCCCAACGCTTCTCCCCCATTTCTCCCAATCGCTTCTCAAATTTTATCTCGCTGCTAGCTTCCCTGCTTTCAAATGATGTCCATCCCATATCACTTTGTGCTCCCTGATTTGGTGTATTTCCGTGAGCTCTCAAGACAAGCCCACCTATTCCAAGACAAGCCTACCTATTGCACAAGACCACATTGCCGAATGTCAGACCAGGAACCATGACTCGTTTCCATATTCCTCTCACAACATCATACCTATTTTAATTCCACAATGCCCTGTTTTCCATTACCGCTGCATTCCTGTTAACTTTAGTCGACACGTATATTTCGTGTTCCCTTAGGTACTCGACCCCATTGCTTATCCATACGCCCAGATATTTGTAGTTATCCGTTATTTCTAGCATCACCTCCTGTATTCTAAGCTCACTACCTTCATTGTCATTAAAAATTATGACTGCTGATTTTTCCTTACTGAATCTCAAATCTAACCTATCTCCCTCATTACCGCAGATGTCCACCAATCTCTGCAAATCTTCCTTGTTGTCGGCCATTAGCACTATATCATCTGCGTACATCAAGGCTGGTAGTACCTGTTCAATGAGTTTTCCTTGTTTGACGAAAGAGAGGTTGAAGCCCAGTCCACTTCCCTCTAATTTGGCCTCTAATCCTTAAAGATACATCATGAATAACAAGGGTGACAGAGGACACCCCTGCCTAAGCCCCCGTTTCACCTCTGTGAGCTTAGATACCTGTTTTCCCACTTTATAACTACCTTGTTACTTTTATAGGCGTCCTTTAAAAAATTAGTGACTACATCTTCCACGCCTAGTGTGTCCAGTATTCCCCACAGTTCCTCTTGAACCACGCTATCGTACACTCCCTTGATATCAAAAAATGCTAGCCACAGGGCCCTGTGTTCCTTTTCTGCTATTTTGATGCACTGCGTCAGTGAGAACAGATTGTCTTCCAACCTCCTGTGTTTCCGAAACCCAGTCTGCAGTTCCCCGCGCACCCCCTCATCCTCTATCTATGCCTTCAGCCTTTCCTTTGTAATCCTAATCGCCAGCCTGTAGACCACTGATGTCACTGTTATAGGACGGTAGTTGTTTATGTCAGCTTTGTCCCCCTTTGCTTTATAGATCATGCTCATGGTGCTAAGTTTCCATCCATCTCGAACTTCTCCTTTGATTATTATTTTGCTCACTGCCTCTCTCAAAGCCTGCTTAGACTTCGGACCTAATGTCTTTATCAGCATAATTAGAATGCCATCTGGGCCTGTTGATGTACTACTAGGAACCCTTTTCTCAGCCCTTTCCCACTGTTTTTGTGAAAATAGAGCCATTGCCCCACTTGATTCATCCTTGCCTATTGTGGTGCATAAAGCACTTCTGTGTTGAAACTTTTCTGTCACCCTTGTTCTCATACATTCAATATCTTCATCCCCTTCTAGCCTAGCATCTTGAGCTCTAGTTATAAACCTCTGCTCTAGCCTCGTCTCATTATTTAGGGAGTTTAAATGGTTTCAAAATTTCGCAGCTGCCTTTCTATACTTTTTACGTACTTCTGCCAGCCACTGGGCTCCCTTTCTTCTAATCTTTTCATTGATCAGAAGGGATGCATCCCTTCTACAGCTTAGAATGATTTCCCTTTTTTTTCAACATCATCCGTCGGTTCATCCCGCTGCTCAGCATGTCTGTGTTCCCTAGAGGCTTCCTGACGTTTTGCTATGGCTCTCTTAACTTCCTCATCTTACCAACTTTTGGATTCGTGTCTTCATTTCCGGGGTTACTAGTCACGTGCCTTAACAAGCTCTAGCTCAAACAGTCTATTTAAGTTCGTGCATGTTCACACTGTTTTATTATCCTTAGTGATTACTTTCTCAATTTGTTTAGTGGCCTATTCAATTCGCCTTTCTGAATAAAAATTTTCCTGTAGTTGCTTATCTTGTCTGCTTCCCACTTTCACCGCTCTTCCAAAACTTAGCTTGATACGTTTGTGATCACTACCCAGACTTCTGGAGCCACCTTCATCTATGTGCATTCCCCTGAGCTTATCATACATCCTATGTGACATCATTGCGTAATCTATCGTCGACTGCAGCCTTCCTACCTCCCATGTTATTTACCCTTCACACTTCTCGGTACTGTTGCAAATGATCAAATCCAGCCTTTCACACATATCTATGATCATTTTGCCTTTCCGGTCGGTATACCCATCTATATCTTCTATGTGTGCATTCATATCTCCTAGTATATTAATCTCGCACTCTCCCCCTAACTCCTGAATGTCCTTTGATATACATTCTACCATTGCGTGGTTTTCATCTCTGGCCTTTGCTCCCGTCCACAAGTACACGAAACGAAGGAGTGTCATTTGACCTGCCACTTTCTCTTTTTGCCATAAATGTTCCTTGCACTCCTGCTTAACCCTTTGCCAGTCTGTACATTTATGACTGAATGCCCCAATACCACCCCCTTTCTGCTTCCTTCTGTTCTATTACAATATTTCCACGCGTAGTCTGGATCGTTCGGAGGTTGTTCCATAACCCTGAGATGTGTTTCTACAAAACCGTATACCATCGGCCTCTCTTCCCTTAGCTGTTCTTCTATCTCTTCCCACTTCAGCCTGTTCCTACCACCCTGCATCTTAATATACCCTGTGTCTGAATTAGCTCGGCGCTCGTGGCTACGTCTATTTATGCCCCGGACTCTACTTATCTTAGATAGTGGTGCCACTTTGGAATCGTATCTGTCCATACCACCTGTCAAAGAGTCTCCCTGGTTGTTTTCCTCGTTACTAGCTATTCTGCACCCCGAAGGGCCCGATTCCTAACGCTAACTCGTAAAATTGGTCTCTTCTTGAGCAAGAATGGATAGCTTGAAGCATGATTTTGCATCGGACAGAATCGTCCATTTACGCGGTGCTTTTTCGTTAACAAATTTTATATCTTCCTGTATAGCAACCAGTTCTGCAGCTGTCAAAGATGACCTGTGATCTCATTTGTACTGTGGAGAAATGCCGAGTTTAGGGATACGAAGGCTGCAGCTGAGGTGGACGAAGTTACATATCCACCGGTGTAAATGTGCACAGAGTCGCTGTATTGTTCATCCAAATGTGCCAAGGTGAGTTGCTCGAGGGCAATATAAGAAACACGCGACTTATACGAAATTACATGTATGTGAAGGCACGCCAGCGGTTTAGTCAATGTCCACTGAGGCTCTGCAGGGATTACGGCCGGTGCAAAGCCTGAAGGGATCATGAGTTTATGCGTATCGAGGCATCGCGAATAGGTACAGCCTGGTCGGTCCGCTTGTAGCGAAGACAACGGGTGCTGTGCGTGTTGGGTCAGCAGACGAATGTGGACTCGAAGAGGCTCACAGGACGTGTAAACCTGTATAGGGTAGGTGCGGGACTCCTCTATAGTGCCAGAGTATAGTGACACAGTGCCATTAGCGCAGAGCACGTAATGTGTTTAATAAATTGGTATTGCTGTATCACGGCGCTTGTTATCTTTTTGCACCTGGCAGCTTGTTGCTTTGAAATGCTTTTTGTTTGGCCTGGAGAACTACTGTGTATGCATGTCTATATGCTACAAAATTTCCTGTGTCCACGAAAACATTCTTTGCAAAAAGATGAGGCGTTGTGGCACAAGCACTGATGCTAAAGGCGGCCGTGGTCGTACATCGGTTAGTGCCTTGTGTTGTGGTGCTAAAGGATTAGAATGGCCGTTTTATTGGCAGCTGCTTTCTTTTCTCAGATCACCGCCAATCAACGACAGTGACCTGGTCGAGGAAAGTTTCGAGGTAGTCAGCTGTTTTTACCATTACGCTACAACTAGTAACAGGTTTTTGCTATGAGCCAACTTGGCGTGAGTTCTCAGTATGCTTTACAATATTGCATGTGATGTTGCTAGAGCACCACAGTGAGAACAGATCAAGCAGGTAATTGAAAATGTAATTGTTTATTAGCTTGATATCACGCAACAAACACATCACAGCCACCAAAACAGCAATAGAGGCTGCCATTCGTTATATTTAGGCTCATGCATATGCATGGCGAGTGTATATTTCATGTAAAATAAATCATTTATTTTACCAATTGCTGTATGAAGTTCATGTCCAGTCAGACATTTCTTGTTAACGAGCTGTAAACAAGTGCACTTTTGTTAATAAGTATTTTGTTTTCCTGTCATGCACAGGTGCCAGTAGTTGACAAAGCACCAGCAGGCAGTGAGGTTGTGGCTGTGTTTGACACAGAGGAGAGTGGAACCACTGCGACAGCCGACCCTGAAAAAAGCGTAGACGAGAATTTCACAGCAGAGACCCAAGGACAAGCAGCAGACCCTAGTACTAGCAGTACAAGCAGCAGCACGACTGCGACTGCAGCCTCACCTTGACCACGGACAGGTATTAGTGGCGACCAACCTGGAATGTCATCGTTGAATAGAATAAATAACCTGAATAATGTGCATTAAGTCACGCTGGTGTCTTGGCATATAGCCTTAAAAGAGCACTGACATCAAGTTTCCGGATCGAGATGTGCCCATCATTCGATCGCTTGGTATGAATAGGTTTTCTTCGCCAAATTTGAACGGCATCCGTCACGTGGAAGTGATTTTATTTCGATGTCACCCAGCATAAAAAAATCTAAGGAGAAAAAAATTGCCCGCAGCTTCCCTCGGGGGAACACTGAGGAGGATGCGGAAGCATGTAATTGGTTAACGGGTGTTAAATTGCGACTTACTTGGGTCGATGGCTAAATTGGTTAACGTGGTTGTGAAATGGGGTGTTAAATGAGTGAACACGTACGGCACGTATGCAAAACGGCGGTGTTTTATTTATTGCGACGAACTTTGAGGACGATGGCTTAGGGACGTCGATCATTCTGTTTGTGGATTCGTTGGCATTCATTTCACGGCGACTTCGGACGTCGACGCGCCGTACAAACCAACGGACGAGCGGCAACTGAGCGAGCGAGCGCCGACCTTGAGTATACATACAGCGCGACGGCGCATGCGCTGTCAGCTGTCGAATGTTCTCGAAGGAGAAGCGCGCGCGGCACAGATGGTGGGCGACGGCGCGACGGCGCATGCGCGCGCGTCAGCTGTCGAATGTTCGAGAAGCGGTGCGGACGGCGCAGACGGCGCACTACAAGGCGCGAGTATAAGATGCTTCCGCATCTAAAACGAAAAAATAGACTGCCCTGCGATATCGACACCAGTGCTATGTGTTCGGTGTGATACATTTCAAAAATACCGTCCTGAGTGACGATCCCTTAGTAGCGATGAAGTGTACGATCCTGGTGTTCTTATCGTGGCACCGACTGGCGCCGAAGCGCAGAAACGCACTCGCTCGTGGCGTCTGATTTTGTCGCTCCGGTTTGAATGATTTCGTGAAATTATCAATATAAAAAACACTTTTCAAAGAACAGCGAAAGAAAAGAGCATGATTGAACGTGTGCTTGTCGGTCAGCATTTCGGGGAATCGTTGTAAGTTGCAGGTGAGTCGCACTCGTCTAGTTCGAAGCATGGAAAAAGCGCTATGAGGGTGTCTTGTACTTGTCACGTATGTGTTACACATCAACACGTCCACAAACTATCAAAAGTGGAACAGCGTGTAGTCAGATATCATCGCTACCAAGTAACACGCAGGTATCGTTGAATTTTAGTTTGTCTGTAGGCTTTGCGTCCACGTAGAAGTGGTAATACTATGTTATTTGCGACAGTCTGGATAGGTGGTGCCATCTGGAGGTGCAAAAAAAAAAACTTGGCAAGCATGGAACCTATTATATTTCTCCGCTGATGCACATTCGCAATAGCTATGCTACAATGACCACTATGCTTATACCTAAACGATTTGCACGCCAAAACACACCAATATAGCCAACTGAGACACATGAGCGAAGATGGCTGAAGCATGCATCCTTGGGCACCTCTGTAGTGCAGCTTGAAACAGCATACTTTTCGGAATCACTCTTTTGCAAAAGGTCAATCGAAGCAACATAATTCGCGACGTCGCGAATCGTGCGGATTGTAAGCTCCAGACTATCGTATTGAACCCAAGTCGACACCTTGTACGACGACGCCAGCAATGCAGGTGACAAGGCATGACTGAATATGTGTCCGCCTAGCAGACGAAATGTTTGCGAGGCAGCTGAGCCTGACGTTACTCTTTTCTGTGCAGAAGTGGCCAGCTGTTGCTTGATCTGGAGGTTACCGTGAGGTAGCGCCACTGTTGATGTTCCCAGCGCTAAAAATGGCGCGATTTTCAACCGTTTTGAATAGTGCTAGATACGTATGAAAGAAATCAATAAAAGCGATAATTATTCATCTCTCAGTTGTGGTATAGGTCCCAAATCGCTGCTACGGGGTCTATAGCTACTCGCTGACGCCAAAATCTTGCCATGAGTAAATTTGATGTCAGTGCTCCTTTAAGCGGGCCACTCCCTCGTTAGGACTGAAAGACGTACCTAGGTCCTTTCGGACGCTTCACAGGCCCGTTGAACTGCCCGTAAATGTCCATCTTATGTAAAACAGCGTAGAGATGCGTTGTACCATTCCTCAGTATTTTACTTTTCACTGCGTAACGCGGAGCAATTCCAGGGCGTATGAGCGAGATCCATGGTGTCATGGCGCTTATTGCGTGTTGCTGGAATGAAGAACTCGTGATAAATTTTGTTAATAACAGCTGGTTTGGTTACGTGTTTCTTTGTGATAGCCTTAGCATATTGGGCTCAGATTTGTTTAGTTTACTCTGTGCAGGAGGAAAGGCACTGCATCATTGGTAAAAATGTTTGGCTAGCCCATTGTACGAGAGGAGGCGATCCCTGCATTCTGAAACCTCTGAAGCTTGTTGCCTTGTGGTAGCATGGACAACAAGTCCTCGGGCAGCATTGTGGGCAGATTCGTTGGGGTACGCAGGAGCACCGTTCATTTCTCCCATGTGAGCTAGAAACCAAATAAAATAGTGTGGTTTGGTTACAGCTCCATTGAGCATTGCCGGAGCTCATCTAGAGATTTCGCCTTTGGCAAATACTCAGATGGCTGCCATTGAATCAATGGGGATCTGTCAATCTTGGAATGTCGGAAAGATCGAGCTTCACGCCAGAAAGCAACGAAGGCGCTGATGAAGTTTCTGCGAGCGACCCGCCTCGTTGAACGATTGTGACACTACTGTGTGCGCGTGTGTGTGTGTGTGTTTGTGCTTCTCTTCCTCCCTTTCCCATTTCTTTTTCTTACTTTTCTGTCTCCCCTTACCCCTTCCCCAGTGCAGGGTAGCAAACCGGATATGTTTTCTGGTTAACCTCCCTGCCTTTCCGCATTAAATTTTCTCTCTCTCTCTCTCTATTCGGGTTTAAAAGTACCAATGCAATTTATGCTTGCTCGGCAATTTCTGACTCTGTGGTGTAGGTGGAAGCTGAGTTCACTGATTCACTTTTACTGTTCACAAGTACTGTTGTGAAGTTTGTTTAGAGGATATGAACAAGCTCGCATTCTTCAGCCTGACTTTGAGCTTTTTCTAGCTGTGCTTCGGCTCTAACTTGTCTTCTGCTCACATTATGAATGGGGTGAACATTATTTGAAAGAGGCATGACTTTGATATTGTCCTTGAGATCACTGGGAATTTTTTCGTGGCTGTCATCTATCACTGTAATCAGTGTACCAATGCATTTGAAGAAGTGCCTTTCTCATTGCGGCGTTGTGAGTCTAATGAACTGGGCCCCCTCTTGTGCCTCGCCTATTTCCTCCAGTGTATTGTGCTACCCTAGACGCACGTGTTTTTGAGTTTCGGTGTAGATAGGTAGGCCAGTTAATCACCTTCACATTTATTATTCCGTTTCCAATTGATTACCTTTACTACCTCCCTCAGTGATTCGTTCAGTTTGTCTCTTTCGAATCTCTGCCACTCGTGCGTGGCTGCTACGTAGACGATGTGATATCGGTAAAACGTTTAAGGACGACAAATTTGGACGAGTGGATTCTGTCTAATAGCGGTGTCGCGTGCCGCAAAAAAAACTGGGGAAGGGTGACATCATCATGTGCTCTATTCCTCCATCTTAATTTCTTTCTCTCTCACTTTGTTTACTCTTTCAAATTTCAATATTCACCACCCCATTCTGCATTTGAGTGTAGCATACGAGTTATTGTCGGCTGGTTAACATTCCTGCTGCTTTTCCTCTCTCTCTCTATTTTTCTTTCTTTTAGATGCAGAAGCATCTTATACTCGCGCCTTGTAGTGCGCCGTCCGCGCCGTCCGCACCGCTTCTCGAACTTTCGACAGCTGACGCGCGCGCATGCGCCGTCGCGCCGTCGCCCACCATCTGTGCCACGCGCGCTTCTCCTTCGAGAACATTCGACAGCTGACAGCGCATGCACCGTCGCGCCGTCGCCATCTGTGCCGCGCGCGCGCTTCTCCTTCGAGAACATTCGACAGCTGACAGCGCATGCGCCGTCGCACTGTATATATACTCAAGGTCGGCGCTCGCTCGCTCAGTTGCCACTCGTCCGTTGGTTTGTACTCACTCTTTACTTTACCGACCACAAAGCCATTGTCCTCAAAGTTCGTCGCAATAAATAAAACACCGCCCTTTCGCATACGTGCCGTACGTGTTCACTCATTTAACACCCCATTTCACAACCACGTTAACCAATTTAGCCATCGACCCAAGTTAGTCGCAATTTAACACCCGTTAACCAATTACATGCTTCCGCATCCTCCTCAGTGTTCCCCCGAGGGAAGCTGCGGGCAATTTTTTAGTCATGCTGTGAACTGCTAATGTATTAGCTGCTGAATATGGCTCTTTGGGCTAGTTGAATAAATAAAAAGTTCTAATAAGGACACTATCCTGTCAGTGCCTCTCCCTTTGCGTTTTCCTCGTAGCTGCCTGCTAGTGATAGGATGCCCTTTAGTGTATTAACCTCTGTTTATGATCAATTGATTACTGTAACTAGTGCTGCTGGGTAGATGCGCTATAAATTTTTCTGGGTTGGAATCATTTCGTATTATTTACAGTTTTATTACCCGCGTGTTTTAATTACACTGATTGTGCTTTTATAAGCTACAAGTTTATTCAAATAAATATCCTAATGCAATCTTAATCTTTGTTTAACTGTATGAAGAGTTTTACATTGAAAAAAGGTTGCTAGTGACCTCAGAGTTCAGAGTTCGTCACCTAGGAAGTTGCCTTCTATCTAGCATGAGTAGCAGATCGATCGGAAGAACGAGAGGGAGCAAAGAGCCGGTAGGTGAGCTGATGGAATTCACACAAGATATATATATATATATATATATATATATATATATATATATATATATATATATTGCACCGAAGCATAGTGGCGCCAGCTCTGTGCCAGCGTGAAAGAAGACGTTGACGTCTATGTGTGGCTCGTGCTTGCCGAGTTCCTGCCTGTACCAGCTTGTTGCGCCTAACTTTTCTCGAATAATAACCTGTGTTTATACGCAACCTTGCTCGTTGCATTTGGTGGAAACGTGCTGGGTAACGTCCTGGAGCTCCGAAGCCGTAAGCTGCCATCTCAGTCCGCGATGACCGAGCGCGTCGATCCCCCACAAGGCTCTTTCACGCTGCCACCTGTCATGTGTTCTGGTGTACTTCGTCTGCGTGACCCACCAGTATACAACGGCACTGAAGATCAAGATGTCGAGGACTGGCTGGCAGAGTACGAGCATGCCAGCGCAATTAACAAGTGGGATGACCCTGCGAAGCTGACTCACGTCATCTTCTACTTGACGGATTTGGCCAACCTATGGTTCACCATCCACCAAGCCGACATCCCCACCTGGTCGGTTTTCAAAGAGGCCGTCACCTCGTTTTTCGGTCGTCCAGCCATGCGTAAGCTTCGTGCTGAACTGGGCCTGCGGGAACGATTTCAGCGAAATGGTGAGAGCTTCACGAGCTACATTGAGGTTGTGATCAGCCTCTGTAGGCGAGTTGATGCGAGGATGACGGAGGCTGACAGAATAAAGAATATACTGAAAGGCATTGATGACGACGCTTTTCATATGCTTGGGGCCAAAGACCCACAGACCGTCATGGACGTGATTCAGCTATGTCAAAGTTTCGATGAGCTGCGCAATCAACGAATTTCTACACGTCGCGCTAATACGTAAACAGCTGATATTCCGGCTTTGGAGTGCAAAAGCAGTCGCCCTGACTACAGCGTGTTAATGCCTCAAATTCAACAGTACATCCGGGACGAAGTTGCTCGACAGCTCTCTCTTGTCGCCACCATCAACGAGACTCCCACAACACTGGACCACTCACTTAGCCGTGCTATTCAGACGCAAGTTGCCGAGGCTCTCCCTTCGCCCGCGTCCCCAATATCAGTGGCTGCACCGCTGACTTATGCAGAAGCCGTCCGCCCTCCTCCTGTCCAACCACCGCTCCCTTCATACACTCCAGCCACCAACTACTACAGGTCACCAGTTTCGGTTTATCCGGTGAATCAGCCCTTTCCACCACCTCGAGCACCTGTAAACTCTTGGCGTACTCCGGATAACCGGCCCGTCTGCTACAACTGTGGCATTCCAGGACATGTCGCGCGTTACTGTCGTCGCCGTGGATTCTATTTTAATGATGTTCAGCATTCCGGCAACATACCTTGGCAATCAGAATTTCATGTAACACCTGATTCACATGACCCCCGCTCACGTCGACCAGACTTCAGCCGACGTCGATCTCCTTCACCCCGTCTTCGGTCTCCTTCACCCATGCTTCGCCGTTCCAACCACGCCCAGGAGAAAAACTAACAGTCGCAGTTCTTGAGGCAATCGGTGGATTATCGTCGCCGTCGATCATTTGACACGCTACGCTGAAACATCTGCGCTGCCTGCTACCGCTGCGAAAGACGTTGCGTCCTTTCTTCTTCACCATCTCATTTTGCGACACGGTGCACCTCGTGAATTACTGAGTGACCGCGGACGCGTGTTTCTCTCGAACGCCGTCGACGAGCTACTCAAGACATGTCGCACTGTCCATCGGAAATCCTCGGCATACCATCCTTAAACCAATGGCATGACAGAACGCTTTAACCGTACCCTTTGCGATATGCTTGCCATGTACGCCTCTGACGACCACACTAACTGGGACCAAGTGCTCCCTTTTGTCACGTACGCGTACAACTCCGCGCCACAAACAACCACTGGCTTTTCTCCTTTCTTCCTCCTGTACGGACGTGAGCCATCATGCTCCATGGACAACATTCCCCCTTACAGGCCTGATGTTTCCGAAGCGACGCCTGTTTCCGAAGCAGCTGCTTATGCCGGAGAGTGTCGTCAACTCGCTCGCTCATTTACCGCACAAGACCAATGGCGCCAGAAAACTGACTACGATTCCTCTGCGTCTACTGTACACTATAACCCAGGAATGCTGGTTTGGCTCTGGGTCTCGTCTACCCCTCCCGGTCTTTCCCCGAAGCTTTCGTCGAAATACCATGGCCCCTACCGCGTGGTGCGGCAAACTTCTCCTGTCACCTATAAAGTTGAGCCCACTGATCCACCTTCGGACCAACGCTGCCATGGGCGTGAAACAGTACACGTATCACACCTCAAAATGTGCTATGACCCCCTTGTCGTGTCCTTTCCCTAGGTCGCCAGGTTGGCTCCTTTCTGCGCGGGGAGTAATTGTACCGAAGCATAGTGGCGCCAGCTCTATGCCAGCGTGAAAGAAGACATTGACGTCCATGTGTGGCTCGTGCTTGCCGGGTTCATGCCTGTACCAGCTTGTTGCGGCTAACGTTTCTTGAATAAAACGCTGTGTTTTTACGCGACCATGCTCGTTGCAATATATATATATATATATATATATATATATATATATATATATATATATATATATATATATATATATATATATATATATTTATATATATATAAAATCATTCAGTCAAGAACTTTGTGAAAAGGTCCTGAGGAGTTTGGGCCTCCGGGGTGTCTACGAGGATCATTCTCGTGTTTTTTGTGTCAGAAAAAAAAAACTGTAACAATAAAACAGAGCAGGTTCGCATCATAAATTATGCAATTGATATATTATAAATATGCCAAAGAATCCTAGAAAGTTTAGTCCTCTTCCTGGAAATTAAGGTAAGTGATTTGATACGGGAGTTCGCTTTTCTTCTGCACAACGTGTCAGGAGTATTAAAAAAGAACAAAAGGTAGGAACAATGTTAGCAACAGGAGTGTAAAAAGTGCGATAAGCCTACATGAGTCGAGCAGAAAATGAGAGAAATATAAAAAAATGACACCCTTCAACCGAGCAAGACACCTAATATGTGACCACGTTGTCGACCCCCGGCTGGTGACCCATTGCAGTCTTGGATAGTTTTGAGGAAAAATTATTGCTTTAAAGCTTTTGTTCTGCACGGGGCTTTACTTACTCTACCATTGTTGTCAACCTGTTGTAGTAAATTTCGAGGCGGCATATATACCTGTCCATTTGAGAATGAAAAAAGCTTCCGCTGTAATTTTCTTGCGATGACAGTTCTTTGTCAGTACTCGCTCAAAAACGTCGCTTTTAGAGACCGAAGCAAGAAATAGAAATATAGCTACATCTCAAACTCAACCGCATCAGATAAATTGAAGGTTTGTCAGCCAGCCTATGCTGTAGCGGCAGACAGTCCTGCACGGCCACCGGGGCGTTTGAAATATTCATGCTTGACCTACATTGCGGCCGCACTAAATTCGTGCGGAACCATCCCGACCACGCTCGCGTTATAGCACTGCACTGGTGAAACATATCCGTCTGAAAACAACGCCCGGTTCGGCACAGCGTCGTTTTGAATTATGCAAGGGCAGCGAATGGGGCGGCGCTTCCTCGGCGCTTTCCCAGCTCAAGCGCTGAACCTCTTGCGGGTACGGGTTACATTTTCCCGGCCTTTCACTGGACGCAGGCATCCACAGTGTCCTTGCGACAGCCGCGCACCGAAATTGAGAACGCCATTAGCGCTCCGCGAAAGAATGGCTTGCTGCAGCTCCAAGGGACGATAACTTTTCCTTCTCCCAGCCTCCTCCTTGCCCTGGGCTTGTCCTGCATGACTGATGCCTCGATTATAAACAATGCAGCTTCGACCCATGCCCGCGCCTGCCGGCGGGTGCAGAAACACGCACCGTCCAGTCTTCGCAATGTCTCTTCTCGTTAAACTAGGAAGGCGATGCGGCGCGAATAGTCTTTAGCCCCCACGTGCAGAGTTATTCTTGCGCAAAAGAAGTTGACGGCAACCATTATTCGGATGTCAGACTAATCGGCACCCACGCCCGTTGGTCATTATGACAATCGATTCTCGCATGCCAGGGAAGGGTGGTAAGTAGCGCCTCGTTTTGGAAGCGGCAAAAGCAGCGAGCAAGGGCGACGCGTTAAATGGTAGCTGTACGTCGTAACATGTCCTCTAGCAAAAAAAAGCTGTCATTTGACTCTCTTTTCGCAGTGGGGAAAGGCACAGCTGTTACCTCTTTAGAGAGTCATGATGACTCTTTTTAGAGAGTCGAGTTCTGAGTTGTTTGAAAAGTCGTGCGTTCCAAGTCTCTCATAAAGGTAGCCAACGTGCCTTTCTAAAGAGACGTGCTGCTCTCACCCATAAAAACAGAGTCAATGTTATTTGCGTGTACGCAACAGGAAGGGGCTCCGCATCTGACACCGTGAGAGGACTTACAGGGAAACACAGAAAACGGCCAAAAGACTACATGTACACTAAATGTATGCTCTACTGTATGTTTACTGACTGTGTTCTCGCGTTGTAATTCAATCCACATTGACAAGATCCCCGCCCGGGCCGGGGTTCTGCGTCACAATGTATACGAGTTATGTTTGTTGTTTATGTAATATTTCACTTATACATAAAATGACTACTGGTTTTCAGCGTCTTTACCTGCCAAGTGTTTCTCCGGTGTTATTACAGCATAGCTGTGAATGGCTATTTTCTAGTATTTGGTGTCAATGGACAAAACAACGCATACAAGAATGTTCAGCTGCCTTCACCGATGCCTAAATGACTATCGGTACTCTTTGGTGGTGCTCCCCACCAATCGTTTTGCTGCTTTGTCTCGTGGCGTAGAAGTTCGCCAGCGATGATACAAGCAGCAGCCTTTTGGGCTCGCTATTGAGTGAACGCATGTCGTTGTATGTATTGGAGGAAGAACAGAAGTTGACGGAGCGCCAACGCTCCCAGAAAAATGAAACGACCTACCATGAGAGCCACTGTTATGAGAAGTACGCCGGGGTAAGATGACTGTGGTGTATTTGCTGTGCGAAACGTTATGAAATCATGCTTAAGGTATGTACAATTGCTTTACGCACTGAAATATGTGGAACAGACGTATACGTTCATTACAACCAGCTGTTGACTGTTGCGTTGCAATGCCAATAGTAACATGCGTATTACCAACACCATAGGAGGTGAGCTGATATGTAGCACTTGAGCTTGCGCGGATGGTAGCCCTGGCTTTAGTGCTACATCGACTAACTTCATTGAACGGCGTTTAAATATACGATTGACGTGAATGCGACGTAACGCTGGTAATACATGAGCATATATTATTGTTTATTATTGAGCATATATTATTGTTTATCAGTCTCTGTCTTCATCGGGTCGACGAAAGTTTTCTTAACGATCTCGCGAGTAAATTACCGTTCTCGGCTCTCGACCTTCCTGGGTGGACAAAAACAGTCAATCACACCTGGCAAAAACCCGCTACTATGGTCCGTGGTATACGGCTATTGTCTACACTAGTCTGGAGGAAAGGGTTTAACCACGGGCGCAACAGGACTTTCTCAATATTTATTTCATTACCGGACAGACATACTATTATATATTTATTCGTTTATTTAAAAAGCCCTTACAGGCCTCGAAAAAGGTATTAAGTAAGGGAAGCACCAAAAAACTGTGACACATAGTGAACACATTATCCTAGAGGAGGACACGAATAGAGGAGGACACGAATAGAGGAGGACACACATAGTGAACACATTATCATAGAGGAGGACACGAAAAAAAGTAACCAAAGTAGATCAACGCATGTACAATTAAAACAAACAAGAGAATACATGAACCGATACATTTTGTTAAACGCGCAGGTAATTCAAAGAAACAATATAAGAGTACAAGGAATGAGCGAAAACAAATAACAAACTTATTATACGAACTAATAAAATATACATAACCATTGAGAAACATGGAAAAATGCACACTTTGACAAGTTTATTAAAATATTGCGAAATGATGGATAGACAAAACTTATTAGGATTTTTTTTTTTCAAATACAATAGAATCCGGAAGTGCATTTCACTAAGGAATAGCCCGAGGGAGTGCCGATGAAATAAATGCGTGAGTGCTTCCGTACTTGTGAGGACCTCCGATCCTTTAGCACTATTTTTGGTCCGCCGCGAATTTAGGAAGTGATCACAAGATCACTCAGACGTAGAAAGATAGATAGATAGATAAATAGATGTGCTCGAAATGCGATTTGGTAAGAAATGCTTCGTATCTAAAATGAATTATTATTTTCCAGCGTTTATTGCGAGGTTTTTATTAAGCAAGAAACTCCTAAACGTGAGGGTGGCAAAAAAACACCCCTTTGCACAATTGATACAAAAAAAGAAGAGGCACTACGTAGCTGCTCGCTAGATCAGTAAAGTGCCGTAACACTAATACCGGAAACAAGAAACTATATATAGGCCAGTTGCCAAGGGAGCCTGTCCAGTTTTCGCCGAACCAACGGTCACATCCGCTAAATTCATCATTGAATTCCGCCCAAAAAGCAGCCATGAAATTTTGCGGTCATGGTTTTAGAGCTTCCGTGCAAAAAGGACACAGTACACAAATAAACAAGGAGGACAAGCACTGGCTTCTAAATATAATTTATTCTTTGCCTTTCTTTTGTGCCGCGATGCACATTTACTCGCATATCGTTTATTAAAGCAACACACGAATGTGAACCTGACACAAGATTAAAACTGTATCTGTCTAGGCACAAGGGCGGCGAAACAAAGTCTTTAAAAAATAATTTTACTGCAGTAACATGTGCAGACAAAAAAGTAACCGCCAGGCCTGAGCCGAAGGTGCAGCACTGTCACAGTGAAAGCTGGAAGAGTGGTCTGTATGGAGAATTTTTTATACATTCTTTGGGTAACTGCCACAAGCAAATTTGCGGGGTACCCACTGCTACACAAAATATCATTTTGTCAAGTCAAGTCAAGATCCTTGATGATGTGGCGCATACCCACGCTGGTGGATTGGCCAAGAACCGGATAGTTTTTATGAATTTCTTGTTTAATAACAGATTAAAATTAATCCATTTATGAGTCATAAAAGAAAGATGCAACAAGACAAATTTGATGGTTTAATTGTAAATATTCTGTAGTTTAATCCAATAAAACGTCGTATTTGATTTAATAAGAATTTGGAACATTCAAAATCCACCGAACAATGATTTCAACACCTAAACCTCTTTAAACTTTTGACGAACTCCTGCAATGCGTCAACCATCTTCCCGTCGCTGTGGCTAGACACATAGCCCCGAAAGAAAGCATATCTTCAGTATTTAAATCTATTCCAAGAAGGTGACAAACGGCTCCTTAAGTGTTTTTACGTAAGACAGAGAATCTATTACAATAAATGGGATAATGCTCAGTTGACGCATTTACTCCACAAACAGGGCAATGAGGGGAGGCTGCCAGACCAGCTCTATGTAAATATAAATTCAGCTGTAGAATTTCACAGCGCAGTCTAGTGATTGCGACTTCCGTTCCTCGCGTTTGACATATTTTACTATTCCAATGGTATCACAAGTGCTTGAATTCTGGTGTGGCTGTTAGTGAAGGTGTAGAAAATTCTCCTAACAGTAGTTTCCTTCTTAGTTAATCTAGCGCCTATCAAGAATTTTGATGCCAGTAATACATCAATAACAGGCCCATTTAGCAGGCCCACATATTTTACTATTCCAATGGTATAACAAGTGCTTGAATTCTGGTGTGGCTGTTAGTGAAGGTGTAGAAAATTCCCCTAACAGTAGTTTCCTTCTTAATTAATCTAGCGCCTATCAAGAATTTCGATGCCGGTAATACATCAATAACAGGCCCATTTAAAGATGACTTGGCCAACGCATCTGCCATTTCATTCACATTTATGCCCTTATGTCCAGGAACCCAGACCAGTTTGATGAGATTGAGATGCGGGGGAACTAATGCTTTGAAAGCGTTCTGAGCATGTGAGTTCTCATCTGCAGTAAGGGAGGCACATACTGATAGCGAATCTGTTAAAATTTTTGCGTTTCTTACTGAAGCAGTTATTTTACGGACACCTAAATGTACCGCGAAAAATTCTGCTTCAAATATGGGCACATAATCGGGAAGGCGAAGCGAAAAGGACCAGTCTAGGGCAGAAGAAAAAATACCAATTCCGCATTTTTCTTCCCTTTGTGACGCATCAGTTGCTATGACGGCTTGTACTGGTGTATGTTCCAGGTAATCTCTTAATATAGCTTCTAAAAAACTGAGCGGCATCAATTTTGAATTTTTCGGAAATATATTGTTACACAAGGCAAGGTATATTAATGGGGGTTTTTAATGGGCCCTGAGTCCGCGATCACCGTATAATGATGATGATCTCCACCGCCATGGCTCGTACCCACTCAGAGGGATCGCAGTGTAGGCAACGCTGTCTTCATTCTGTACCCGCGCTTCTCTTGTTTTTCCTGGTAGTGATACTTCTTATCATTCCTCCGGTCTCAGACGAAGCCCTCTGGGCGAGTCATTTTTGCATCCTTCGTGTAAACGGCTTCAGGCGGGCAACATGCGTCACCTCTGTCTTGCATGAACGTCGGCCACTAGTGGTGACACGTGCAATTTCATAGTTGACCTCGCTGAGACGATCAAGTATCACGAAAAAACCGGCGTAGTGTGCCAGTAGCTTTTGGCTCAAGCCACGTCTGCGTATTGGGGTCCACACCCACACTAGATCACTGGGGGCATAGGTTACATGCCTGTGTTGACTGTCGTAGCGAGTTTTGGAGGACTCTTGCGCTGCCAGTGTACGTGCCAGTGTACGCTGCCAGTGGCAAGTCGTCGTGTCTCTTCCGCACGACACAAAGTTTCCGCAATTGTTAAATCGTCATGGACGACAAAAGGAAAGATAGTGTCCAGCGTATGTCGAGGTGAGCGAGCGTAGAGCAGATAGAAAGGGCTGTAGCCTGTCGTTTTGTGTTTCGACGTGTTGAAGGCGTACGTGACGAATGGTAAAACTTCATCCCAGTTTTTGTGGTTGGAGGCGACGTACATTGACAACATATTGATCAACGTTCGGTTTGTGCGCTCGGTGAGGCCGTTAGTTTGTGGATGATACGCGGTTGAGTGTCGGAACTTGGAAGCACACAAATGAAGTAATGATTCGACAATATCAGCGGTAAATTGTCGTCCACAGTCACTTATTATCACGCGAGGAGGTCCGTGTCGGAGGATGACTGAATTCAACAGGAATTCCGAAACCTGGACTGCCGTGGCGGAGCATAAGGCAGCCGTCTCGCAGTACCGCGTCAGGTAGTCGGCGCTTACAATTATCCACTGGTTACCTGGGAGGTGGGGCTAGTCAAGCTGCTATAGCGCAAATTTTTCCTACTTTCCATGCCACAATTGTTTCTTGTTTGTGTAAATCACGGTGTATCGTTGTGGTGAAATAAATTTCAACTTCAACTTCAACTTCAACCTTTTGAGGAGCGTGGAAATGGTCCCATCAGATCAATGCCGACCTTTTCAAAAGGGGAACCGGGAAGCTTTACAGGTTGCAGGTGACCAACTGGACCCGAGGAAGGCCGCTTGTGGCTCGGGCACTGCGTACCGCTGGCCACGTAGTTCTTAATCGTCTTGCTCATTTTCGGCCAATAGAACCGCTCTTTCGTGCGACTAAGTGTTCGTGCGGTGCCTAGATGGCCAGAGGTGGGGTGATCATGCGTTAGACGCAGAACAGACGTTTGGAGAGACGCAGGAACAACTAGCAGAAAGCGGGCGCCCGTCGTGGAGAAGTTTCTCTGGTAAAGAAGACCATTTCGGACGCAGAATCGGCCTTCACTTAATGAATTTCTCGCTCCAGGGAAGAGAGCTTTCAAGCTTCGGTCATTACGCTGCTCAGCGGCGAAAGTCACGGCATCGGGAAAGCCCGACGACAGCGAAGCGATGAGGTGGTCAAAGTTATCGCCTTCACAATCTGTCGATGGTAGCGGCATTCTGGAGAGGCAATCCGCATCAGCGTGTAGACGGCCGGTCTTGTATGAAATGGTGAAGACGTGTTCTTGCAAACGAATGGCCCATCGTGCGAGGCGGCCGGATGGGTCACGACGTTGACCAGCCAACACAGGGAATGGTGATCTGTGACGATATTGAACGGGTGACCATAGATGTATGAGCGAAACCGTTGCACGGCAAAGACTACTGCTAGGCATTCCTGTTCGGTCACTGTGTAGTTGCGTTCAGACTTGCTTAAAGAACGACTTGCGTACGCCACAACGTGTTCCTTTTTGCCAGAACGCTGAACGAGAACAGCACCGATACCGATGCCACTTGCGTCTGTGTGAATTTCTGTGGGCGACGAAGGATTGAAGTGCCGAAGTATTGGCTGCGAAGTTAACAAACACTTCAGCTTGTGAAAAGCGGCATCGCACTCGGAGGTCGACAGAAACTGGCTGTTCTTGCGTAGAAGACTCGTCAGGGGGTGAACGACATCCGCAAACTTGGGTACGAACCGGCGGAAATACGAGCAGAGCCCGATGAAGCTATGCAGTTGTTTCACAGATTTAGGACGCTCAAACGATTCAACGGCCGCTGTCTTTTGCGGGTCAGGTCTGATGCCATCTTTGTCGACGAGATGTCCTAACACCAATGTCTGTCGCTCGCCAAAGTGGCACTTTTTTGACTTCAATACAAGGCCAGCTTTTTCAATGCAGCTGAGCACGAGGTCTGGGCGAGTGTTGTGCTCCTCAAATGTACGCCCAAAAATTACGACATCATCAAGGCATCACATACATATATGCCATTTTAAACCACGCAACATAGAGTCCATAAATCTTTCGAATGTCGCAGGGGCATTACATAAACCGAATGGCATAATGTTGAACTCGTAAAGTCCGTCGGTCGTAACAAATGCCGCTTTTCTTTGTCAGCTGCGTGCATCGGAATTTGCCAGTAACCTGATCTCAGGTCGACAGATGAAAAGTAGGACGCGGAATGCAGGCAGTCAAGAGCGTCATCGATGCGCGGTAGTGGATAGACGTCTTTCTTGGTAACAGAATTCAGTCGGCGGTAGTCAACGCAAAATCTCCACGTACCATCCTTCTTCCTCACTAGAATGTCGGGAGCAGCCCACGGACTCGCCGATTCCTGTATTATTCCCTTTTCCAGCATCTCTTGAACTTGCTCGTTGATGATCTTGCGCTCCGATGGTGCCACTTGGTAAGGTTTCTGCCTAATGGGATGCGCCGATTCGGTGTGGATCTGATGACGCATCCGGGACGCTGAGATTAAGGGCCTTTGGCTGTATTTAGAAAAATCTAACACTTTCGAGTGCTTAGACAGAACGTCGAGCAGTCTATGACGTTCGCTTTGGCCAAGTGACTTGCTGACCATTTGTAGCAATTGGGCATCTTCTGAACCTTCTAAGCCTAGATGTTCATTTTGGCTTGTAACATCAACAAGCGCAACCTGCGTCGTACATGACTCGGGTCTAAATACTGTAAGTTTCATGCCACCTGGCAGAATAGCAGGCTCCATGGAACTGTTCATTGTCCACACACCTGCCCGTCCATCAACGACTGAAACTATACAATGGGGAATGAGAATGTTCTTTTTCAGGCATGCCGAGGAAATCGGTTCGAGCGTGGCGTCAAACGTGCCACAGTTGTACTAGAACATGCCACAGGAACACACACAGCAGAAAATGCAGGAACGACTGTATCCACGGAGACGAAAAAGATGCATTTCTCCGGACAGGAATTTTCCAAGAGCGCCGTTGGGAAAGTACCGTGTATAGAAAGATGCCCACTTCTGCAGTCTACAGTTGCCCCACACTCACACAAGAAGTCAATACCCAAGATAACGTCATGTGTAGACCGCGGAATAACGACGAACTTTGTGCAAAGCACCTTGCCACACAGCGAGACGTGTGGCAAGGTGCTTATCAATATCATCAAAGTGTAATTTAATAGCACTGTTATTGGTACTGATTAAAGGAACAGCATCAATTTGAACATCTGAATCATCTAGAAAGCGCTTTATATCCGAAATTTGTGGCATACGAGATATCGGCTAGTATTGTCCAAAAACAAGTCAGGACGGTCAATAAAAACTGTTTCTAAGCGCCTTACCGGCGATTCATAGAGCCTAAGAAATGCCTGTGTAGCTAACAATTTAAAACGGGTCGCAAGTGAGGGAACCCTAGCTTCAAGATACAAGATCTTGATTGAAACAAACTTGGGGAGACCTAAGCATAGTCATTTTGTGTAGTAGGGAGCCTTCCACTCTGCCATCCTTCGTCATCTTTCGGAGAAAGGTGGTAAGCGCTGCACACATGCAAGGAATTCTGTGAAAAAATTTGAGGCTGTGGCTGGCGTCGATAAAATGTTATGCAGAATGCTATTGTAATGGGTTGGGGCCATCTACGACACACTCGTTATGCAATTCTCATTGTGCAACGCCTCGCTAATTCTTTGTTGTTTCAAAACGCTTCATTAGACTCAATATCACGATTTATTTCACGATATGAAACATGCCTAATGCCAACATGCTACAGAGTTTCGAGGGCACTGCTCTCAATCGAATGTGCAGAATATTCATCGCATTTCTGCCGTCCTTATTAGGGGTTTCGCGTGGTAGAGAACAAGCCGGTTAAACCTGTTTCGACGTGTGCGTGATGGTGGTTTGAGTTTATTTGAGTTTGTCGCACCTGTTTCTGCGACATATTGTAAGGCTGTTTTATGGACCTTCTCGATGCTCACGGCCCTTTTTTTTCACACTGTCTCTCAGTTAACTGAGTGCTTTGCTCGAGTTTGATATGTGTTATATTCGATTGGAATGCAGAATAAAAAAATAATCGAATGATTTCGCTCCCTGAGGGCACGTTTTAGAGCGAAAGCTGTTGTGAGATCACTTTTCGGGTCACGCGCAGTTCTTGTTGTCCGCCGCCACCGGTGTCCGTAACAACATCGCGTGCAAAAAAAAAAAAACTTACACCAACGCTCTAAAAACTAAGAGAGTGCTGGCACTCTCTTTGGGAGAGTACTTTTTTGTCCCTTATTTCCCTCTCTTTTCCAAAGTAAATCACCTGTTGTTGAGGCAGAGTTCAATAATTCCCCCATAACTGGTCAAAGCACCTCCCCTCAACTGAGTAACATAACGCTGCCCGAAGCAGAGTAGCATGACCTCACCGAAAAAATTAACATTACACTTCTCGAAAAAATAGCAGAACTTGGGCCAAAATTGGAATTGTTAATTGCTTTTGACGGATTTCCTCATGCGCAGATCGTAAGGATGAATAAATACAAAAACTATGACAAAAATAAAATAAACGGGAAAAAATTAACATAATAAAGTGGGACTCCAATTTCTGGCCTCTTACACGCTACACATTGCGAGTTGAACGCGCTAACCACTATACCACAATAAAGACATGCAAAGTGCTTTTTTTATGTCATAAGTATATAGTTGAAAATATGTCCCTTTTTTGTTTAGACGCGTATCTTTGACTGTCTCCACGCTTCTCAAAACCAGCCGGACTGTAGCTAACATCTTTACTGTGTTTGTTTTGTTCTTCGCGAGATCAAAACGTCTATCCAGCATTTTTTTGCAGTGTTAAAAGGAAGATTACCTCAACCGGTTACATGATCGTCATTTGCACTGACTCGCTAAATCATTAGCCATTTCTGCCTACGAAACATCGCGCATCTGAAGTGTACACTAAATAATTTAGTTTTAAATGCGAAGCATTTTATAGCGAGTTTCTGTGACTTTTAGCGCATCTACCTATCTAGCCGCTTAAGTTTTGGTGTTCTCGAGGTCACTTGGCGTAAACCGAAATCAGCACGGGAGGGTAACAGGATTTGACGAATATGACGCGCGGGTCAAGACATGAATAATGTCACATTTCTGTCGCGTACGTCGTCAAACACTTCCCGCCAGAGAGTGGCACATACTCAAGGGCAGGCACGTGCCGCTGCTATGTGCCGCAGGTGATTAAAACTTAGTGTCTACTCAGCATCGACGAGAACACACATGGACAATTTTAACGCGCGAGCGTTAGGAAATACCCGACATCGGTAGTTTCGACCCGACGAATGCAAAGAAAAAATGTCAGGCTCCCAGCTGGAATGAAACCCAAGCATTCTGCGTGGCAATGAAGCATTTTACCCTAAAGCTACGCCATGTCTTTGAACTATTTTTCAAGTAAACGCTAATATTCCTGAAATGTCGTTAGTGGTTGCTGTGCTGCCTACCCAATTTCATAAACATTACATAATAACTCCATTGATACAGCCGCCAAGTCGGGTAACGTCAATTGTGATTGTGTGCCATGCGTTGAAGTTGATTTATGTAGCAGTGCCCAGGGTCAGCACACTCGCGAGCATGAGGGCTTCATATCAGCTGCTGGTGTTGGCAATGCGCATGTTCTAATTGGTATCGTTGCTCAAGTGCAAACAACTGGTTATATAAACATATGCAACTCTTTATTTCAAAAGTGTCTTAGCTAGTTATGTGTAATTACAGCCAACAAAGTATTGTATTACCCGATGCTGTGTTGTTCCTGTACAGTATTTATTTTCTTGTCGTTTTTCCTGTCATGATGTAATTCTCATCATTCCCGCGTTTTTGTTTGCCATAAAGCATCTTCTGCTCAATGTAAGATTCGCCGCTGCATTTTGTAATTTTTTTTCTTTTCCTTCTCAACCACTCCCCTCTGTAATGCCGTTTGGCCCTGAGGGCATTGCAAATGAATAAATATATAAAGAAACATATGTCTGTGCATGCAACTCTGTACATATATTTAGCGTCATTTCATGACACACCGGTCAATAAAAAAGATTACAACATGGTCACCTTCCCTCCGCATGCTTCGCATAAAGTTGATTCCCGGGTACATGGGATCTGTCGAATGTTTTTATTATTTTACCGCCTTGGACATATTTTCGATCATTCCTGTTCACGTTCTATGAGTAATGCCACCATGCTTCACTGTAGCCGTACCGTATACGTTAGGCTAGGGGCACCATCGCCCGTGTGCGGAGGTTGTAGCAAAAAACATGAATACTAATATAGGAATAATGTAATAGCGGTTCGCGTTGAGTTTCAATCGTGACCGATGGAATGAGATCATCATCATCATGAGCCTGACTATGTCCACTGCAGGAAAAAGGCCTCTCCCATGTTCCGCCAGTTAACCCGGTCCTGTGCTTGCTGCTGCCAATGTTTACCCGCAAGCTTCTTAATCTCATCTGCCCGCCTAACCTTCTGTCTCCCCCTAACTCGCTTGCCTTCTCTGGCAATCCAGTTAGTTCCCTAATGACCAACGGTTATCCTGTCTACGCGCTACATGGCCAGCCCATGTCCTTTTCCTCTTCTTGATTTCAACTATGATATCCTTAACCCTGTTTGTTCCCTAATCCACTCTGCTCTCTTCTTGTCTCTTAAGTTTACACCAACCATTTTTCTTTCCATTGCTCGCTGCCTCGTCCCCAATTTAAGCTGAACCTTCTTTGTAAGTCTCCAGGCTTCTGCTCCGTAGCTAAGTACCGGCAAGATACCGCTGTTATATGCCTTCCTTTTGAGGGATAGTGGCAATACACTTGTTATAGTTTGAGAGTGCTTGCCAAACGTGTTTCACCCAATTCTCATTCTTCTAGTTACTCCAAACTCGTGGTTCGGCTCCGCGGTTATTACCTGTTCTAAGTAGACATTGTCTTTTACAACTTGAAGTGCACTATTACCAATATCGAAGCGCTGCTCTCTTCCGAGGTTGTTGTACATTACTTTCGTTTTCTGCAGAATAATTTCAAGACCCACCTTTCTGCTCTCCTTGTCTAACTCCGTAATCATGAGTTGCAATTCATTCCCTGAGTTACTCAGCAATGCAATGTCATCGGCGAAGCGCAGGTTACTAAGGTATTCTCCATTAACTCTTATCCCTAACTGTTCCCATTCTAGGCTTCTGAAAACCTCCTGTAAGCACGCGGTAAATAGCATTGGGGAGATTGGGTCCCCCTGTCTTACACCCTTCTTCATTGGTATTCTGTTGCTTTCTTTATGGAGTACTATGGTAGCAGTTGAGCTCCTGTAGATTTCTTTCAGGATGTTTATATATGCTTCATCGACGCCCTGATTCTGCAGTGTCTGCGTGACTGCTAGTATTTCTACTGAATCAAACGCCTTCTCGTAATCAATGAAGGCTATGTATAGTGATTGGCTATATTCTGAACATTTCTCTATTACCTGATTGATAGTGTGAATGTGGTCGATTGTTGAGTAGCCTGTTCAAAATCCTGCTTGTTCCTTTGGTTCATTGAGATCTAATGTTTTCTTTACTCTTTTAGCAATTACCTTTGTAAATTGCTTATATACTACGGAGTGCAAGCTGATTGGCCTGTAATTCTTTAAGTCCTTGTCATCTCCTTTCTTATGTATTAGGACGATGTTAGCATTCTTCCAAGACTCTGGTACTCTTCCCGTCAGGAGACACCTCGTAAACAGGGTGGCTAGTTTTCTAACACAATCTGTGCTCCATCTTTCAGGAGATTTTATGTTACCTGATCCTCACCAGCAGCTTTGCCTCTTTGCATGCTCTGCAAAGCTTTTCTGACTTCTTTTATCATTACTGGTAGGGTGTCACCTGGGTTACTGCTAGTTCTTATAAAATTAAGGTCGTGGTTGTCCCGGCTACTGTTTAGATCTCCGTAAAACGCCTCCACCGTTTTAACTATCCTAACAATATTGGTAGTTATTTCGCCTTCTTTGTCCCTTGATGCATACATCCGATTTTTCCCTATCCCAAGTTTTCTCTTCACTGCTTTGACGCTTCCTCCGTTTTTCAGAGCAGGTTCAATTCTCTTCATGATATACTTTCTTACATCGCATACCTTACGCCTATTAATCAACTTCGAAAGCTCTGCCAGTTCTATTCTGTCTGTTGTACTTGCGACTTTTCATCATTTGACGTTTCTTAATGAGATTCTTTGTTTCCTGAGAAAGCTTGGCAGTGTCCTGTCTAACTACCCTGCCTTCAACTTTCAATGCACACTTCGTAATGATACTTGTCAGATTATCATTCATTGTTTCTACGCTAAGGTTGGTTCCTCACTAAGAGCCGAGTACCTGTTCTTAAACGAGACTCTGAATTCTGGTACTTTCCCTCTCAATTAAAGCTCATTGATTGGCTTCTTTCGTATCAGTTTCTGTCGTTGTTCAAGTCTAGGCGAATTCAAGACCGTACAATTCTATGGTCACTGCATCGTAACTTGCCAACTATTTCCATGTCCTGCACGATGCCTGGGTGTGCACTCATTATAAAGTCTATTTCGTTCTTATTTTCGCCATTAAGGCTCCTCCATGTCCCCTTGCGGTTTCCTCGTTTTCAGTAGAAGGTATTCAAAATCCGTAAATTGTTGCGTTCTGCGAATTCTACTAGTAGCTCTTCTCTGGCGTTTTTGGTGCTGAACCATAATCTCCTATTGCCTGGTCTCCAGCCTGCTTCTTCCCTACCTTTGCAATAAAGTCTCCCATCAGTATAGTATACTGTATTTTTATCTTACTCAGAAGAAGAAGAAATTGTCACAGAGAACAGCCTCTGCTTCGAGCTCTGTGAGTTTTCTAATTCTTTTGCCTAGACTTTTCAATAATCGACACACGTCGGAGGGGCGTTCCCCCTTAGAATGGGGGATCGAAACCCCCTCCAGCAACCGGGACCGGGCCGACCACATCATAGTGCGTCTGACACAAGTTCTCACCACGGCCCAAGCATGGTCCACGTTGAGAATTCTGATGACTCCTCCGTTGAAGATATGGCTTCGGACAGCGACTACGTGGTCATACCAAGCCGACGCCTGAAGAGGAAAATCAGCCAGACATCGCCGACTGACTGGCAAGCACAGACAAAGGCGAGTAGCATGCGGTCGTACACCTTTTCGTATGTGCCGACATCGAAGACAGACAACTTGAACTTTCTAAATAGGCAGAGCCTGTCAGAGTACTTTGATCTCATCGCTCCAGGAAAAGTCGTAGATATACGCATAAATACTCGAAAGAACATACTGTCCGTGGAGGTCACTACGAAGGCTTTATTTGACACGCTGAAAGCAATTGTTCGATTTAGAAACATTCCGGTTTGCGCATTCTCCGCGTATGACGAAAAAAAGACAACAGGAGTTATATACGATGTGGATGAAGAGATAACAGACTCGAGTTTCGAGAAACTGCTGTCATCGTCGGCTCCCGTGCTTGGTTTCCACAGCTTTGGACGCACGCGATGTGTTAAAGTAGTGTTTCAGTTGAAGACGTTACCCACACATGTGAAAGTTGGGTACGTGAGGCACTCTGTACGTCCTTACGTACCAAAACCTCTGCAATGTCATAATTGCATGAAATTCGGGCACGTTAGTGCAGTTTGCAAGGGTGCAGTAACCTGCAAGCATTGCGGTGACCTTCATGATGGTTATAACTGCAATGCTGTGGCCAAATTCCCAAACTGCTCAGGCGCCCACGACGCAACATCGAAGGAATGTCCCAAAATGAGGAATGAAATTAGTATTCTGAAGAAGATGGTTCAAGACCACTCCACTCACAGAGAAGCTGCAAGGGCTGTATGGCGCCGTAAACATCGTTCGCGACACCGACGCAAACGAAGCAGCAGTGCTCATAGCTAAACGAATTCGACAAACAAAACCGTGCCCTCACCACCTACTAGCCTACTTTTGTCAGCCAGAAAGGAGGATACAGATGCTCAAATGCCAATACAATCCACGCAAGTACAATGTAACCAGCCATTGGCTCTCCCCACGTCGGAGACTCAGTGCCCTTCACTACGGTCAAGAGCTACGATAGCGCCATCATCACATGGTGCCCCTACCCCCAATGAAGAAAACAAGAAGATGGACAACGCAGATGTCAAGGCTATGCTTAAAATTTTGATGGGTTCGATGCGTAAAATTCTCAGCAGCCTAAGCACTCCTGCTGCTAAGGCGGCTGTGCAGCTACTTGAGGTTTTGGAGCCTCTTCTACTGGTTCTTCAGTAAGTCAAAATGGCAGTGATATTCAAAGAACGCATGCGCCAGTCACTTGTTATGCAATGGAATGCTCGTGGCCTACGCGGCCGTCTGTCAGACTTCAGACAATGAGTTTTTAAATATCAATTTACTGTTATCGTTATATGTGAACCAAATATGGTTTCAACTTTTCGTATATCTGGATATATCCAGATTTGGTCCTGCAGTGATCAACGTATGAGCAAAGTTCTCGTATGTATACGCCGTGATTTGACTTTCTTGAGACAAGAAGTCGCGTCGCATACCAACAATGATTACGTGAGCTTGACTATAACACATAAAAAGCGGCCATTCTCAGTAATAGGAGGATACATACACCCAAGCGCACAGATGGACTGCTTCCAACTGGGGACCATTCTCCAAGCAGCACAAAGGCCACACATTGTGATCGGCAATTTTAATGCACATCATCCTATCTGGGGTAGCATTTCAACAAATTATCGCGGAAGGGATTCGGCCAATTCTATATGCAACTATGAACTAAGCGTAGGCAACGACGGATCACCTACATTTGTTCGTGGCACGTCGTACAGCAACTGCCTCGACCTCTGTTTCGTTTCCAGAAGCCTCCTGTCTTCCGCATGTTGGTGCACAGATTTGGACACTCGCGGCAGTGACCACCTTCCAACCTACGTTCAGTTCAGGTGGCTTCGCCGCACGCATACACGCTACATCCGTCAAACCGATTGGACACTGTTCAAGGCATCTGTCAAGCCTGGTTGTGAGCACACGACTGATGCATCCGAGGTAGAGAACATCATTGCTTCTTTACTGCGTGACACAACCAAACAGGTTAACCTACCGATGCAGAAATCAGCAGTTGACTCCCAATACGAGGCCCTTCGTGCAATCCGTCGCCGTGCCGAACGCCGATACAGACGAACGAAGTCACCTTCAGACCTTTCCGCCTGTCGTTTCACTCAACGACATGTTCTTCGGCATCTTGACAAGATTGACAGGCAACGTTGGAGAAATTTCTGTGGATCTCTGGACCCCAGGCAACCTCTATCTAAAATCTGGCGGGTGGTACGAAGTTTGCAGTCAACTCCCCAACAACGTCAACCATTTCAAGCTGTTGCTCTACATCAGGGACGGACAAAAGTTGAGATAGCCAGTGAATACTATAGCCTCATTGTAGACACCACTCATGGTCTTGCCACTAATGAGCCTCTTACTACCATTGCGCCTCCATCGTCTGACGAGCGCCTTGATGTACGTTTTACAATGCATGAGCTTGACGCTGCGATTTCTGCCTCCCGCCGATCTACGGCACCAGGACCTCACGGAATCAAGTATGTTGCACTCAACCATCTTGATACAGAAGCACGATGTATCCTGTTATCTCATTATAACACCTCATGGGAGTCAGGAGAAGTCCCAGCTCATTGGAAATGCAGTCACATTATTGCATTGCTTAAGCCGGGGAAGTATCCTTATGTACTTTCCTCCTACAGACCAATCGCCTTAGCCAGCTGCGTCGGAAAAGTGATGGAAAGAATGGTACTGTCAAGATTAGAGTGGCTTCTAGAGAAGAACAACTTCTTTCCTGCATTTATGAACGGCTTCAGAAGAGGCCGATCTGCCATTGATGGTGTGGTCGATTTGATCAACAGCGTTGAGAGGAAAGAAGCCGACGCAGACTTGTGGCGGCGGTCTTCTTAGACATTAAGGGTGCCTACGATAATGTGCTGCATTATGCGATCCTTGACGCACTGGAAGGTTTCGACATCGGTGGACGACTGTACGCTTGGATTTTTAGCTACCTTAGGGACCGCACCATTTACATGACGACAAATAACGGAGACACCGATCGATATAAGGTTCATCGTGATGTTCCCTAAGGAGGAGTTCTCAGCCTGATCCTATTCAATGTCACAATGATCGGCCTAGCAGCAGAACTTCCCAGCACGGTTAAGATCAGTGCATACGCTGATGACATATGCATATGGGCATCCGGAACTACTCGTCCGCAATTACGAGCTCGACAACAGCGTGCAGTGACGATCACATACAAATATCTACGACGTCAGGGGCTCACACTTTCAATCGACAAATGTGCAGTGCTTGCATTCACGCGCAAACATATGTCGAAATACCCGATATTTATTTTTGGGACAGGGATATCTGCTGTATCGCACCACAAGTTCCTTGGGGTTGTCGTACACAGAGATCTAACGTGGACGAGGCATGTCGCAGTACTTAAATATAAATTGAAGAGCTTTGCTCTCGTTCTTCGCCACGTAGCAGGAGCAAGGTGGGGCCCATCAGAATCATCGCTACTTCAATTGTACAATGCTCTATTTGTGGGATACATTCGAAACAGCATGCCGGTGCTCTCCAATATGAGACCTAGTTGTGTGAAGACGTTAGAGAGTGTTCAAGATCAATGCTTACGAAGATGCCTGGGTGTACCGCGCTGTACTTCAACAAATGGGACAATTGCAGAGGTTCGGGCTGGTCCCATCAGTGTATACATGCTCTGCGAGCCACTTAGAGTTCACCTCCGATTGCTGAGCAGACACAGGCAGCATCCACTGTCAGTACTACCCGCCACTCACCCAGATTGCAGTTTCTCCAGAGTAATATCGCGGCATGAAAACATTATACCACCAAGGTTTTCTCCGCCAAGTGCCCCTGCAGTGCCTTCATTGGTCCTGCCTAAACCACCTGTTTCTTTTACGATACCTGGAATCACGAAGAAGTCGCTCATTTGTTCTGTTGGCCTCAGACAACTGACCCTATATCACATTTATATAACGTACAGTGATTCTCTGCACGTGTACACCGACGGATCCACCACGCTAAACACCTCCGCCGCAGCCTTTGTCATCCCAGACATGGATATTGCTCGACGATTCAAAGTGGACCATAAAACCACATAAACTGTCGCAGAGCTTGTCGCTATCCGGGAGGCAATAAGATTTATTTCCGGAGAGCGACCTCGAGCCTGGACAATTTTCTGTGATGCCAAACCCACTTTGCAAACCATTAATTGCGTCATGAAGCAATGTCCGTATTAAAGCTTGGCAATAGAAATCACAGAAATTATTCAAGTTGCTTCAACAAATGGTCATCTTATAACTTTCCAGTGAATTCCCGCTCATTGCGGCGTGATGGGAAACGAAGAGAGCAGACGCTGAAGCTAAAAAAATGCCTTAAGCAGTGCCCCTGAAGTACGCATTGCGTTTTCACGAGCTGACACGAACGCCCTGCTTCGCTGCGTGATGCGCAACTACACACTTCAGCACTGGACCAAACCGGAACGGCGACACCAGCGGCTTCACAAATGGGACCCGGAAATGAGGTTCCGCATGCCCCCTAAATTAAAACGGCAACTCATATGTATGATCCACCGCATTCGTCTTGGTGTAGCGTCCACCAGACGTTACGCACATATCATCGGTCGCAGTGACACCGGTCCTAATTGTGAACACTGTGATGTGCCAGAAACACTTGACCACAGATTTTGTGTCTGCCCAGCATACGCACGTGAACGACAAACACTGATTTCTTCTACTGAACTATGTCGCAGTAGGTCATTAACTGATGAGACCATGTTGGGCCCTTGGCCAGACAACAACAGTGCCACTGCGGTCACAAGAGCAGTTATAGCCTTTTTGGAAACAACTGGACTATGTGCGCGGCTATGAAATGTGTCTCAGCTAGAAAGAACACTACATACTCACCTCTCTATCTCACCATCGTCATCCATTAATCTTTTTTTTCCCTTTCCCTTCCCCCAGTGTAGAGTAGCAGGCTACAGCAGGCTATCGCTCAGGCCGACCTCTCTACCTTTCTGTGATTAAACTTACCTCCTCCTCCTACCTTACTCATTGCCGATTCTACGTCTTCATAAAAGCATTCAACTGAAGCGTCATCATGGCTGGATATAGGCGCGTAAGCCTGTACCATCTTCATGTTGTATCTGTTATTCAGCTTAATTACGATACCTACCACCCTTTCATCAATGCTACAGTATTCCTCTATGTTGCGGTGATGGCGTAGTGTTTAGAGCAAATGCCTCGCATGCAAAAGGTTCATGGCTAAAATCGCGGTGCCGCACAGTTCTCAACCAAATGAAAAAAATACGCGTGGTGATGGAACTGCTTTAAGAGGCCTGGGGTGCGGCCTCAACAGTAACTACCACCGGTAACGCACTCCCTCACCAGAGAAAGATTGGCCACCCTGGTGCAGTATCTGGCCACTACCTCCCACATGCACACGTCAATCAAATCACGGCTCTCAGTCCCCAGCAGCTGCGAAGGAACTGATCGCGGCGGCGGTCAGATCTGCAACGCAGCAGAGGGTGCTAAGAATCTCCGCATCGAGACAGGCCGTCATTGTAACCTGAACTTGGCGACGTTTAACGCTAGAACCTCATCTAGTGAGGGAAGTCTAGTTTTACTATTCGAGGAGCTATAGCGTGTTAAATGGGTTATAATAGGGCTCAGTGAGGTTAGGAGGACAGATGAGGCATATACGGTGCTACAGATGGGCACGTCCTTTGCTATCGGGGCTTGGCAGACAGAAGAGAACTGGGAGTGGGGTTTCTTATTCACAGAAACATAGCTGGCGACATAGATAAAATGAAATAGTATTCGCTTATTTGACTACACTGATCCAAGACTAAAACCGTGGATATTAAGAGCTTTATATTCCTTCCAGTTTGCTGAAATCCACTAGCGTGTGCTAAAAACGCTGTTCGTTTTGTTAATCGTCTCTATTGTCTCAACAAATAAATGCAGCACGTTTTACTGCATATATGTGTGGTTATTAGGTAGTGCTAATCACTAGCGGTGTGCCTACGCATCTAAAAGAAATCAAGAGCAAGAGTGTTACCACGTTTTACTCTCTGATGCCTGAAGAGTATATATATATAGGCATTTCACTCCCTCAAAAAGAAGAAAAGTAGTAAGCTGTTTCACTCGCTCGTTTTCTAGGGAGCGATGTTTTGGGAGAGTAGAACTACCACCACCTAGAACAACACTCTGAAGAGTGATTCGACATTTTCACTCCTGTGGTACCCTCCGCAGTTTTTTGAGTGAATGACACAGTGGGGCTTGAACGCGAGTCCACTGGGTACCAGCCTAATATGTAACTCGTTGTCAAACATGCATTAGGCAAGCATGACCTAGCACCAATATCACAGTGGGGCTCAAACCCGGGTCCGCAGGGTGCCAGCTCAGTATTCTACCACTGAGCTACTCCAGTGCTTTTTTAATGAATGAAATTATCCCCAGTAAAGTACATACAACATACCTCATCAGAAGTCAGGCAAACACACACAGGCGTCAAGAACGGGAAGCCAATCCGGAATGAGGTCAAAAGTCTGAACAACACTGAGTACATGAGCAGCTGCTTCTCGGAAGACAGATCTCGTCGACCGCGGTGGCTCGGCTTGTCTATACATCATGCGACTTTTCCATAGTGAATAAAGTCCCAACAACATAGATAGGTCATAAGGAGGATTATAAGTCAGAATCTCTTTGAATGGGAGAAACATAATACCATGACCTGTGATTGGAAGTTCTTTTCTTAATGTTCTTTTTAGAATGTCCCAAAAATGAAAAGCGTCATGACAATGAATAAAACAATGCTCTATAGTCTCAGGTTCGTTGCAGGGTCTACAATTCACTGCCCAGGGTACGTATATTGATTTTTCATTCAGCAACGTTTTCACTGGCAGCGTGGAAGTGCGCAGTTTAAAGAAAAGTGTTTTCGCTGAAGGAGATATCCACACTATATACGTACACTAAATAATACATCGTGACCAGGCAAAAGCGAATGTGTCTTTTAATAAACAGGTTCGGGGAAAAGGTTATTCACAAGTGCAGCGGTTAAATTTGTTTTGTCAATAGTATACAAGTACTCTAAGGTAAACCTCCAAGGCTTTCAAAAAATTCACAGTATCAACAATTTCGCTTAGGAATCCGTGCAACGGCAATTCCTTAGCAACGCTTGTTGTGACATGAATAAAAGGAAGGTGATAACATAGACGGTTACGAATAACTGCTGAAAGAAAGGGGTGGCACACATCTTTGAAGTAAAACAATCGCAACACCCAATGTCGCACAAACAAATGCAAAAAGCCAAGGCCACCCTTTTCGAGCGGAAGATAAATATTGTCTCTTCTCATGGGTTCCCAGAAAAAGCTCCAAATAAAGCAGGTAAATATCCTATGAAAGGCTTGAATGTACCCATGAGAGCAGTGCAACACCTGCAGAATATAATTAAGCTTTGATACAACGAATATATTGCACGCTTTCGCTCTGGCACGAATGGAAAACTCCCGTCCATGCCATGTTGTCACCTTTCGGTGGATCGTAGTTATCGCAGCGGTCCAGTGTGGGCCGCTGTTAGTAGAGTTATCGAGAGGCACGCCAAGGTATTTCATAGGAGTCGCATTGCAATGAATATTTGCGAAGACCGAAGGAGTTTGGGCCCACATGCTTAGCCAGAATCCACTACTTTTATCAAAACTTATGCAGGCGCCAGCGACTTCACAGAAACGTAAAGTAGTGTTGACTGCTTCTTGAACACTGGGTTTATCAGCGCAAAAGAAGGCAATTTCATCTGCACAAGCTAGAACGTTAACTTCCATAGCATCATATCGGTAGCCTCTTATGCTGGACTTTAGAAGCACACCTCAACGTAATCGTTCCATAAGATAAATTGCAAAAAGCAAATGCGAGAGCGCACATCCCTGACGTACAGATAAATTTAACTCGAAAGTGTGCGATTTACGATTAGCTTAGCTGTGCACTGCTTATAACAGAGTGAAATACCATTGTACAGTACACCAACCAACTACAGGTGTCGTAGGTGCCGGAACAAAAAGCATGCTGTACCTTATCAAATGCTTTTGCAAGGTTGATTTGAAGGAGGGCTACTTGGTCCATGCTACCATCTATACACTCAAGAACTGAACGTTCAATATGAATTGTCTGTATAGAGCGACCACGAATTCCACAGGCTTGGTGGTCACCTACAAATTTAGTATTCACTGTTTGTAGCCGATTTGTCAACAATTTAACAAATATTTTGTAGTCAACATTACATAACGATATAGGCCTATATTTGTTTACTCTCTTTATTGCGTGAGCATCAGCACCTTTTAAGATTAATATTGTATGGCCCTGATAGAAAGAACGGGAAAGTTCACCACAGTCAAAAGCCTCTTTAAAAAGGTGCTCAAAGAAAGGTATCAGAAGTTCCTGAAAAGCTATGTAAAATTCGCCGCTAAGGCCATCTGGGCGAGGAGTTTTGTTTTTCGGCAACGTTGTTATTGCAAATCTAATTTCCTGTCTGGTTATTGGCCCATCTACAGTGAGTCTATCATCATCTTGTAACAGAGGCACAAGGGCGATGAAGTGGTCAGCTTCTTTCTCAAAATTCTTCTGAAGCTCAGCCGTGGTGAATAAACTTTTGTAATAATCTACAAATGTAGCTCTTATTTCACATGTCTCTGTGCAAAGGGGACCCCACGACTCAATTTGCAGTATCTGTTTAGAAAATGCATATCTCTTTTCATCCACGAGGAATTTTTTAGTGGGTTCCTCTTCAGTGAATTGGGTAACACGGGAACGAATTTTCGCTCCTCTGTATAAATCTGTATCGTATTTTCGTACCTGTGCTCGAATCACATTTATATCGTCCACGTACAATTCCGACTGTTGACTCTCAAAGTACGGACATTATGAAGTAAATCATAAAGATAGCGTTTCCAGCTTTTTTTCTTTGTGCTATTTCACATGAAATACTAATTGCCTGATACTTGCTTGACTCTTTCTTTGAACCTTTCCCATTGAGCGAAAATTGTTAGCTGTCGACACTGTGTTACCTCTTGTACAGATTCTTTTACTATTTGAACAAAACAATCTTCGCACAACAACGGTACGTTAAGCTTCGATAGGTCCCAGTTTAGAGGGGTTTTACGAAAATTTTTAGGACTCCAAGAAACAGTCACCAAGCAATTGTCTGTGAAAAATAGGGACTTTACAGCATAATTATGAATGTGAGACCATATAAGCTTAGAGATACATATACACGGTCAATCCGAGCATGAGAGATGCCTTGAAAGAGCATGAATCTCACCGAGGAAAGTGCATACGCTCACACATCTATTAAAATGTGCTCATTCAGTAATTTCCGACGTAAGGTCGCACTTGCATCCTAACGATTTGTTATATATGAATGATCTCTCACGTCACAAACACAATTAAAGCCTCCAAATACTATCCAAGTTTTGTCAGTGTTTAGCAGCGAAGTTAAAGAGAAGAAAAAAAACATTCCTTTCATACAGCGGTGCTTGCGACCAATTTTCAAACTTGCCTTAGGCAGGCTTGACGTCGGGACATCAATCGCGTTAATACGACTTATAAAGCGTTTTACAACAGCGATAGAACAACCAGTCGTCGCACAATGCGAAAAACAAAACGAGTGGGCCGTCCAGTGCTCCAAACTTGCTCTTGTTCTAGTTGATTGATTGATATGTGGAGTTTAACGTCCCAAAACGACCATATGTATATGAGAGAAGACCTAGTAGTGGGCTCCGGAAATTTCGACCACCTGGGGTTCTTTAACGTGCACCCAAATCTGAGCACACGGGCCTACAACATTTCTGCCTCCATCTGAAATGCAGCCGCCACAGCCGGGATTTGATCCCGCGACCTGCGGGTCAGCAGCCGAGTACCTTAGCCACTAGACCACCGCGGTGGGGCATCTTGTTGTAGTTGCCGTTAACTTGTGGCTCATACCCACTGAGAGGCATTGGCCAATATATGAGTGGTCCTAAAGGTATTATTCTATTCTAGAGTAAAGGAACTTGCAAATTGAAAACGTTACAAATTTTAGAATGAAGTTTTGATGATCACTGATCGGTACTTGCTATAAAAATTTTGTATTAGTAATACACTCTAAGGCAAAAGGGTGTTAAAAGGGTGTGTGGTTTGTCCTTTTGGGGACTAATGGGGCTGCCACAACCATTATTACCTTTAAGGACTAACGGCACCAGGTCAAACAGTTAGTCCCCTCAAGGGACGAACATTTAGCCTTCACATTTACACCTTAGAGAGTAACCGTTAGTCCAACAGTTCACTCCCAAAGGACTAACATTTAGTCCTCCCAATTGCACCTTATAGAGCAACTCTTAATCCCCACATTTACACCCTAATTACCGGGCGACCGTTAGTCCTCACAATTGCACCTTGCCGGACGAACGGTTGATCCACTCAAATACTCTTTTTATCCCCAGTTCACTTTTTATAAAAATACACTTTTTGTCCCCAGTTCAAACATTGTTTTTTGTTTATTTTCCGCCAGGCCTAATGGTTTTTTCGCCTGTTTTTCTGCGCAGTGAGCAACAAATTCCACAGAAAAGAACACGCAAAAAAGTAGTTAGCCACCTATGTGTAGCTGCTTTCACAGTCACGGCAACAACGAAAGACAAAAGTGAGACATCGAAATCTTTACTTTTCTACATACACATGAAGTTTCCCCATTCTTTTTAAGTGAATTCATGTTGAAGTGTACAAGTCCAGTCTCATTGTCAAATCTTGTTCACTCCTTGGGGAGTTCCTCCGACGGAAGCGGTAGATGACAGGCATTGCAGACGCCAGCGCAGGCAGCCTTCTGCCTGTTGTGTTGCCACGGCTGCACGTACAGCAATATAGTAAAAATAGTTACGCACACGTCACAGAAGATGAAGACGCACGCATATCTCAAGTACGTGCACGTTAATATAAAAACAAGCGTTAAAATATGACATACAAATAACTTTACCTTCACATCTCGCACAGTCCTTCTGAAGCTGCTCTGACAAAACACATGGATGACGGACATCGCAGCCGCCAGCGCACAATCTTCAACATGGTGTGTGCCCACGGCTGCACAATAAGCATGTAAAATAGTGAGTCACACGTGACAGAGGATGAATACAAATGCATATGAGGAATACGTGCAAGCTGAAATGAAAACATAGGTGAGATATGACATGCTAATAATTTCACCGTGATGTCACACAGCGTCAAAAACTCATTTTGATCCCCGTATCGCAACAGCTTAGAAGCGGCGGCCGCAGTCACAACTCCGCGAACCACCGTACCGCTAACAAGTCGGCAAGTCCTTCAGCTTGAGCAAGTGAACGCTAGACCACAAACGGCGCTGCACGCGGAGTGTCGGCCGCCAGCGAACTTAAAACGGGAGAGCGAGCGTACGCTTGGCCGCCGCCGCGAACAGCGCCGAAGAAATTGACGGTAATGCGGCCTTTTTCCACTAACTCGAGGGAGTGCAGCGCGCAAACTCGAGTCCGCCGCCGCGGCCAGCGGACGATGCCGAGCTTCTTGCGACCGACTGGCGGGAAAGCCAACTGTAATGGCGACCAATTTTCAATGAGTTCCGACGCTAGTGAAAGCCCCGCCAGCCAATGCTGGTGCACTTACAGCGCGCGACATACTACAACCAAGCTTTTTACGAGAACCCGTAACGTGTTTTCGACGACTCCCAACACAGCGACGAGGTCTCAGCTCAATATCGTCAGCCCGAAGCTCATCGCGGCGGCGAAGAAAGGTGAGCCCTCGATGAGCGAGTGTACGGGAGGCCGACGGCAATGGCGGCCAATTTCTAGGCGGTCGAAAAGCACAGGCGAACTGCAGACGCCGAAGCTGAGCTTCGCCATGCATTTCGTGCGTGTGATATACAACACGACCGAGCCCGTTGCCGGCAAGCGCGATCCGACATCGCACACGTGACAAGTAGAGTAGAATAAAGAATGATAACCTACTTGCCTTAGAATCTAGCGCTGTTTTCTGCCCTGAGTCGAACTCCGACATATCCTATAGGCCTGTTGTCTTCTCGGCCGCCATATTGGCCTTCCCGACTGTTGCTGTTGTGTGTTGGTCGTAACCATCTCGAAGCCAGAGATATACAGCGCGGCGTGGTGACGTGTCGAGACTTGCTCCAGACTTCATGGGTGCAGCGAAACGCAAAAGCAGCAGCCTACGCTCATCCAAGCGTACACAGAAGCCCCACGTCGTAATCCTCAGACCGTCGAATCCAGGCGGCCGTGGTCGAGCACTCAAAGCGTGACACAACGCGGACCGTCACCGGCAAAACACAGGGAAAGACTGAGCCAGCAGAGGAAAAGAGGGAGGCCTGGTCACCTTGGCAACGCTTTTCGCGCTGCCTGCAATGCCCTGGCAGTTCATCCCTTGATTTCGCGCTCCACGCTTCCCTCTGTGGTTGCTCCTCAAGGGTCTATCCGTTAATCATGCGCGCCTATTGGGCTCGCGCGATTTTGAGTTCGCGCTATTTGCCTTAGAGTGTACATAAAAACCTGGATCAAAACCTAACATAAAAAATTTATGCGTATGTCGACACAGAAGAATACTATTAGTCTGTTAGTCCTTTCATTTCATTCAGATAAAAAACCCAGGAATAGAGGCTCCAAAGGGCAGAATCACGGGCATGGATAAATTCATTTCAATAAAACATAAAACATTTTCTAACCTAAATTCACTAGCTGCAGTAAATTGTCTGCACGTCAAAAAGTAATGATGAATAGTTTCTGGCTCCCCACAGAAAGCGCACACTGAGAAAGAGCCTGACCAGACCTGTGTTGGTAGAAATTTAGTTTCGGCACCCTACAGCGCAGCGTCGTAATTTCGACTTCTAGTTCACGTTTGTCACAAAATGATCGATGCCAGGGGTTTAATAAGCGCCGATATTCAGTCAAATTTGTGAGTAATGAACCTATGGTGCTTTTTATATAGGCACGTCTGCGAAATCGCGTAGCCGTTACATAAGCGGACTGTGGAAAGCCCGGTAAAATTGGCCCACTTATTGCTGATTTCGCTAAGGAATCGGCTATTTCGTTTAAAAGCAAACTTCTATGGCCCGGTACCCGAACTAGTCTAACTTTTGTCAAATGGTGGGGGGGGGGGAGTAATATTGCACGAAACACCTTTGTTTTGTGCGATTCAGCACCAACTCAAACTGCAGCGCAAAGAGAGACAGAGTAAGTATAATCTGTAAGTATAACAGCCAATGAAATTTCCGCGTTTAACTTTCGTAAGGTGAATACCACTGACAAAAACTCAGCCACAAAAACGGGTACGAAATCAGGTAGTCAGAGCGAATAGGACCAATCCAAGTTCGCGCTGAACAAACCAACAGCTGTTTTTTTGTCACTCTGTGATGCATCTCTAGCAATAATTACACTTGTTTTGATGCTCTGCAAGTGATCTTGCGATAAACCATCTAGAGTGGAATGGGGGAGCAACTTTGCTTTATTAGGAAAAATGTCGTCAAATTGAATTTCCACATGGGGTGAATGATCGCTAGATGGCCTTATCTCGCCGGTATGTACATTCAGTGGGTCCAGTAAACGTTGTGCAAATATAATTTGTGGGGTGTGAAACGATGACAATTTAACACCAAAAAAATTGCCCGCAGCTTCCCTCGGGGGAACACTGAGGAGGATGCGGAGCATATAATTGGTTAACGGGGTGTTAAAGTGCGACTTATTTGGGTCGATGGCTAAATTGGTTAACGTGGTTGTGAAATGGGGTGTTAAATTGCGACTTACTTGGGTCGATGGCTAAATTGGTTAACGTGGTTGTAGGAGGGGGTGTTAAATGAGTGAACACGTACACACGTATGCGAAAGGGCGGCGCTGGTCGAAGGGACGTCGATCATTGTGTTTGTGGATTCGTTGGCATTCATTTCACGGCGACTTTGGACGTCGACGCGCCGTACAAACCAACGGACGAGCGGCAACTGAGCGAGCGAGCGCCGACCTTGAGTATATATACAGCGTGACGGCGCATGCGCTGTCAGCTGTCGAATGTTCTCGAAGGAGAAGCGCGCGCGCGGCACAGATGGCGACGGCGCGACGGCGCATGCGCTGTCAGCTGTCGAATGTTCTCGAAGGAGAAACGCGCGCGGCACAGATGGTGGGCGACGGCGCGACGGCGCATGCGCGCGCGTCAGCTGTCGAATGTTCGAGAAGCGGTGCGGACGGCGTGGACGGCGCACTACAAGGCGCGAGTATAAGATGCTTCCGCATCTAAAAATGATTCCGGAGAGAATATGAATACTGTCTGCGACAGCTGGAGTGGTGAGTCATAATTTCTTAAAAATGTCTGAACGGTCAAGATACAAAATCTGCACGAAAGAGAAGGAACTCTCGATTCTAGGTATAAAATGCAGTTAGAAACTGTTTTAGGAAGACCGAGGCATAAGCGCAAGGATTCTCTTTCTAAAAGAATGAGAGGCCGGATTTTGTAGGCTGGAGCACCAGAGAAAAGCACGCATCCAAATGCCAGAATAGGACGAACATACATTAGATATACCATTACTAGTTTACCTCTTGTCATGCCTCCTCGGTAGTTGGTTATCCTACGCAACATGCCGGCGGTTCGTATTCAGCTATGTATTCAATGTATCTGGTAGCTATGTATTTAATGTGTTGGCGCCAGTATAGAGGTGCATTAATTTATAAATTACCCCAAGATATTCAATAGATTCCACCTGTGGTATGTCCTCAGAATGATAGCATAATGAGATGTGAATGGAATATTTCAAGGGGAAGACAAAAAGAGCACATTTACTCGGATTTAGTAAAAAAAGTGATTGTCATCAAGCCAGTTCTCCAGGGTGTAAGATAAGACTGCAGGCGGTCGTATAACATCTGAATGGTGTCTGCCATGGCAAAGAAGGCGATATAGTCTGCATAAACATAAGTTGTTATGTCCTGGTTAGGTGGAATGGTGCTCATTAGCGCAATAAGTAACACCGGGGACAGCACTGAGGCTTGCGGTATACATCTCGTTTGTGTGTGCATAGTCGATGAAAAACCGCCTTTGAAGCAATAAAACTTCCTGTCCAAAAGGAATTTTTAAATCCACGTTAACATGTATGCAGCAGAATTGAGGTTTTCCAGTCGATCTATCCGAATACCATGCTCTACAGTATAGTATGTTTTAGCGATATCCAAAATAACTAAATCTACATATCTAACTGTACACGACTTTCTAAATCAACATGAGCATTCCATGTGAAACAACCAGCTCTGAACCCGATTTGATAGGGGCTTAGAATAGACCTATTGTCAATAAATCTTATGATTCGAGTATAAATAATTCTCGCAATCAATTTCACCAGATTTGATGTCAAGGCATTAGGCCTTATGTTGTCTAAAGTGTACCTGGCCAGTTGTTTCTTCAGCAACAGTATAATTTTAGCCAGTTTTTATTCTTGCGGTATCCATGAGTTCTTCAACCAATAGTTCACAATATCTGAAAGAACTTTAGGCAATTCTTGAAGTAAAACTTTTAACATAGAATTTGTAATTCCATCCGGTCCAGGGGCAGTAATTGGTAAACACAGTACAGTTTCAGTCAATTCAGATACGGAAATTTCAGTAAATTCATGCATAGATACCTGCATGTTGCGAACGGTCGAGAGATCTGTCCTAAAGAGACTTTCTAAACCTTTAGCTATTTCTTAGAGAGAAGTAGTCATCTTTTGCGGCGTCAAGATATATATATGAATGTAAAGTTAAAGGTGTTGGCAATACATTTCTTCATTACAAATACGCAAACAGAACAGGAATATTGTTTGATTTGGAAAAATAATCAAAATGTCGACTGTCATATTCTTCTTTCGCACGTTTAACAGTGCGCCTAAATACGCCGACAAAGAAATGATAGTCTTTCCGATTTGTTGGGCATTGATTATGCTTAAGTTTCTTCCAAGCGGCTTTCCGTCTTATGTAATCGCGCGTACTTTCATCAGTCCACCAACAAAAGGATGCCGTTTACTCAATGGAATAACAAACTGACTTTTTCCGACATCCCTCTATATGAACCTGATCTTAGATGCGATTTTCTGATCATTGTCAATCTGAAGTTTTGCAATGACCGAACGCAGACAGGCTTGATATTTCCTATGGATGACATAAACTCAAGGCTGTTGCTCTAATGTTGTCATTGGACATACAATGTCAAAAACAAGCGGGAGATGGTCACTGTTAGTTGCAGAGTCAACCACTGACCATCACAAAACATTATTCACACTGGCACAAAAAGTCAAACCTAACACTGATTGAGTCCGACCTCCACAAATGTTACGTGTTCTTTATTTATACACGAGATATTTTGGACAATGGTCCATTCCCACAGCCGTCTATCACACAGGTCTTTCTTTCGGCCCCAGGGCAAGAGATGAAAATTAAAGCCACCTGTGAGCACCATTTCCTTTTGACAGGCTGCCAAAGTGCTGCTAAGGTGACTTGTACTTTATACAACAGTGGGGAAATAACAGTTTATAATTGGAAAATGGTGGTATCCTGGAAGGTACAAATCTAATCCTAATATTTCACAATCAGAGTCTGACATCCTGAAAGCAATTTTCGCTTTATGACATATTCTACTTGATAGTTGTACAATTAAACCACCACCACGCGTTTGGCGATCTAATTCAAAAGAACGAAATCTTGTAAATAATAATTTTCATTAGCTGTAAGCCAAGTTACTTGTAGAATTTTAATATCGCGATTAAGTTAGCTAGAGAGGTAATGTAAGTCGGTTGAGGCTGAGAATATAGTACGGCAGTTCCACTGAAGCACCTTTAGTTGACCTATGGTGCTGAGCGCACCGTAGAGGCGCATGCCTTGTCCTTCTTGATATCTTTTCTCGTGATCAACCACTAACTCTTTTTAGTTTTTGACTTCAAGTACGTATAGATAGGCGATCGTATACGTTTGTTAGCTCGGATCTAAATTTCCAAATCTGTACCATTATTGTGCTTGACTGAGGTGTACAACGGTCTGGATGCACCTGTGGAACTGGTTGCTCAGCATTATGAACACATTCAGACAATTTATCCAGCACCACGTTATGTCGTTCAGCGGCGTAAATGGTGTCTGATTGTTGAGAAGATGTTGGAGCCTGAGCTTGCACTTCTTGCATCATCTTAGTTGAAAGGATTCGTGTTAAACAGTCACTGAGGTGAGATATTAACTTATCTATTGCCTTAGCCATCACCTTTTTGACCGCAGATTCAATGGCTTGTGAAAGACTGGAGTCTAGACTACACGAGTGTCGTACTGCTGCACCAGACTAGCCAACGGCCCTGTCTTTAACATCCCTGCGCGAACAGCGGCGGCGGTGTACAATCTCAGGATTTGTATTTCCTGAAGGCGAGCAGGGCATTCGGAATGGTCTGCGGAATGACTCCTTCCTCAAAAGCAGCACTTTTCTGATGTTTCTGAGCATTCGCTTAAGGAGTGGTTTTCACCGCAGACGCAGCAACGAAGATTCGACTTGCATCCTCCCACACTATGGCCGAATCTCCAGCAGTTTTTACATTGTACTGGACGGGAAGCGAGGGGCTCCACGTGAAGGATAAGAGGCCATAGCTTTATTTATGACGGGCAAGGTGTGCCCACAAATGTAGCAATAACGAATTCGGTTGGTGTCCTCTCTTTATTAATCAGGCGACTGCATTGGTAAATGGAAATCACGCCTGCTCCCGAAAGCCTGTTTAGAGTCTCTTCTGGAATCAGTTTAGAATTGATGCTGTTATGAGGTCTTTAGTACACGCATGTCGAGGCGGAATGAAATCACTCACCGGGGTTGACGCGAACGAAGTGAATTTAGGCAGGTCCTGCACGCAGGTCTTGCCCGGTGACCGACACACTATGCCATCTCGTCCAAATTGGCACACGTCGGTGATGATCTGAAAGTGGTTCAATGTGGCTTTCAGTTCTTTTGGACAGCCTGAGGGTTCGTGAGCCTGATGAAACCTCCATTTGTAGGCACCAGTGCGACAGGAATGTTGCTGACCCCACTGCGAAAGAATAACTCTAAGGGCAGTTCATTAGGTGATAGTGACGTTGAACAGACGGATCGTGCCTGGCCAGGACAATTGGTCGACATCAGCACAACAGATTTGGGTAGGTTCAACAGCAAAAAAATCAACTAGAGACTGTAAAAAACAACAAAAAAACTCAGAAGACCACTCAATACTTGGCCAACAACCCCACTGTGGAACCCGGCGCCAGCAGGAGCAAGAGGCGATGGGCAGCAGGAGTAAGTGTGATCGGGCAAGAGACGTCTGCGCGTTTCCACTTCTCAATAGCAATTGCTGCACAGATGGATGGACGGACAGACAGACAGACGGACGCACAGACAGACAGACAGACAGACAGAAAAACAGACAGAGAGACAGGGGCGCGGTTCCTTGTAAAAATTATTTAAGAGTTTATGTGACGTTGTTCACTGTACCACTTTCAATACTGAGATGGAACATGGGGCATAGTGTTAAAACCATCACAAAAGCTTCTTCTTGTTCGCCTACTACCGGTGGCGCATACCCACTTCAGCCATAATTCCTCATCGTCGACAGCAACTGCATGGACAATTGACACAAAATTCCTTGCAAGCGTAAAGCGGATACCACCCTTCTCAGAGGAATGACAAAGATGCCGTCCTACTACCGAAAAGCTTCTCATTGATGCCCTAGTGGGTACCAAGCAAGTGTGCTTGCAGTAGTTACCCAATGAGTGTTTTGAAAAGGCTCTGAAAGGCCGCTCACCTAGCTTTCGCTGTGACTGTGCCACGCCTACCGCACTGGCCTGGCGTTTTTTTAATATTTAGGCACAGTTTCTCGTAAAAAATGGTTAAGGACTTATACGATCTTATTTACTGTATCACTTTCTGTAGTGAGATGGAACATGCGGTAAATTGTTAAAACGCGGTAAATGCATGCCAGAGAGTCTGGTGGTCAAATCATTTTTCAAGCATCAGGCTGGTGTCTTGCCAGTTAAGAAGTGGATATTGATAAAGGTTTATTCGTTCCGCGGAGTTATCGCTGCTTTTAGTCGGAAGCCGGAAACAATCGAGCGTGTTTTAGGGAAAAAGCTCCTTAAGCCATGGGTCGTGTGTCCTCAAAGTGTGTAGTAGTAGTAGTAGTAGTAAAAGTAGTAGTGGTAGTAGTAGGTAGCCATCTCACGTTTAGTCCTTGGAATGTCCGCTGGATGGCGATACTTTTACAAGACGATTATATGATGAAAAGATGCGAAATGGCGGTACTTGGAGTGTTCACTAGATGAACGGACTGAAGGACGGATGGACAGACATACAAACAGACGCACAGACAGACAGACAGACAGACAGACAAACGAATGGACGGATGATTCATGGTTTAGCGATAAAACCCTCCGAAGCTTCGCAGCTTCGCCCCACACATCATCATTCACTTCGTGGGTATGCTCTGCTTTTTTTCTTGATTTTTAGGACGGGGTGTTCTTCTGGAATGTCCTGCTAAGGACACGAATAAAGATGTCTCACTTAACGCATAGAGAATGAGGTATAGTGATGAAATAAACATTTATTTTTCGAAACAGTGTTCCCGAGTTTGTGAGCTCGGGGTCACCCTAGGTGGGAGCGTCCCTTATTACAGAAATCATCTGGTCGCAATCGCCTTCCGGACTCTGGCGACAAGCCCTTGTTGGTCGTCTAGGTCGCGTGCGGCAATCATGGCCTCCCACGTCTCAGCTAGGGGGTCGATACGCGCAGTCGTTGCGGACTTGTATTGGCATCCTCGTGGCGCCACGGGCACTCGAGTAGTTGGTAGGCCAGTGAGTCTGGCTCGTCGCATATCGGGCAGTTGTAGGCCTATAGCGTTGTGTAGTGTCCATGCAGTCGAGTGCTGTGTGTATATAGGTGTTAGCTTGAAGTCGTTGCAATGATGTGGCGTCTTCTTTAGTCAGCTTGGGGTGAGACAGTGGGTACACCCGCGAGCTGGACGATAGTGTTGTAGAATGGCGTTGTATGTTGGTGGTACGGTCTCCACTTCTGAAACGCTCGCTAACCGCGGGTCAAGCGAGGCGCTGAGGAAGGCCCGGTTGACGTGACCGTGGGCCGCAGCGTGAGCCGCTTCATTTTCCTCGAGCCCCTCGTGCCCCGGCACCCATACCATGCAGGTGTAAGGAAGTGGACTTCGGCTCTTTCTCACAATTTTCAGAGCTTCGGCGGAGATTCGGCCTCGCGTGTAATTGAGGACGGCGGATTGGGAATCTGTAAAAACTATGACCGCGTCCTTACCAGTCGTAGTGGCAAGGGAGATCGCTGCTTCCTCGGCAAACTCGGAGCTCCGCACCCGGAGGGTGGCGGATGCCAGCTCTTGTCTTTCCGCGTCGACCACCCTTAAAGCGTTGGTATTTTTGCCAGAGTATTTTGCCGCGTCGACGTAGCAAGCGTCTGGATCGTGCTGGTGTCTTCTGTAAATGGTGTCGACTCGAGCGATTCGTCTTTCCCGATGGTGCTCGGGATGCATGTTACGCGGTACTTGGGCGATGCTAAATGATTCTCGCATGTATGGCGACATCTTATCTTTGCGGACTGCCTCGCAGATGTAGCTCTCGCTGTCGCCCAGCGGATCATTGTCCGATCAAGGACCGATCTGCCCGTCGACGTAAGCTTAAGTCTCTCGAGTTGGCTGGTCCGTTGGGCTTCTGCCAGCTCTTGCCAGGTAGTGTGTATACCCATTCTTAAGAGTCTGGTAATCAACGCCATTAGAGTTGCCCTATGGCGAGCTTGGTAGCTTTGCGGATGAGCACATTCAGCTTGTCGACTTTAGATGTCTTGAGGGCGAGGTACGGGGTTTCATAGATAATTCGGATGGTTAGAAGAGCCTGCCTCAACTCTCAAGGTATCGTTTTCCTTCAGGCTACTGCGTCAGTTTGCGACTCTCCTTACGAGGGGCGTGAGCTGAAGACTGCGTTGAAGTCCAGGAAGCGTGGCGGCCCCTGATCCGTCGTGGTGCAGGTGCAAGCCGAGCACGTGAAGCGAGGTGAACTTTGGTATTTGGACCACGTGAAGGATGATGCATGAGTCTGGCGCTTCGGAGGTTGGAGATCTTCCTCGCGTGCGGGCCTTCAGTACCAGTAATTCCGATTTTTCAGGTGCACAATCGAGGCCGCAGCTTTCGAGGTAGTTCTCAATGATATTGACCGCCTCCTGAATGCAGTTTTCTTGCGCCCCAGGGCTCTTTTCTTGAGTCTAAAGCGTAATATCGTCCGCGTTGATGGCTTGACGTAGGCTCTGTATTTTTTCGAGAAGCCGGGGAGCTTAAAGAGTGCCATGTTGAAAAGGAGTGGTGACACAACAGAGCCTTGAGGTGTACCCCTGTTCGGCAGCTCAAAATTTTCGCCCTGTATGTTGCATATTCCCCCCGTGGCCATATGACCGGTGAGGAAGCTTTGAACACAGTCATAAATTTTGGAACCGCAGCCAGTATCTTGGAGATTTTGTAGTATTGCTTTATGGCTAACACTGTTGAAGGCGCTTTTCACATTAATGGCAAGAAGGGACGACTGGCTATTCTTGCTCAAGTGATCAACTTGATCTTCCTTGAGAAGTAAGAGGATGTCCTGCATAAAAAGCAGCTGGTGGAAGCCGAACATGGTGTCTGAGAAGTACTCGTTGTCGTCAAGCTGCGACGTGAGCCGGTCATGGATCATATGGCCAAACAGCTTGCCAACTCACGAAGTCCGAGAAATGGGTCTAAGGTTGTCAACAAAATAGGACTTGTTCTGCTTGGGTATCATGATAACTTCCGAATGCTTCCACGCTGCTGGAAGCTCTCCTCTGTCCCAGCAGTCAATGCAGTACTGTAGGAGAGCAGTCATAGCCTGATTAGGTAGCTGTCGCAGGTGCTTTTTGACTTTAAGCTTGGAAAGAGCTACTTGAAGCTCTGCTGGTGTGAAGGGCTTGTCAAGGTCAGAGTTGTGCATGCATTCGTATTATTTGTGTGGTGTTGGCATTGCCGCTGATTGGACAGGTTCACGCAGCTTGTTGCATGGATCGTGGAGCAGGTCTTCCTCCGAGCCGTCGTAATTGTGTGTTAGCTGACGTACTCGTTGCCGCTGCTGCGTCTTTGTGTGGCGGTCACCGAGGAGAGTCCGCAGCAGGTGCCACGTTTTCTTGGCGCTGAGCGTATCCTGGAGCTTATCGAAGAAGTCGCGCCAGTTGTGTCTCGCTAGGTGCTCGGCATACTGTTGCACCTCTTCTGTCAATAAGGATATTCTTTTCCTGAGTTTCTTGTTCAACTTTCGCCTCTTTCATTTCTTCAGTAAGGCTCGTCTGGCCTCCCAGAGGTGGAGTAAGTGGGAATCTACTGCCGGATTGTCTTCTTTAAGCTGCATTACTTTGGTGCACCGTTTGGCGGTATTCAGAATCTTGGTGAGCCAGGCGTTTATGTCTGCTATTGCGTTGTCACCATCGAGCTCGTTTCTGAAGGCGTTCCAATCTGTCAGTCTTGCTGTGCCTATTTATTGTAGGTCGTTGGTCATATTTGATTTGAAGTTAAATTATGTGATCCCTGCCAAGCGTTTTGGGAATACAGGTCCATCCCACCTTCTTGACATCTCGTGTAGAGGTGAGGACGGGCGTGGTATCTCTCGAGACGTTGTTTACGTTGTTTCCCACTCTCGTGGGCTGGAGCATATCATCCAACATTGTGAGGCCGTGCTGCTGAGTGGAGTCATGGGCTCTCGCGCCTTTTTTGTGGTGATGGTATACCCCCAAACTGTGTGAGGAGCATTATAGTGCCCTACGACCACTAACCGGTGACCTTTTGTGCATTTTTGTACTTCGCGGACGAAGTAATCGTAGTCCCTGAGATGATCTCACGGTTTGCTGTACACGTTAGTGACGTAACGGCTTTGTTGTGATTCTTGTTCCGGTATGACTTCTACAATGGAGTGTGTTTCAACTGTAGTGCCTTCTATCTTGTGTACTTAGGTCGCGACTGTTTTCTTAAGTATAGTGGCGATTATTGGGGTCAGAGCTAGGGTGTTGTATCCTGAGAGCCGCACTTTTTCAGTTTTCTTCTCTCGTAGAGCTATGTGGTCGGGTTGATTTACTTTTATAAATTCTTGTAGATTCACCAGCCGGGGTCTATACGATCGACAGTTCCACTGCCAAATGCGAAAAGTTGGTTGCAGAGTAGAAATACTCTTCTTAGAGCCTGCCATCTTCGTGAATATCTGGTGCGTTTACCTGCTCGCCATCGTGAGGAGTGAGAAACTCTTTCTCTCTTTGGGCATGCTTTTTTTTCTGCCGTGGCAGTCTTCAAGTTCCGCGTGACTAATGCAGTTGTTCTTGACATGAGCCACGAAGTTGGTTAGCTGCAACTTGAGATCGTTGATTTGGGCTGTATAAGTGTCCATCCTACGGCTGAACGTCGTGAACGTGTCACCAATTCGGGCGGAGATGAGCTACAACTTCGCCAGGACGAGTGCATCGAGCGTCGACTTGACTGCTGATGTGCGTTGTGGCTTTACTGCTACCGTGAGCTGCGAGTCGACAAGGGCTTCAACTTTTGTTTCCATAATGGAGAGTACTTTGGCCTCCCGAACAGCTTCAATATCTGGTGTGGTGAGTTTTGCGGCTAGTTGTTTAGCTTGGTGCTGTGCTTCGAATAGTCGAGTGAGCCTCTCTATGCTTGCATTCTGCTTCTCTATGATCTTTTCTTGCTCTTAGCATAGTTTTACGAGCTTATCGACAACTGTGCCTTATTTTTGGAGGTGGTCACGCTGGCTTTGCAAAGCTGATTTGCTGATTCAAAACCATTTTTTCCAAACTTTTGAATGCGGTGGATTCAGTAGATTAGCAATCTGAAGTGTTCTTGTTTTTTTGTGAAGTCGAATCTACGCGAGTTGCATCAGCATAGTTGAGGCGTTGGGCGGAGAGGGAGCGGGATCTTGTGCGAGACCTGGAGCGAATTCGCAGAATAGACCTAGACTTGCTTCGGCCGCACTTGTCGTGCAATGTGCCACTGCGACTAGGAGATGATTTGTCAAGCTCGGTGAAGTCTTCATTGCGCGAACTACAACCATTCTCTCGGGCTTTCGCCTTCTCGAGTGTTTGTTGTCTAACTTGGTAAGGTGTTGGCTTTGGTCGTAGCTTCTTCTTGCATTCCTTGCAGGCGGTTTTATGGGGCTGTTCACATATTTTGCAGTTGGGAATTTATTCATGATCTGTGGCGACTGCGTCTTGTCCGCACTTTAACAGAAGTATTCTCTGGGTCTGGGAAAGATGTCTTGTCCGTGCCCAATGGCACCGCATTTGCGACAAAACTACACAGACTTTCGATAGGGTTTGCAGCGGTAGTATCCACATTGGTAGGTGATGTAGTACGAGACGTGCGGGCCATCGAAAGATATGACAGTGGTGGAAGACTGACCAAGCATGCGAGCGCCAAGGAATGTGTGTCGCGAGTCGACTCTGAGGCCAGCTATAATTTCGGCACCGCTGGTTCCTGGGAGAAGCCCGTAGATGACATCTCTGCATATATCGTCGGGATTTCTCACGTGGGAGTTCACACTGAAGAAAGTGCCGCCTAACTGGATGGTAGCAATGCTTCTCAGGTTGGTTGCGCGATCTGTGTCGGTGGTACAGCAATTATAATGTTTTCAACACTCTGCACTTGACCTCGAACGTTGTCGTAGAAATCTTGTGTGAGACCGCTTGATCGCCCTATAGCGTGCGTAATTGATGTTAGACTCCATTTCGATAAGTCGAGTTCGGCTTGTGTCCTGTAGATGATTTTAAAGTCGTCTGTAGGAAAAAGGGGAATCTTCAAGTTGCGCTGCTTCGAAGCTTTTTGCGTGGGAACGGGCTCTTTCTCGGGCTTCTCGTTGGATGCTTGAATTCGGTTTGGCGCTCGTTTTTGTTTGCGTCCGACTTGCAGCCATTCTACATGCTCTTTTTCTGTTGTTTTGCCACTGTTGGCATCATGCATCCACGCCAATTTCTCCGTGGGCGTCTCGGCGTTCACTTCGGTTCGCATTGATGTTGGTTCTTCTTGTGGTCCTGTAGTAGCCATCAACACGCTTTGAAAGCCTACGTGGCTGGTAGCAAGGGGCGTCTCCCTCTAATCAGGTTTTCTGGTCGAGAAAGAAACGCGAATCTCCTTCTGAGGCCCGCGCGTTTGGCGGGTATACATGCAACGCGAGCCATGAGTGCGAGACACGCTCGCGCGTCGGTCCCGGCGTAAGGATTAGCGGGGAGGACCTTGGCGTCGAGATGTTAAGAGTTCGGTGTAGGTAATAACTCACCACTTAGTGGGAGGTGCTAGTCCTTTTCTTGGAACTTGGCGATTTGGCCAGCGCAAAAACCCAGAAGTAGCAGAGCATTGAACCACGAAAACTATGACGAAAATCAGGAGCCACTGTGAAGTGCAGCCGCACTCAGTGGCCCCCTAGGGAAACTCTCTAGAGTGAAGTATCTAGCCATTGATAATCACCATGAAATATTGTATGACATCGTCATGTTATTCGCTTTGCATAGTAATTGAAGGTTGCGCATGACTATACATCAAGCCAATTTTGATGCTCGACGAGCTATAAAATACTTCCAAAAGCCCTTAACTCAGTTTTTGGAAATGCAAAAGGACATGCCCCATTGGGTACTTCACATGGAGTCACTATTGTATATGAAACATTTGTGGAAAATGTCTACTGTGGAAAATTAAGCATCGCAATAAATAAAGAAAGAAAACGGTGTACCTCTGGAATAGAATACTGGGCTGGCGCACAGGGATCTCGGGTTCAAATGCCAATGTTTTCTTGTTGCTTTTTTATTTACTTGGCTTTTGCTTATTTCGTGCGATAGTGGTTACGGACACCAGTGCTGACGGCGGCGTACAACTACGGCGCAATGACCCTTGTGATCGTATAACAGCTTTTGCCGCCACACTGCTTCGTATGCTTTCCTTCGCCTAATTATGAAATGACTCGATGACGTGTGCATGTGTGTATGTGGAGGGGGAGGCGTGTGTGTGTTTATGCTAAATATATAAAAACATTTTTGTTTAAGCACAACAATGACACTAACCTCGATGTGTTATCTAAACGTGCGTATCAGCAAGTAAGTCTTTGAAAGAAATTATACATACATCAATCAGTGCATGTACGAAACCTCTATGAAAATATGGGTCTGAGTTTAGAAATATTTTATTTCATAGTGCTGCTTGCCATTGGTCAGCCACACCTAATGATAACCGTCTTCTACAAACACGGCTTTTGTTTACAAAGGTGCTCTTTTTACGAATCAAACATGTAGGACACCAGTAAAACAGCATTATTATCCTCATAGTCCCGGCGAGCCATAGTTAGGCAGTAATAATATGCGGCTGACCGCTGCCGCGAAGCGTAATTTTTAGTGTTCGTATATTCACTGGCGCTTTCGAGACTTAAGCCATGTTTCGCACCCTGTAGTTCCCGGAAAATAGGAAGTGGAGCGGCACCCGCACGACGCGCTGTTATAAAAAAGCCCGCTAACCATAGGCCGCCTGCATAGAGGTTTGGTATGCTAGCCTGAAACCTCCCTTTTTTGCACTTGTCACTTTTTTCTTTTACATTATTTTATGGTCGTAAACTTGAACTTACTCTTGACGTCCTAGTGATGGATGACCCCTTTCGCAGCACCTTCAATCAACTGCATGAAAAAGATTTAAATATGCTGTGGGGCTAGATTCAACGCGCACCGGTGCGGCCCACTCAATCTGCTTTCTCTGGACAGGCTTGTTTTGCAATGTTACGAAGGTACCGATAAACTCAGTTATATATATATATATATATATATATATATATATATATTTTAATAAAGAGTGAACCACTAAAATTCTCAAATAGCTTGATTTCGAGAAGGGTTTCATATCTACAGAAACACATGCATGTAATATTTGAACGGACAGCTACGCTTGAGAGAGGACAGTTTCGTCGGCCACTTATCCATCATTTTTTCCTTACTCTGGCAACAAACACAAAACAAGTAAAATGTGGAATTGAGCACCTAGACAAGATCACACTTTATTGATTCTCTTTATGTGTGTATTTCTGTGCAAGAGGTGGAGCAAAGCAATTTATGCAGGATGGCCCAAGCTGAGATACGTAGGAAGAAGAATCGCACTAGTTAAATTGGCTAGGAAGGTTACACTAAACAAGGTCCTTGCACGATGCTGCGCAGCGCGAGATAAAGATTGTATTGCCACGCGAGTTTATGAACGTTATTCATTTTTGTATAATTTAATCGTTCTGTTATTCCTCTCCTAAGGGCTGTGATGTGTTCGGGGGCCTCCCCGAGGACCGGAGCCAGTCAGAGTCTCGGGGAGATGTCGAGGAGAGGAGCCGGGAGCTGCTAAGAGTGACGTTTATTCACATTATTTACAGGTAGGGTGTTGCTACATAATGGGGTTAGCATCATGGAAGCCCTCCAGCTTCTGTGAGCTTCTTGGAGCATGTGCACGAGAGCTTGTCGGGAGCGCCTCGGCGCTACCATTTTATGCCATGGCCTTCCCAGGATTCCCCACAGAAAAAAAATAATAGAGGCCAGGGCCCAATAAATTTTGCCATCTTCACCTCGGCCCCCGAAAGCGGAAGCAGAAACGCCACCTCCTTTTCAACCCACGAAAGAGGGAAGAGGCATGCCCAGTTCATCCCATAGTGAGGGAGAAAACACTGCAAACCACGCACAAGACAGCACAGCACGAAGGCATTTAGTCCCACGTGGAAATGAACCCTGTAGACCATTGCAGTGATGAGTATGCGGCACTAGGCAGACCACGACTAGTGAAAACCGCGGTATTAGGCATCATGGAGAACGTGGAAAATGCAGCCTTTTTTCCCCACGTTCTCCATCGTGCCTAATACCGATGTTTCCACAAGTCCAGGTCTGCCTGGTGCAGACGGGTCTCAGTCGCTTGGATTATTGTCCGCGGCACTCCGACGAACAGAGACGCACAGAGATAAACACCCTTTTAAAGCTGTTTTGACTGTAAACAGCGTTTAATAGATCGCCAGTCAGTCGGCTAGGTTCAAAGGGTTCTACGAGTAGAGACGGCTGCGCCGAAATTCCAAGTACGTCTTGGGTGTTGTTATCGCTGGTGGTTCACCTCTGGGAGCGCTGTCCCGCAACCATCTCATGTCGAAGCGGTGCCATATCAGAAAGGCCGTTTGTCAAGCTCTTGATTGATTGATTGATTCATTGATTGATTGATCTATGAGGTTTAACGTCCCCACACCACCTTTTGATTATGATAGACGCCGTAGTGGAGGGCTCCGGAGATTTCGACCACCTAGGGTTCTTTAACATTTAACATGCACCCACATCTGAGCACAAGGGCCTACAACATTTCCGTCTTTATGGGTTTGTCAAACTCTTGTATATATATATATATATATATATATATATATATATATATTGACACGTGTTTATATGAAAAGAACGACGATAGGAACGTTTTTGTAGATTCCAGCTAGTGGGTCAGGTAGTTGATCGGGACGACAACGAAGCAGGCATCTTGCTCTACAGCTGATCCTGAATACGCTCTTTTCGCTGCCGTAAGCTGCTGTCATCTGTTGTTCGCGTTGCACTGCGACACTGGTGGAGGAGCTGGGCCGTGACGCTGCCCGATGCTTCACACTCCTAGTGGGAGCCGTTCACCCAGCCCGGACGTGCCTACTGCAACCCCTGTCCATCGATTCAGTCGTCGGCTACGAGGTATTCCTCCAGACTGCAACCCCTCGCAGAAAACCTCTACCGGACATCTCGAAATGGCCAGCACCAGCCCCCAGCCTGTACTTCTCGGCGCCAGTCCTCCCGCTCCATCCCAGGTAACTTTTTTTCAATCGCTGGAGCCTAAGCGCTTTGGTGGTGGCGCACACGAAGATGTAGAAGACTGGTTAGACCACTATGACCGTGTTGCGAAGATCAACCACTGGTCTGCCCAGGAAAAGCTCGGCCGGGCCTACTTCTATCTCGATGACAGTGCTCGTACTTGGTACGAGAACAGAGAAGGCAACCTGTCCACATGGACTGACTTTCACCAGAAGATGGTTGAAACTTTTGCTAATGTCGACAGACATGACCGTGCCCACCAACTACTAGAGCTGAGGGTCCAAAAACCCAATGAAACAGTCGCCATGTTCGCCGAAGACATGACACGTTTATTTCGGAGGGCCGACCCGCAGATGACTGAAGATAGGAAGTTGCGCTACCTCATGCGTGGCGTGAAAGAGCAGCTGTTCGCCGGACTTCTGCGCAACCCGCCAAGCACTGTAGAGAACTTCATCAAAGAAGCGTCGGCTATCGAGCGGGCCCTTCACCAACGCTGCCGACAATATGACCGCTTGTGCAGCAGTCCCCAAACTCAGGCCGCCGCTGTGACGTTTGACAGTCATAGCTCCTTACGGGACATGATTAGAGAGATAGTTCGTGAAGAATTGCAAAGGCTGCGGACTCCGGTAGTGGATACACCGATGGCATCTCTCGCTCAAGTCGTCCGTGACGAAATCCGTCAAGCATTCTCGACAGCTGATCCTGCCCCCGAACAACGTCCCATGACGTACGCCGCCGCCCTTCGAAGCTCCCCATCCGCTCCGCCTTCATACTACCCGCCACCTGCAAATGTTCCTTGGTCACAACCACAAGGGGAGACATCGTGGCGCCCATCCATCCAGCCCCCATACGACCAGTCGTCTTCTGGCTTGCCATGGCCTTCGTCGCGTGAGGAGTCATCACGGCAACCACAGCTTCGCCGAACAGACACCTGGCGCACTGCCGACAGGCGTCCTCTCTGTTTCAACTGCGGCGGTGTAGGCCACATAGCCCGCTATTGCTGGCACCGTGCCGATCCGTCTCGCCCTCTCAGGCCGCGGTTTGACATTCGACATGCCAAAGAGTACGTATCCCGCCGTGGAGATGTCTGTTCTCAAGGACCTCCGGTACATCGACACCCCTTCGATGGCCGCCGTAACAATGATGACGAGGCTATAACTGATTACGAGCCGGTCTTCCGACATCGACCACGCTCTCCTTCTCCTGCCCAGTCACCTTCGTTGCAGCGCCGCACTTTTGCCGACACCAGAGGAGCGAGGTCACCCAGCCCACACCGGGGAAACTGAAGGCGGCGACCTCAGGGGGTAAGGTTGCAGGCTGTCAAGACGAAGAAAAAAGCCCCCATTACTCCCACCTCAAGACGCTGTAAAGCCGACAAGACGTAATACCGACGAAACTGTGACCCCAGGCCTTACCGTTCTTGTGGATGGACAGCAAGTCAAAGCTTTAGTCGACACCGGGGCTGACTTCTCTATTATCAGTGATGACCTTGCCGTACGTCTCAAGAAAGTAAAGACAGCGTGGACGGGACCTCACTTAAGGACGGCAGGCGGCCAATTACTGATGCCTCTCGGAATGTGCACAGCAAGGCTCGACATCGGTGGCTCTACTTTCGTGGCGACGTTCGTCGTTCTCGCTTCATGCTGTAAAGACCTGATTATCGGAATGGATTTCTTGAGAGAACATGGCGCCGTGATCAACATCCCTGACAGTGTCATCACATTTCGCAACAACAGCCCTACATTAGTCGATTGTTCAGAGCCGAGGCATACGTCTTGTTCAGGGCCTTTGCGTCTGACGGATGACGATGTGGTCGTCCCGCCACGATCGTGTACGCTTGTTTCGGTGGCAGGGGATGAGCCGTTTGACGGCGACGGCATTGCTGACCAAATCAGCTCACTGATATTTAGCCACGGTATTTCAGTTGCTCGAGGTCTTGTCACTGTCACTGCGGGACGCACAAACTTGCTGCTCACTAACTTCAGCACTGAGCGCCGACATCTCCCGAAGGGTACAGCCGTCGCTTACTTTGACACTACTGCAGAAATCCAAGGCAGTTTATCGGCCCTAGACGAAGCACCTCAAGAAGAATCACTACCTAATCTTGACGTTGGTACTACGTTGTCAAGGGACGAACGAACGAGACTTCTCGAGCTGCTAGCTGAATTCCAGGACTGCTTTTCATCGACATCACGGGTCGGTCGAACGCCGCTAACAAAGCATCGAATAATTACCCACGACGCAGCAAGGCCTATACACCAGAATCCTTATCGTGTGGCTCCAAAGGAACGGGAAGTGATACAGCAACAAGTCGCTAAAATGCTTGAAGATGATGTGATTCAGCCATCACAGAGCCCGTGGGCATCGCCTGTAGTATTAGTTAAGAAAAAGGATGGTACCCTGCGTTTTTGCGTGGATTACAGGAAGCTGAATCAAGTGACTAAGAAAGATGTGTATCCGCTTCCTCGTATTGATGACTCCCTCGATAGGCTTCGAAACGCTCGCTACTTTTCTTCAATGGACCTAAGAAGTGGATATTGGCAGATCGAGGTAGATCCAAGAGATCGGGAAAAAACCGCTTTTGTGACGCCGGATGGTTTATATGAATTTAAAGTTCTACCATTCGGTCTGTGCTCAGCGCCCGCTACTTTTCAAAGGCTCATGGACACCGTACTTTCAGGGTTAAAATGGAAGACCTGTTTAGTTTATCTAGACGACGTCATAGTGTTTTCCCCAACTTTTGACGAGCATCTCGAGAGGCTAGAAGTTGTTTTACAAGCCATACGCTCTGCAGGCCTTACATTGAAACCAGAGAAATGCCACTTTTGTTTTGAAGAACTGCTGTTTCTTGGTCATGTCGTCAGCTGTACCGGCGTTCGGCCTGACCCCGAAAAACTTGCAGCCGTGGCACAGTTCCCAGTACCGTCCGATAAGAAAGCTGTCAGGCGCTTTCTGGGCCTATGCGCCTACTATCGCCGGTTCATCGCCGACTTCGCACGGATTGCGTCGCCGTTAACTCGCCTCACTCGAGACGACGCCACCTTTGAGTGGAATCACGAACACCAAGCAGCGTTTAATGACCTCCGCCAACGTCTTCAAACACCTCCAGTGCTTGCTCACTTCGACGAACAAGCGCCAACAATGCTTCACACTGACGCAAGCAATGTAGGCCTTGGAGCTGTGCTTGTGCAGTGGCAAGAAGACACGGAACGAGTGATCGCCTACGCAAGCAGGACGCTAACACGCGCTGAGGCCAATTATTCAACAACTGAGAAAGAATGCCTTGCCGTGGTCTGGGCAGTTATGAAATTTCGCCCGTACTTGTATGGCCGCCCTTTCAAAGTTATAAGTGACCATCATTCCCTCTGTTGGTTGACTAATTTAAGAGATCCAACAGGCCGATTAGCACGGTGGAGTCTGAAGTTACAAGAGTTTGATATGGCGGTCATACACAAGTCTGGGAAGCGCCATACGGACGCCGACTGCCTGTCTCGATCACCAGTACAGTCAGCTTCTCTTTCTGACGACGACGATATGGCCTTCCTTGGTGTTCTCGACGCGTCCACGATTGCCCAACAACAACGAAGTGACCCTGAATTGCTTGATTTGATTAATTACGTGAACAGACGTTCTTCGAGGGCACCTAAAATCTTTGCAAGGACATTATCGTCGTTTTGCTTGCGCAATGGCGTCCTCTACAAGAGAAACTTTTCGTCCGTCGGAGCTCCCTATTTGCTCGTTATTCCTGCACCCCTTCGAACTGAAGTGCTCCAAGCATGTCACAATGAGCCGACGTCGGGTCATTTAGGCTACACTCGCACGTTGGCAAGAGTACAGCAGGGATACTACTGGCCACGACTCACAACAGCCGTCAAACACCACGTTCACACTTGCATCGATTGCCAGCGACGCAAGTCACCTCCAAAGAGACCCGCCGGTCAGAATCAGTTCAGGTTCCACGTACACCGTTTGAACAGATAGGAATGGATATTTTAGGACCCCTTCCTACTTCTACTGCAGGGAATCGCTGGGTTATAGTCGCAACAGACTACCTAACCAGGTATGCCGAAACAAAAGCTATCCAAAAGAGCACCGCAGTGGAAGTGGCGAGATTTTTCATAGAAAATATTGTGCTACGCCACGGTGCTCCGACTATCGTGATCACGGACCGCGGAACAGCATTTACGGCAGCTATGTTAGACCACGTCCTGATGCTTAGTGGAACGACTCACCGTAAGACCACTGCGTACCACCCGCAAACAAATGGACTAACGGAGCGCCTCAACAAGACGATTGAAGACATGCTGTCGATGTACGTGGATGTCCAACATAAGAACTGGGACGACATTTTACCCTATATCACGTTCGCATACAATACGGCTAAACAAGAGACGACTCGCATGACTCCATTCAGCTTGGTCCACGGACGGGAGGTACGGACTATGCTGGATGCGATGTTGCCACATGAATGGGACGCTACCGACACAGGCGCCGACGTGTTCACTGAACGCGCGGAAGAAGCTAGACAGCTCGCCCGCTTACGGATCCACCAGCGACAAGACTACGACGCAGGCCGCTACAATGCTCGCCATAGAACTGTAACATACAAAATCGGTGACAGAGTGTGGATTTGGACACCCGTACGAAAACGTGGACTGTCCGAAAAGCTGCTAAGGCGATATTTCGGGCCATACCGAGTATCGCGCCAGCTAAGTGACGTCACCTACGAGGTTGTCTCCGACAGTCCCCAATGCCCGAGGCGTCGCCAGCACCAGCCTGAACTTGTTCATGTAGTGCGTATGAAGCCGTATGTGAGTGACTGACTGCACGTTAAAAAAAATATATACTGTGCGTCTGAATCAGCATCGGGGCGATGCTCTTATAAGGAGGGGCAAGTGACACGTGTTTATATGAAAAAGAACGACGATAGGAACGTTTTTGTAGATTCCAGCTAGTGGGTCAGGTAGTTGATCGGGACGACAACGAAGCAGGCATCTTGCTCTACAGCTGATCCTGAATACGCTCTTTTCGCTGCCGTAAGCTGCTGTCATCTGTTGTTCGCGTTGCACTGCGACAATATATATATATATATATATATATATATATGTATATGAAAAAGAAGGTGTCCTTGGATGCAGTGGGAAAATACCAAAAAGTGGAGGACGGACTAAACAAAAACTTTTTATTTTTCCTACGTTTCAGCTGGGGACAGGCCTTCGTCAGGGAAAACACGATACAAAAATGCGCTTTTCTTAAGTATGCATGGTATATCAGGGCCCATGACACGTGAACCATCACTATCATACACTATCTAATGTGACGTGGGGAGTAATGAACGGTGAGCAGAGAATGTCAAAGCAATGCCAAAGAAAGATTATGAGAATGTATGAACGGTGTTTGCATCAAGTAGATCACATCAATAGCAGTTTGAAAAGTACAGTAAGAACTGATTGATTGATGTGTGGGGTTTAACGTCCCAAAACCACCATTTGATTATGAGAGACGCCGTAGTGGAGGGCTCCGGAAATTTCGACCACCTGGGGTTCTTTAACGTGCACCCAAATCTGAGTACACGGGCCTACAACATTTCCGCCTCCATCGGAAATGCAGCCGCCGCAGCCGGGAATCGAACCCGCGACCTGCGGGCCAGCAGCCGAGTACCTTAGCCACTAGACCACCGCGGCGGCTTCATAATAACTGTACACGCAGATTTTCACTACACCTTTTCGGTTGCAGTGAATTTCTTGACTTTGTGTTATCAATTCTGTTTGCTCCACATAAAATTCTTAGTGACGCATCTTGTTCCATTCGAACGTTTTCTGCTATACTTTTTTGTCTCTTTTGTACGTGTGATTTCCTGTATGGGTTTGGTAGCTTTAGTTTTTGTTTGTAGTTATTACTGTTCTTTTCAAACTGCTATTGATGTGATCTACTTGATGCAAACACCGTTCATACATTCTCATAATCTTTCTTTGACATTGCTTTGACATTCTCGGCTCACCGTTCTTTACTCTCCTCGTCACAGTAGATAGTGTATGATAGTGATGGTTCACGTGTCAGGGGCCCTTGATATACCATGCCTACCTAAATAAAGTGCATTTTTGTATCGTGTTTTTCCTGATGAAGGCCGGTCCCCGGCTGAAACGTAGGAAAAAGAAAAAAGTTTTCGTTATATATATATATATATATATATATATATATATATATATATATATATATATATATATATCTTGTAAGGAACCGGTTTTTTTCAGCTACGCTCGAGCTAAATCACACTTGTGATGACATTTAAAGATGATGAAGATGTACAGGTGATGATGATATCTAAAGAGAATTGAGAGTAGTTCGCTTGTCGCGCTCACATTCCCGCTCGCAATGAAAGTGACCGCCTGGTTGTTTGACAGTATTATGAAATGCGTCACGCATAAGGCTTTAAACGAGATACATGCACTATCTCTGTCCCTCGACAACGATGATCAGGATTAGTACTAAGAGGACAAACGGGGTAATCGACAGGAGATGTCTGTTCGACCACCGTGTACGGCCCAATGAAGCGACTGATGAAGTCGTCGCATAAGCTGGGGACGCGCAGTGGAGTCCATAGAACTTCGATACCGGGAGAAAAACTCACAACACGGCGAGACGAGTCGTAGCGAGATTTTCGAGTGCCTTGAGAGAGGCCAGTGTTTACGCGGGCCAGCTGACAGCAGTGTGCGAGACGAGATGAAAATTCTTCAGTCATCGAGGGCGCAAGGGCCCGAATGGAAAGACACCTTCAGAGCGAAACTCGGCGAGCGACCATGGACGAAAAAATGGCGAAAAGCCGGTAGTGCGTTGAGCAGCTGTATTATAGGCGACTGTCACGAAGGGTAGAAGTGCATCCCAGTTCGTGTGGTTGGGGTAAATGTACATGGCGATCATGTCCCATAGGCTCCGATGAAACCATTCCGTCAATCCTTTGGTCTGTGGGCGGTAGCTCGAAGTGGTCTTGTCAACAGTGTTCGAGGCACGCAAAACTTGCTCGACAATGCAAAAGAAAAAAACTTTGCCGCGATCGCTCAGGATAATGCCTTTAGCTTCGTGACGCAAAAAGATGTGGCGAAGAAAGAAATCGGCAACCTCAGTGGCGGTCCCAGATGGTATAGAAGCTGTTTCTGCGTAGCGGGTAAGGTGGTCGACGACCGTAACAATCCAGCGATTCCCATTGGATGATATCGGAAGATGACCATACAAGTCGATTCCAACGACTTCAAAAGGCGAGGCGGGACAATGAAAAAATTGCATTAAGCCAGCCGGAGCAGTTGTCGGGCGTTTTCGCCGTTGGCAATGGACACAGGAGGTAACGTACTTAGCAACGGCTGAAAAGAGGCCAGGTGAAAAGCAACGACTTCGTATTTTGTCGTAAGTCTTATGATAGCCTAAATGAGCGGCGGTTGGATCATCATGAAAGGCTTCCAGAACTGCACGTTGCAAAGAACGTGAGATAACGGGCACCCAGCCCTTCCACCACTTGTGAGGAACCAGTTTATTCAACTAGGCTCGAGCTAAATCACACTGATGATGATATTTACAGATGATGCAGCTGTACAGGTGATGATGATATCTAAAGAGAATGAAGAGTCATTTGCTTGTCACGCTCACAATTTATATATATATATATATATATATATATATATATATATATATAATTTCGTACATTCCGAGCCGGCATCAACGAGGACCCCGGGAAACTCAACTGCCTCCGAGAAGTAAGCCAGGAGAAAATTGGTGACAAAGATTGATAGCCGGAGACCATGCTTTTTTCTGACTGACTCGTACGTGTACACTGTCCTTTCTTGTGTGTTTTTTTTCACATGCACATACAAAGTGTTTACGTTCGCCTACCACTTCGTGACCGTTGAAGGGAAACGGACGAAGATTAAAGGTAAATAGCTGACCAACCCATTAACGAGAAACCTTTCTTTTACACACACCGCCCGCCGCCCGCCGAACGACCAATTACGGGGAAACCCCTTTCTTTAGGCACGCCGTCCCGGACCCTCCCGGCACCGCGGCGACAATCTTGGGTGGCCCGACACACGTCAAGAACTGAACAGCACGTGATATGAACCGTATGTGGATGTAGACGGACAGTTGGCTTCGTTCTCAGTGTTGACAGTAGTTCTTCCTCTTCTTTACTTTCTTTCCTTTATTTCTTTTTTTCGTCTTTTTTCTCCCCCTTTTTGTTTTTTTCCTTTTTTTTTTCTTTTTCCAGTTCTCTCTCACTCTCGCAAACGTCTTTCAAGGCGAGAGGGACGCGGCAGCAAGGAAGTTTGGAAGCTCATGTCAGTATAACTCATCCCCTGATGAAGGGAGGACCCCTCCCGAAACTGTTGCGAAATAAATATATTTATCCTTGTTGACAACGCTCCCGTTGTGCCATATATATATATATATATATATATATATATATATATATATATATATATATATATCATTAGCCTGACTACGTTCACTGCAGGACAAAGGCCTCTCCCATGTACCGCCAGACAACTCGATCCTGTGCTTGCTGCTGCCAATTTATATCTGTCCACCTAACCCGCTTGTCGTCTCTAGGTCTACGTGCTACATACCCTGCCCATGCCAATTTCCTCTTCTTGCTTTCAACTATGATATCCTTAGCCCCGGTTCGTTCCCTAATCCACTCTGCTCTCTTCTCGTCTCTTAAGGTTACACCTACCATTTTCCTTTACATTGCTCTCTGCCTCTCCACCAATGTAATGTGAACCCTCTTTGTAAGTCTTCTGGTTTCTGCTCCGTAGCTAGGTACCGGACAGATGAAGCTGCTTTATGTATATATATATATATATATATATATATATATATATATATATATATATATATATATATATATATATATTGAATGAACTTGACTCTGACGTCATATGAATGAATGACGTCAGAGTCAACAATGACGAGGGCCGTGCCACGGCCGAACGTTAGTAAATACAATTTCCTTTTCAAATGTGCTATCTGCAAGTTCATTCAATATAGAAAATACCCGGACCTGTCGTGCCTTCCCTTCAATATATATATATATATATTATATATATATATATATATATATATATATATATATATATATATATATATATATATATATTCACATGTGCTTTTATTAACAACAGTTTATTCAGCCGACGTTTTGACAGGAGCCCCGTATTTCTCAAGACATAATAATATTTACATATTTTCATGTCTTTTTATAGCCTTTCAAAACAGGAGGAAAGAGGACAGAAAAAAATACTAACAACGACAAAAAGGACAGAAGAAACGTTAGCAAGAAGCAAGAGAGAAATGGCGGGATTAGGAAGGGACAGGAACTCAACAGATTAAGGCGAACGTCAACGAGCAATGTCACCTTTGTCAACAATACCTCCCCGCGCAACCACCCTTCCCCCAAGTGGACAATGTGACCCCCATTTTTCTATAGCACCTTCCAGTGCAATCCACTGGCAGCTTGCCCTCCTTTGAAGTTTACGACAAATTGGAGGGGAGGAAGAGAGAAGGAAGGAAAAACTTTATTTGCAAGAGTTTGGGACCGGGGGTCATGAGCTTTATGGTTGGGGCCCCAAGTCCAGAGCTCCACTGGCTGCTACCGCTTGCCTGACATGACGTAGAAGTGCAAGCTGCACCTTTGGGTCAGAGCTGCTGAGCTGTGCCTCCCATTGCTCGAAAGATTACAAAGCTTGTACTAGCCTAAAAAGGTTCTAAATTTGGTGGTTGGTTTAGGCATCACCACAAAATGTGGTAGAGCGATGGCCAGTCACCAAATCACGGACACGCATGCCCATACAGCATTGAAAAAATTTTGTGTCATTTTTGAAGATTGGGAAAGACTCCCGTTTGAAATCTGCGGATGTCAATCGCGTCTTTCCCTTCGAATTATTTGGGGGGGGGGTGCTGTATTTTTGTAGCACGCCTCGCTGGTTAGCAAGAATTTCGCGCGGAGCCATTCTGGATGGGTCACTATCCTTCTCCATAGCTTCCTCCTGGAGTGTTTCAAAGGATTGAATGTGCTGTCGAAGCTCTGCTCAGTCCGTGAGCCCTCGAGCACAAGCGTCGGAACTTTAGTTCCCCTCCAGGCATGCGTCTCCTGGACACCAGATCAGCCTGTATTTGTTCATCCACCTCCCGCCTAAGAATTTGCTTATTTTTATCGAAAGGCAGCCTCTTAAAAGAAATGGCACGCTTCCTGCGAGTCGGAAATTTTAATTGTCTGCGGTTCATCTCTCTGTTCTTGCGCTTTGATTGCAAGAGCAATGGCAAAGCATTCTGCCTTGGCGAATGAGGACGTGTACAGCGATGCACATGTCACCATGCAGTTGTCGTTTCTAAGTACTGATGCAACTGGCTATTTAAAATTCTACCTCGCAGCGTATACATATTTAACAATTGATTTCTTTTTAAAATATTTTTTGGAGCCATCGCACTCTCCCCTGTTGTCTGCACTTTCTGTTTAGTTTTACGTCCAAGTTCTTGGGCAGAGGTGAGATCAAGATCTTACTGTGGAAGGGATCCGGGATTTCTACAAGAACTTCGTCCAGGTTCTGGCGGTATGGCGGAAAGCCCACCCTAGCAAGTATCTTTCTCTCCACTTTCTTTTGACTTAGAAGATTTTTCTGCGCAGTCAGTACCACTGTCTTTAGCACAGGGTATGTATTATATATACCGAGGCCGAAAAGCTTTTGGGTTGGTGTGCTTACCAGTAGCCCAATGGTCACTTTGTAGGCGCCCCTAATTATAGATTTGATGGTTTCTGCTTCTCATTTGTTTAACTCGAGGAAAGGTATTATTACGTGACCTTACACAGTACAAGTGTCTGTACTAATCTAATTTTGTCTCCTTCCTTCATTCCCTGTTTGTGGTATGTTGTTCCATGGAACATTCGTGCATCTTGTTTCGTGGCTGATTATAATATGTTTATTGTATGGTTCGCTCGTTCAATACTTTGAACACAGTAACTCAGAATACGTGCGACGGTTACCTCACGTACTTAGACACCTCCAATGTGTATTACAATGTTACCGTTGATTTTATATCTTTTTCCATGTACTCTAATAATTTCAGATTTTTCTGGTGCACAGCTAAGGCCGCTTGCCTTCGCAAAGTTTTCAACTGCTGTTGCAGCCTCTTGGAGTGTCTGCTCTTTGTTAGCCAGAGATCCGTGCGTTGCCCATAGGGTGATATCATCCCCATAGAAGGTGTATCCTAACTGCGGCACTTTATCCAGAGCTCTCGTGAGTCCTAATATGGCGATACCAAAGAGCAGGGGAAAAAGGATGGTTCCTTGAGGGGTACCTTTGTTTGGCATCTCAAAAACGTCTGACGTGACTTGTGCTACGCTTATCGAAGCCCACCGTTCTGTGAGAAATGCCTTGATGCAATTGTAGGTGTTTGCCCCACATCCAAAGTTGTATAATTCTGTTAGGATGGCCTTATGCGAGATATTGTCGATTGCTCCTTTTAAATCAAGGGCTAGTATTAGATATCCTTCTCCCGTAGGTACATAGCTCAAAACTTCCTCTTGTAATAGGAGAAACGCCTCTTGAGTGGAGAGGCTATTGCGGAAACCCAGCATAGTGGCTGGAAAAAGGCCGTTGTCCTCTTTAAAGTTTTAGAGCCGATTATGAATAACCTCTTGAAAAGCTTTCTCATGCATGGCGTCAAATCTTTGGGTCTGAGTGCCTCCAGGGATGGCTTGTTCGCGGGTTTTGGTATCGTAATAATTTTGGCTACTTTGCATTCCTTGGGTATCTTCCCTTTGAGCCAATAGTTGTCATTAAAATGGTTTGTCAAGGCCTCTATGACCTGATCGCTGAAGTTCCTTATCATTGTATTTGTGCTTAATCTTAACCAGGGCCAGAATTTCTTTTTGCTGCTTGGGCAGCCGCAAAGACCTCTTCCTTGCTGATTGGGGCGCCAAGTCTCTCGTTCTTTGCACCAGTGTACTGCATTTCAATACTGCAACTGTCTATATTCTCTCTTAAGTATCTGTCCTTAGGTTCTTGTATTAACTCCTCCTCCGTGCCCGGAAAATCATGCATTATTCGTTGCAGTGTTCTGTTCGAGGCCGAGTTTGATTTTTATGGGTCAATCATGTTCTTTGGAATGGCCCAAGTTTTTGCAGTGCTCAGAGTGTCCCGCAGTGAACTGCAGAACTGGATCAATCACTTAGTTGCAAATTTGTTTGCGTATTGATTTGCCTCCTCTCCTAAATCATCGATTCTGCGGAAAAGGTTCCGGTTGAGTCGCTGGTTTTCCACTTTTTCAGCATGTGGCGCCTGCTCTCCCACAGGTGGAGCAGGTGCCTGTCGACTGCTGGTGTCTCTGCTGTTCTTGCGATACGTTTAGATGTTTGTTTGTGAACTGAGAATATGTACTCTGACCATTCTCCGATCGACTCCGGTACAGAGTCGGGTGGGGGATGGCGTCGTCTGTACCTTTCCCAGTCAGTGATCACCACGTCTCCTATGACCTTGCGTAGTTTTGAAGTGGACAGGAAAATGCTGATTATGTAGTGATCGCTGCCGAGATTCTCTTCCAAGTTTACCCAGTTAGTGTCGTTAATATTACGTGTGAATGTCAGATCTTGGAACCTGTCTCGACTTACGCTGTTACCCAGCCTCATAGGTGTCGTGGGTAGAGTAATTAGGCTCAATCCTAGTTTGGATACGGCGTGTTCCAGACGCGTTCTCTTAGGGGAATCTCTTGAATAACTCCAGGTGGTGCTGCATCCGTTAAAGTCACCAAATACCACAAGTTTATATCTCGCTCCTGCAATACCGACGACATCTTTAAGAACTGCACCAAAGTCCTCGTGTTTATCTTTGGGAGGTCTGTATATATTTATTAGTACGGTTTTCACTTTGCCTCTCTTAAGATGAAGGAGGGTGATTATCTCATTATTTATTCAGAAACTTTCTATGTGCTCAATCTTTGCTGCAATATCTTTTTTAACCAGCGAGGCTACGCTGGGATTATTTGGATCTTGTAAACAATAATATTCCTGCAGTTTGACCATCTTGGGCCCAACCTCCTGCAGGCATATTACGGCTGGCTGAATTGGTACCGAGGTCATGTAATTTCAGAGTGCTGCGGCCCGCTTGTGAAAAGTGTGACAGTTCCACTGCCTAATCTTTAAATGTTTTACACTTTAGGGGCGAAGCTCATTATAGCGACACCCGTTCGTCCCTCAGAGCCGTTGTAGCGGGTTGTAACAAGTATAACATTTTGACCTCCAAGTTGGTGCCAGTGAGAAATTTCTTCTGTACGTTGTTGAACAATAAAAGATAGTGCTCAATGTAAATGCCAATGGCTGCTAAGGAGAAATGAGAGACAGAAGAATTCGGCTATTAGTTAACGCGCACGCTGCAAATTTTTACTGTTCAACAATGCACAGAAGACAGGAAAGGGTTGCTACGTTATACTCGCTGGGCGTAACCTCCTAGGTTTTAAAAAGGTTTAGCGAGCGATGGGCCGCAGTGCCATGAATACAGTGAACTAGTATATACCATAAACTCGAGGTGGTTAAAAGTGGGAAGTAGACACGAAGCGCAAGCCGTAAGAAATTCTGCGTGTGCCTCCTCTCGTTCAGTCCTTGAAATGTCCACTGGATGCTGGTGCTTCTACCTGAAGAATACATGATGAAAAGATGCGAGATGGTGGTACTTGGAGTGTTGAATAGGTGGACGAACGGACACACGGACAGATTAATGAACGGACGCACGGATGGCTGCATGGACGGATAGGAGCATGGACGGACGCAGGAGCGGATGCATGGACGAAAGCAGGGACGAACGCACAAATGAGATTAACGTGCGGAAAATGAGATTAACGTGCGGACGCACGAACAGACGCACGCACGGACGGACAGATAGACGCACGGACGGCCACACAGACGAACGAATGGATGGACTGAAGCAAGAACGAATGGATGGACGGATCATTTGCCCCACTATCCATCATTCACTTCTTGAATATGCTGCTAGTTTTTGAAAATTATTTTTGGCCATGATGCATGGTCGTGTCCAGATTGTCGCCACCCGCTTTTGATGGTTTGTCAGTACCTGGGGCGGAAAGGGAGCATTTGTTTAGTGCCCTCTGCAAGACTCCAACAGCATCGTTAACATACGGCCTCTTAATTTTCAGTTCTTCTTCAACAAACGTTCTCATTTCCACCATTAAATCAGCTAGAAGTTTATGTAAAATAACTATGCTGTCCCTGTTTGCTTGAACATGCGTCTGCACTTGCTTTACTAGTTTACTGCTTTTTGATTGAGTAGCCAACGAGTCCTCGTCGATCGTTTCATCGCTCGTTTCTGCGCTATCCTTCATGTCGGCTACACGCTCTCGCACCTCTTTATTGCCTTCAGTGGGGTTGCCTTCCAACCCCGGGTTTTGTATTTTAATTGCATTCTCTAATTTGCTTTCCATTGACGAGATGGCAGTTTATACTCTTTACGATCCGCAGCCATTTGGTGTCTAAGCTGTTTAATTTCTTGTACTATTCTTTTGTTCTCCTCTAGAATTTTCCTATTCTGTGGGCTATCAGTTACCGGATCACTGGGAGGCACTGAACTCGCCCAGCTCACCTCGCTTGGTTTGTTGTTTTTTACGGCCTCCGTACTAAGGCCACTGGTTGCTGCTGCTTCTTTCCTGGCATGGGCGGAGCTTCTTTCCCAGCTGCTGCTCGGTGTTTTCTTCAAGTTTGTCTTGCCAGGAACCTCCGCAGGCTTGCTGAAGTCTTGCTTTTGCGGGGTCCTTGATTATAATCTTGAGCTGGATCTAGATGTCTGCCGCTTCTGGAGCGTCTCTTACTCTCGGTCTGAGCTGAACCAGTAAGGAGGTTTCTGCTGGTGTTGCTCAAGTTGCGGGAATTCCTTCTTGGTGCAGGTACACTTTGTTTGTCTTCGAGGTGTCTTCACTGGTGATATTCGGGGAGCCGCATTTTTTCGTTTATTTCTGCACGATTTGTCTTGGATAGCGTGCTCTTCACCGCATATGGAGCAGTTCAGGGCTCATTCGTGTCCTTGAGGAGGATTACATGTCCAACACTTGGAGCACACGTTGGCATTCGGAGTCGGGCACACATCGGTTCGGTGCCAGTTGATCGACAAATCTTGCAAACCTGTACGGTAGCCTTGTATAGATAACAGATTGTCTTTGCACCCTTAAAATAGACACACCTGGGGAGCACGTCACCCGTAAGTTATTATTGCTGACTCTCTATCTTCACCCACTGTGTCCGTATTCGTAGGTTTGCCATCAGGTCAGCCTGTGAGGTGCCGGGTGGTAGTCCGTAAACGATGCCTCGCAGTACGTCCTTCGGGTTGGCCACGTACGCATTGAAGGGGTGAATCTGTCCTCTGATATTCAATTGGTTGGTTGACCTCTCTCAGCCTGCCCGCCACTTGTTCGTGTGGCGTGGACGATATTATAATGTTCGATCCAGGGTGGACCCACAGCAAAAAACTTTCTCCTCCAAAGCTGTTCTAGCAGGCCTCTATCACTGCCATAGAGAGCTACGATCCAAATGAATTTTTCACTGTGAGGCACTTGTGCCGTCTCAGGATAACCTTTATGTCGTCCTTTGGAAGGGGCGTCGGGCCTCAGCGTTTTCTGTGCTGGAAATTCTGCTGGACTTGGCTGTCCCATATTGCGTCAACAGTTTTGTCTTGTCTTGTCTCCTAGGAGATTTTGGCTCATACCCACATGGGGGATTGGCCACACTGTACCTCTTGATAGATCATTTTTTTATAACGCTTGCTAAAAAATAAAGAGAAATTAGATAGAAACATTAATAATGTTCCTTTGAAAAAACGTGAAAAGTTTTCTTTTTTCTCCTCTACTCCCTTCTCGGGTTCTTTCTGGCCTTGTTTATGGCTATTTTTTCTTCTGCGTGAAAGAACAGTGTGCCAGCCGTCCCCCGTCCAAGTAAGAGCCAGACCCGCGTCGTCGTCGTTCTAGTTATCAACAGACGCGCCGCTAAACGCTCGCGCGTCGTTACTTGGTTCCTCATTTGGCGAGACGCTACTCGCATCGTTCGGTTGATTCTCCGATACCAGAGATGCGCCGGGAGGGTCTTCCTCGATGTCCATGTAGATGAAGAATTTCTAGGCATCCTTATGCATGCATGCTCAGTAGAAACAGGGGAATGGACCGACCTCCGTTTTTCTATACGAAAGGTGTATAGTCCGAAAGAAAGCTTAAATGGCACTCACCATTGACTTTTTAACTTCGCCAGAAAATGCCGCAGAAAGTCAGTCGAATGGTTGTGAGCCAGTCGACACACACACCCGTAGCCACACCCCGCACGGTTTAGCGTCCCGGCGCCCCCGACTGAAGACGGTGATACAGTAAGCTGCGTTCGTGCACGTCTTGTCTTCCAATGTTCATAGTCACAGATTTTTGTGTCCTGCGAATCCTTGCAACTTCACGAAAAAGATGACGCACTCTTTAAGTAGACTTGAATGAAATTTCTGCCTGAAAGCGTTTCATAAAGTGAAGAGCGATGTGAGCACGTCCTCACCGCCCTACGCCACCTGGTGGATTCCAGGGTGGGGAGAGCTTAAGCACTTTACGTGCATGTTGGTGGCTTCGGAAGATATGAAAGAGCTGGTAATTGTATCACCACCATCAATATTCATTATATGCATTGGCTCCTGTCAGTGAACGAAAAGAAAAAAAGAAAAGAAAAAGGGGAAACTGTACGACATTCCGGACCACTTATTTGTTTGTTTCGGCTGTGCTTGAAGCTGCAAATCATTTCTCTATAGCCAGGTGCATAGGCTAAAAGCTTTGTTAAAGGGTAATATTGTTCTCACAATGGGAGGCTATAGGGGAAGAGGACTGATTAGAGAGGAGCATTTGTGTCTTTTAGTGATCCTAACGCAGAGTGCCTGGGTGTTCATTTATTCCATTTTTATTGTGTTGAATTTGTAGATAAAGTAACATTCCCGTTGTTCGCGCTCTCTGATTGTTGAAAAATTGCTTTCCAATAGTGTAACTCCGTTGACATCAAAGCTGTGGTCTTTTAATGTACGGTGTTTTGAAAATGGAAGGCCTGGCAGCGAACGTACATGTGCCCGGTGGTTGCTGAATCTGATTCCAAACGACGTGTCTGTCTGACCCATATATTGCATGGTATAATACATACCCCACACTCCAGAACGTATATGACGTTCTCCAAGCCACAATCCACACAAGCCACAAGTTAAATATTTGGGAGTTACATTAACATCCAACCTTAATTGGGATCCACATATAACTGCTATTTGTTCGAAAGCGCAAGGTAAATTGGGCTTTCTAAAAAGAAAACTCCGTAACACTCCCCCTGCAGTAAAGCTAACCGCCTATAAGACCCTGATTAGACCAGCACTACAATACGCCGATATAATTTGGAGTCCACATCATAAATTTCTCATTAGTAAAATTGAGCGAGTGCAAAACTTAGCAGTTCGATTTGTGTTTTCCGATTACTCCAGGTATACCAGTGTTACTAATCTGCGTAAAAGAGCCGAACTTCATTGCCTTTCCGAACGAAGAATACATTCTAAACTTAAATTCATGTATCTTCTTTATCATGGGAAATATACAATATCCAGATCAGACTATCTTCTTGAACCTTTCAGGCATTCCACGAGAACTAACCACAATAAGACAATACGGCTGCCCACAAGTCACAACAACATTCACAAAAACTCTGTTTTTTCGTCATCAATTGCATATTGGAATCAACTTCCATTAATAGCTGTGAACTGTGACACCGTAGAATTCTTTATTGAAAAGATTAAAACTATAAGTTTTGAACAATAGACGCAAATGTACGAATAGGAATTTATTGTGAGCAGTTTCTTTCCCTTTGACTGGTTTGTCCTTTTAGCATGATTCTGAACGTTGCATTATGACACTGTTGTTTTGGCTACATGGAATTCAATATATTTTTTTATTCTTCTTGGATTGTGTCGGTGCCTTTCTGTACGTGACAACATTGTTTGTATATCCTATGTACCACTCCTGCTTGGACCGAGAAGGTCTGCATTATAATTAAATAAATAAAAATAAATAAAAAAATCTAGAGCACCTCTTATCAGGTGCTTGAAATCCGAGTGGGTGCTTTCCGCCACTGTCGTTGTCTGCATGTGCGTGCATACTTTGCATCAGCCTTTTCCGCAATGGCGACACCCTGTTTGAGGATTCGCGCCTATCTTCGAATTCATCAAAAGATTATTTATACTTTTTGGTCACCTGTATACCATACAAGGAGGATAAGTGAAAATTTGGGATAGTCGGACGTTCTGTTTCAATATGTTAAAGCGTTTTTTTTTCAGGGCCTTGTTTGTGTTGGGTAGGTTGCCGGTAAAAGTTAATAGCAAATTTTTGTTACGGTGCTGGTCCCCATCTTTTTGGTGGTGTAGAAGAGTCTGGCGGTCCAGATTTTCCACTTTTTTGAAGGCGTCATTATTAATAGCTGGCGGGTATTCTGGATGGTTATACTTCGCGCATATGTGTGCTGTTTTTGTGAAAGTGCTCAGTGCGGGAGCAGATTTGTCAGAATCTGTGTGCTTAGAAATAGGGAATGCTGGTCTTGCAGTGTCGCGGGTGGCAGCTTTTGAATTGCAGGTATTGTGGCCTGTTTGCGGGTTTTCTGTATACCCTAGTTACCAATGCACCATCGTCAATTCGAAGAAGTACATCAAGGAAGCTTATTTCAGTGTTAGAGTAGGAGTGTGTGAAATAAATGCTGGGGTGCACTTCGTTAAACGCCTGCAAAAATTTGAGCAGCTAGTTTTACGAATGCGTCCGAAGCATGAATATATCGTCTTGGTACCGTTTACACAATAAAGGTTTGGTATCACAACATGAAAGAAAATTGGACTATATATGGTGCATGAATTCTAGCGTAGTTTGAGGCCATTCTTGTACCCATTACGGTGCCGGTTATTCAAAGGTAGTACTCATTGTTAAACTCAAAGCTGTTCAATTCGAGTACACATCTCGGTAAAGGGGTACCGACACAAAATTTCGGGGCTGAGATAGCCTGCGGGGTCGATCCTCGTTAACATTCGTATACCATCTGCAAGATATCACGAGCTAATATAGCTTGGAAGGTATTTTAAATTCATTTTGGAGATTGCGTGAGCGACCGACTTCGTAGCGCTATAGACACTATCGGAGGGGACCTCCAAGGTGACCCACTACTTGCCTCACGTCACCACGCTATAGTCGACAAAACAAGTTATGATGACGTCATAGTCGCTATTTTTCTTTTGCCGCGTTAGTTCCCGCAGTCTATATTTCTCGATGGCTAGTTGCGAGTGCATGGCCGTGGCACACGCTTAGAAATTTACGCGTTTGGCAACATTCCAGTCCCGTTTCTTATTCAAAAGTAATTTTTTATGCTGACCATGTGGAAAAGCGTCACAGTTTTGTGATTTAACGTGGTCAAGAGCTGCACATGCTAGGGGGCGACAGTCGCACACAGTTTTCGGAACTTTCTCAAACCGAACCTGAAACTGAATGACAATGAAGAGTCTGTAATTACTTATCTGTCGCGTGCTGCAGCCAACGATGTGTCCTGTCGTTGGAGTGGAGACACAGCTCCATCTCGTGGCCCACCGTCCTTCAGTGGTAGCAGGCAGGAATGGTGCGTTTGTATTCGCGTACTAGTGGCACGGCGCTGTTGTAGTGCACAAAACGTGGCACGCGACGGCCCTCGAAAGTTATAAGGGCCACAGAAGTTTTGCCAAGGTTTCTGGTGAAAGCGATGCTTTTACCACGCCAGTAGATCCTTGCTTTCAAGGAGGCAGAGGCCTCCTGCTTGTGCACCGTAATGACGTCACGGCAGACTTCCCCGCAGATCTTTGCATGGCCGATCATCAGTAGGGAACCCTGTGATGTTTCGAGTGAGAATTCTCGTTATGGAAGGTTCACAGAGTTGATGTCTTCGGTTGAGACAACGATGATATTTTATTTCAGCATGGGCCACATATTGATAGAATCACCAGTGGTTGCGTTCACATATGAGGTGAGCTTGGCGGCTAGTTCACCTAGTTTAAAGGTAGCTTTTAGACTCACCGTGACCCGGGGCTTCAGCGCAATACTGAAGTCTCCCGCAGCAATGCGGGGCATCGTGGTAGGCTGTCACTATACACGGGTTGTCTTCTCGAGCGGAATGTTCGCGGACATGGCCTTATTTGTAGCAGCGCCCTTGGAAGGATTTAAACTGCTGACGACGCTTGCGGGAAGCACTCACGGTGAACAGTAGCTCATCCACGATATCGCTTGGTCAAACGGAATTCTCGGGCATTTAGGCAGAAACTTCTTTCCGTGCCAACGTTGTGGGATGATATCTACGGAGAGTGGTAGTCACCATGTTTGGCTGCGACCGCAAAGAAGTGACGACGCAGTCAGCGTTAGGTTCAACGCTTGGTTGGGCGAGCGTAGCTCCCACGAGGGGAGGTCATCAAGTGAGCATAAAATGCCCGCAAATCGACCCACCTGGATGAGAGAGGCATCGTTTAGTGCAGAACAATGTTAGGGAGATCATGGGCTCCATTTTGATGAAATGTGTGATCGGATTCCACCGGCTACCACGAAAAGAGCGGTAGCCCATGGGACGCGTGTCCACTCTTGTCGCGCGCTCATAGCGTTCCTGGGTGCTTCGGCACTCCGTAGATAAAGTACCATAGAGTAACATAGCCGCCTTTTGAGTTTCGGTGGCGCCAGGGAGACGGCACTGCATATATGGCTGTTTCAAAATCCCTAGATTAAAACAAACGCTGCACAAACGCTGCAGCACAAATGCTACAAACGTGTTTTAACATTGCATTGAGGTGGTGGCAAGTCGCGTTCAAGTCAAGAAGGTGGGGGCTCTGGCTGCTAGGGGCGAAGATAAGCCCATGCACCCGCAGCTGCTGCTGACAGCTGCCAACGCCGAAGCGTGACATGGTGGGGGTTCCGGTCGCTAGGAACGTACGCACCCGCAGCTGTTGCTATAGGCGCCGCACACTGGCCAGAAGGAGCTGCGTCACTCACACTGCCCGGTCTGAAAGTCTACGACATTCGTCGTTAAGGTTGTTCACATGCCGCGATTGCAGCGAAAAAAATTGTTCCATTCGCTCCAATCGCCCTGTTCGCAACCACCACTAATGGCGGTTTTGTTACACATGGACCGCGAATGGTCCGCGAATTTCGCTTCGCGAATGGAGCGGCGAGAAACGTTTCTTGTCACCGTTTATTGTAGCAGACACTAGAACTTTTCATATTTGATGTAACACTATGTGCGTTATAATATAATCAAGTTTCCTTGAACGGTAACGAAGAGCACTTGTGTTTCGTCATTTAGGAAAACTCTTTAATTTAAATAATTTTAAAATGCACAGCATCGGCCAATAATAACACAAACACGTTGACGCTATTTCAACGGCTTGGCCAGCCCAGCCCTATTTCGACGGGTCCCGACCAAAAATTGCTCCCGCCGCTGCGGTTAGAGCGAAAATTTCTAACATGTTGGAAGCTCACCGCGGACCACTGCGGCGGGAGTGAACTGGTCTTTTTTTCGCTGCAAGCGAATTCCCGGACTTAAAATCGCTACTTTTAGGGGCTAAGCTCCTTATAACGGCAACCGTTCGTCCCACGTAGCCATTGTAGTGTGAAACCAGCATAACATTTTGCCCTCCAAAGTGGTGCCGGTGAGAGATTCCTTCTGTGCGTTGTTGAACAATAAAAAATAGTGCTCAACATACACGCCAATGGCTGCTAATGGGGAATTGGAGACAGGACAATTGGGCTTTTACTTAACGCGCGCGCTGCGATCCCCATCAGCAGCCATAGGCATGTACATTGAGCATTATCTGACAACAAAGGGTTGCTACGTTATACTCGCTTGGTGTAACCTCCTTAGTTTTAGAAAGGTTTAGCGAGCGTTGAGCCGCAGTGCCATGAATACAATGAACTGGTATATATCATGAACTCGAGGTGGCTAAAGGTGGGAAGTAGATACGAAGCGCAAGCCGTAAGAAATTAAAAGCCTAATTTTCCTGTCTTTTATTTCCCATTAGCAGCCATTGGCATGTACATTGAGCACTATCTGACAAGAAAAGGTTGCTACGTTATACTCGCTGGGCGTACCTTCCTTGATTTTAGAAAGGTTTAGCGAGCGTTGGGACGCAGTGCTATGAATACAGTGAACTAGTATCTACCATGAACTCGACGTGGTTAAAGGTGGGAAGTAGACCTGAAGCGCAAGCCGTAAGGAAGTGTGCGTGTGCCACCTCTCGTTTAGTATATCCCATGAACTCGAGGTGGTTAAAGGTGGGAAGTAGACCTGAAGCGCAAGCCCTAAGAAAGTGTGCCTGTGCCACCTCTCGTTTAGTGCTTGGAATGTCCGCTGGATGACGGTGCTTCCATATGGGGAATATATGATGAAAAGATGCGAGATGGTGGTACTAGGAGTGTTGAATAGATGGACGAACGTACACACAGACAGATGCATGTATGGACGCATGAACAGACGCAGGGGCGGATGCATGGACGAATGCAGGGACGGACGCACGCACAGATGCACGCACGGACGGGGAGATGGACGCATGGACGGTCACACAGAAAGACGCATGGACAGACAAAAGCAAGAACGAATGGACGGACGAATGCTTCGCCCCACTCTCCATTATTCCTTCCGTGGATATGCTGTCCTTTTTTTCCGCTAGGGTATGTACTCTGGCGCTGAAGTCAGAGACGAAAACTTTGCTGAACGGTGCCTATAGGACAGGGTGGTGGACGGGTGTCGACGTTCGCCGGCATAGGCTGACTAAAAAAATTGGCCGCAGCTTCCCTCGGGGGAACACTGAGGAGGATGCGGAAGCATGTAATTGGTTAACGGGTGTTAAATTGCGACTTACTTGGGTCGATGGCTAAATTGGTTAACATGGTTGTGAAATGGGGTGTTAAATGAGTGAACACGTGCGGCACGTATGCGAAAGGGCGGTGTTTTATTTATTGCGACGAACTTTGAGGACGATGGCTTTGTGGTCGGTAAAGTAAAGAGTGAGTGGATCGGGTTGCATCGGTCGTAGGTCGAAATTTGCAAAGACGTGGTCGATGCAGGTTCCGCGAATGGTGGTCGGCTGGTGGTGTTTGCAGTCGTCGTGCGTTGCGCGTTTCAGCGAGTGTCGCGACGCCATGTATTCGACTATCCAATCGTCCTTGATGATGTCGACGTTGAAGTCGCCAACTAGCATGAACGGTCGATGTTGCGGTTGTTGTTTTCTGTAATCTTGCACGGCCTCGTCGACGTACTTTTCTACGGCGGCACGAGAGAGGTTTGGCGCGAGGTACATCGTCATGACATCGACGCCACAGACGGTAGCAACGCAGTGCTCGCCGTAGGCGCGTTGTTGAACGCTGGGCTGTAGTCGGAGGTCAATGAAAGAGTCGTCGTCGTTGTCGACGTCACGCTTGACGTAAATTCCCACACCGCCCGCAGGTCGTTGGAACCCGTGCGTGCGCGCGACCGAAGCGTATCCCGCAACGTCGACGTCATTGGCGTTCCACGTCTCGGTGAAGCAAAGCACGTCCACTCTGCGTAGTACACAGATGGTGGGCGACGGCGCGACGGCGCATGCGCGCGCGTCAGCTGTCGAATGTTCGAGAAGCGGTGCGGACGGCGCGGACGGCGCACTACAAGGCGCGAGTATAAGATGCTTCCGCATCTAAAAGTCCATTCGTACTTATAACCTTGACTGAACGATCATCGAAGTCGCTGACGCAGTTATGTTCTTTGCTTTTCGCTACTTGTTAGCGCGCGTCAACTCGTCATAGAAGTGCCCCGCCGCGGTGGTCTAGTGGCTAAGGTACTCGGCTGCTGACCCGCAGGGCGCGGGTTCGAATCCCGGCTGCGGCGGCTGCATTTCCGATGGAGGCGGAAATCTTGTAGGCCCGTGTACTCAGATTTGGGTGCACGTTAAAGAACCCCAGGTGGTCTAAATTTCCGGAGCCCTCCACTACGGCGTCTCTCATAATCATATAGTGGTTTTCGGACGTTAAACCCCACATATCAATCAATCGTCATTGAAGTCGTGCAGCTTCGACATGCACCGACGATGTTTCACTGCTGACTAGTTCGTTCACGGCTGACTGAATAACACCAGTTCGTTTAATAAAACTGCTCGATCGGTGGATCTTTGCCATCTTAGCCCCGGGTACAACCGTAGGGCCAATAAAGTTTATTCAACTCAACTCAGCTCCAGTACGCACTGCAGCAAGGCAACGGGGTTGACTGGCGAATAACGTGCCTTGGTGGAGCGAAAGGTAGGACAGCAGGACGTGAAACGCCGGCACACATTCACGGCTCAAGCTACGAACCTACTCGTCCAGTGTTTCTGAAACCCAGTATGCGTGAGCGCTGGCGTAAGTTTTAGGGGCACAAACGTGTTGTGTCTGTCCAGAATTTATGATCCTTGATGACCTGCATATCGAGTAGCACTCTTTCGTGTGTTCTTTCTTGTTCATTCCATGTTTGTGTGTGATTAACGATACGCTTTGTTGAGGTATACGTTGAAAACATTCCACTCGCATCTTCCAAAGAGGAGAGGGGGACTGCAATAAATGCGTCGCAGAGCGGGGGCTCGGGTATCGCGTGAATGTTGCGTGATTGGGTATGGTTTGGGAAGGTCTAATTGTTATTTCGTCTTCATTGTTCCTATTTATTGACTGAATGAGAAAGGTTGCCTTCATCGAGTGGAGGATGCTGATGTGCGATCCAGCGCCTACATATACACGGTGGCCAGTGAATGGTTGTGCAGCTCCAGCCATCGGTTTTTACTCGCAGACACTGCCTGCGTCGGCCTTACGAAGTGAAAGATGGTTGGGGAATTATTATTTGTTATTTTTTTCATTCTCATTTAATAAATGAAGGAGAAGCGTTGCCTTAAATGAGTGGTAGGACGCTGATGTGTGTTTTACTGCCTACATATGGGCACCGTCCACTGACCAGAAGGAGCTGCATGGCTGGCACTAGCCCATCCCAAGTGCGCTGACGCTGGTCGTTAGGGGCACGCAGAAAACAGATGCGCGCACGCGCCCCTGTGTATCCCTGCTGCAATCCGCCCTCTCACACGGGCAGGGAGGCACCGTAATTGTGTTCTATTTTGACAGTGACAGAGACACCAGCCGTTTGATAGCCTGTGTTATTCAGCTCGCGACTGCTTCTGCGCAAAGCTTATAGATGATCGGACGAGACGACGGTGACTTAGGGCAAGGTTTATGTACAGCACAGAAACAGAGTCGTTACAAACTCGGCACTGGGTCCGACAGCTTACGCACTCGAAGAGCCAAGACGACTTCTCTGACACATATGTCTACTGCTGGCGACGCGCCGCGGAGCGTTTTTATAGGCGCCGGGTAGATCCTTTGAGTAACCAAATGTGCAACCAGAAGCGCCGCTGGCCGTGATGTCGCAATCCTCCAATGGGGCCCGACGCTGCGCGTGGTTGCACCAAGGATGAGGGATGTTGCCACGCATTGCGTAAGACTCGCCAGACGGGAAGGCACAGATTGCTGTGCGTGGTTGCAGCCAAGGACGAGTGACATTCCCACGCATTGCGTAAGACTCGCCAGACAGGAAGGCGCCGATTGCTTCAACGGGCTCGCGTGCTGAGGGAGCTCGCTGTGCGTTGCGTGTCAGACTGGCGCCGCCGCTTGAAGACGTTGAGTTGATTGCGTCAGACGGGCTCGATTGCTGACCTTGACACAGATTGCCTTTGCAGAGGCCTTGACGTTCGGTGTGGACTCGCAGGCGTAAGAACATTTGCCATTAGGCGCACGCAGAAAATAGACGCGTGCTCGCGTGCCACATCTAACCCGGCTACATACTGCCGACGGATGCAGGGCGCGAAAAGCCTGCGTCGCGTTCTATTTTCATTGAGGCCGTCTCGAGGTTGCTTTTTTATCCGCTGGGCTATGTATTCTGGCGCTGCAGGCAGGCTGGCAAACTCGACTTAACAGTGCCTAGGGCCAGAGAACCCCCGCAGGGGCGCCTGCGCAAGTAGGCGTTTGGTGTGTAGCGACACCACGGACCCGAGCTAACGGGGGAGTTTTCTACTCCCTCCCACGCCTAGCCGTGCGTGGCTTTGCCGTGTCCGGGGAAAAGGGAATCCTGGGGGTTGAGCCGACGCTGGGTGATTGGACCTTTAAGGCCCCCCGGCAGAGGCAACACACCCCTTGGCCCCGGCTTCACGTAGACGGCACCTCTGGGCTGACCCACCCAGGGGAAATCGGCAGTCGCCTTTTCCTATCTCTCTCTCCCTATATCTTCGTCTTTTGTTCTCACTTTACATCTTTCCTGTCTTCTCCTCACTTCATTTTACTTCCAATTTTTCCTGGCGGCAAGGGTTAACCTTGTGTGGCTATCCAAACTAGGGTAAACCATATTGGGTTATAGTAACTGCGTACTGCTGGCGTTGCGCAGGCATGCCAACATGCTCTGCCACGTCGCCTTGTTGGACTCCGTGGTGGGTGGTAGGCGCCGTTACCGAAAAATCCACATTTTCCCATGGGATCCTCGACCCCCTCGCTAACTGATCGTGCCTCGAAAAGGGTACGCACCGACGCAACTTTACAACTTTGGCCTAAAAACAGAGAAACTTTCCCAAAATACCATGTACTTCACTGCGAACAATCGTCTACAAAAGCTAGAGCAATCTCACCCTTCCTTGTAGCCAAGTGCTTGAGAGAGACTATTGGAACCGGTTATAAGGCCACGAAGATGGCAAGTGGTGATCTGCTTCTTGAATTAAAAGACAAAGAACAGTACAATAAACTCTCGCACCTTGTAGCCTTTGGTAACATCCCCGTCTCGGTGAGCGCACATCGTACGATGAATACAGTGAAGGGCGTAGTATCGGACGAAGATTTGATGACGCTGAGTGAAGAAGAGCTTCTTGATGGATGGAAGGACCAAGGTGTGATACATGTCCAGCGCATCAAAATCAGACGTAACAACAATGAAATAGCAACAAGGCACTTGATACTCACCTTCAATTCAACCACTTTACCTGAAACTCTCGAAACTGGCTATGTAAAACTTCATGTCCGACCCTTCATTCCAAACCCGAGGCGTTGTTTCAAATGCCAGCGATATGGTCATGCATCCCAGAGCTGCCGAGGGCAGCTGATCTGTGCTAAGTGTGGCACAACCGGCCACAGTGCTGATGAATGTAGACATGATGAGGTCCTCTGTGCTAACTGCGAAGGTAGTCACCCCGCATACTCCAGAGCGTGCCCAGCCTGGAAAAAAGAAAAAGAAATAATAGCTATAAAAGTAAAGGAAAATATCACATTCAGGGAAGCAAGACAACGGATGTCGTTAACACTGGCACTAAAAACACCTTTCGCCGAAGTGGTGCAACGAGGGGCGGCACCACAAAGGCCCTTGGCAGTTGCCCGGACCGCGCCTAGCGTGCCGAGGCCAACGCCACAAGCCCCTACGGCGGGAGCAGCCAGCGCTGCCCTGCCCACATTCAACCTGTCCACACGAGTGGCCTCTACAAGCTCTGGCAGCAGCCAGAGCAATCACGAGGCCAAGGGGGCTTCATCAACCCCCAGCTCGGTGGGGACAAAGACTTCGTCGATCGAGGCGAAGTCTAAGCGACGCACAGATCGCTCTTTAGAGCGGGTGTCCAGTGCCTCGCAAGAGGCTATGGACACCAGTTCAAGCCAAACGGCGCAGGAAGCGCCGAAGGAGCGGCGAGCTTCGCTCGACCGCCCCAAAAAGGACAGAACGCCGATTACAGGGCCTGACAAAGGCCCTGTAAAATGAGTTAATTCTCGGGTTCTTTGCACACAGCACTTTTTCCTTTTTTATTTCCACAATGGACAAAATCATACAGTGGAACGTAAGGGGAATGCTTTGAAATTTAGATGACATCCAAGAGCTTTTGTGTAAGTTTAACGCGAAAGTGCTATGTGTGCAAGAAACGCACTTAACTCCTAAGCACAAGGACTTTCTACGACAATATATTATTTTCCGAAAAGACCGGGAGGATCCTGTCGTACCATCTGGCGGTGTAGCCATTATAGTCGATCGTAGTATAGCATGCCAGCATTTGAAGCTCCAAACGGCCCTGGAAGCAGTGGCCATTCGAGCTGTACTTTTTAACAAACTCATTACCATATGTTCTGTGTACATACCACCGCATCAACAGCTACACAGACGTGATCTGGAATCATTAATAGATGAACTCCCAGAGCCATTTCTGGTTCTAGGTGATTTTAATGCACACAATGTCCTGTGGGGCGATGCTCACTGTGATGCGCGAGGACGTCTCATTGAGCAGCTCCTTTTCTCTTCTAGTTTATGTCTTTTAAATATGAAGGAGCCTACATATTTTAGCCTTGCAAACAACACATACTCCTCCATAGATCTTAGCATTTCATCACCGGCCCTTTTACCTGTTTTTAAGTGGAACGTTCTTAAAAACCCTTATGGGAGTGATCACTTCCCAATCATCCTGAGTGCGCCGAACAAAGATCAACTACCCCCGCAGGTTCCTCGATGGAAGATTGACTCAGCTGACTGGGAAGGGTATAGAACCCTTACACACATGACATGGACTGAGCTGTCTGCCCTGACCATAGATGACGCTGTCACGTATTTTACAGCTTTTATACTTGATGCCGCATCTAAGTGTATTGCCAAAACGAGTGGCATGTGTTCTAAACGGCGAGTCCCATGGTGGAACGACGCATGCAGGAAAGCGCGGACCACTCAGAACAAAGCATGGGCGTTGCTTCGCGATTCCCCTACAGCAGAAAACCTGGAAAATTTCAAGCGGGTCAAATCGCAGGCAAGGAGAACGCGTCGACAAGCTAGACGAGAGAGCTGGACAAAGTTTATATCGAGTATCAACTCGTACACAGACGAGGGAAAAGTGTGGAATAAGATAAAGAAAATTAAGGGCCAACAAACGTATTCTCTTCCACTAGTTAATAGCCTCGGGGAAAGCTTGGAGGATCAAGCCAACTTTCTTGGCACACATTTCGAACACATATCGAGCTCCTCAAACTACTCCGAATCCTTTCAGAATTACAAGGCACGAACAGAAAAACAAAAGTTAGAAGGAAAGTCTGCAAGAAATGATGCATATAATGCACCATTCTGCTTAGCAGAACTGCGAACAGCACTCAGCTGCTGTAATACATCTACCCCAGGTTCTTACAATGTAATGTACGCGATGCTGAAGGAACTACCCTCCGAAACTAAAGAAACCCTCCTCTCTCTTTATAATCGCATATGGTTTTCGGGTGTGATCCCCTCCTCCTGGAAGGAGGCTGTTATAATTCCAATTTTGAAGCAGGGAAAAGATCCCTCTACTGTATCAAGTTACAGACCTATAGCGTAACAAGCTGCCTCTGCAAGCTATTTGAAAAAATGATTAATTGCCGCTTACTCCACTACTTAGAAACAAACAAATTGCTCGACCCATACCAATGTGGGTTTCGAGAGGGTAGATCCACCACCGACCATCTGGTGCGTATCGAGGCACAGATCAGAGACGCCTTTGTCCATAAACAATATTTTCTCTCTGTGTTCCTCGATATCGAAAAGGCGTATGATACAACATGGCGTTTTGGAATCCTAAGAGACCTGTCCCACCTTGGTGTGCGCGGAAGAATGTTTCATATAATCGAAAGCTACCTGTCAAACCGGACATTCCGTGTCCGTCTGGGCAGTGTGCTCTCTCAAACATTTGTCCAGGAAACAGGCGTGCCACAAGGTGGCGTGCTTAGTTGCACACTTTTTATTATCAAAATGAATTCTTTGCACTTGTCCATTCCCCGTAATATGTTCTATTGTACATATGTCGACGACGTTCAGCTTGGCTTCAAGTCATGCAACTTGGCCATGTGTGAGCGGCAGGTTCAGCTGGGTTTAAATAAGGTCTCCAAATGGGCAGATGAAAACGGATTTCGACTTAACCCACAAAAAAGCACGTGTGTCTTGTTCTCTCGAAAAAGAGGCATGCACTCGGAACCTGACATTCGACTGAACGGGCAACGTCTGTCTGTCAAAGCCGAGTATAAATTCTTAGGCTTAATCTTGGACAACAAGTTAACCTTCGTACCGTACATAAAGTATTTAAAAACAAAATGTTTAAAAGCCATGAATGTTATAAAAGTGTTGTCACGTACTACGTGGGGCAGTGATAGGCAATGCCTCATGAACCTCTATAAAAGCCTCATTCGCACCCGCTTAGATTATGGGGCCGTTGTCTATCAGTCTGCTACTCAAAGTGCCTTGAAGATGCTGGACCCCGTGCACCATTTGGGCATCCGCCTTTCTACGGGTGCTTTTCGCACCAGCCCCGTAGAAAGCCTTTATGTTGAGTCAAATGAGTGGTCGCTTCATCTGCAAAGAACTTACATGTCCTTTGTATACTTCCTTAAGGTGAAAGCAGACAACAGGCACCCCTCATACTCTACTATTAATGATTTATCGAGCTCCAATCTTTTTCAAAACAGGCCTTCAATGAGGCAGCCCTTCTCAGTTCGCCTGAAGGGTCTAGCTGAGGACACTGGAGTGTCACTCGAACACAGTTTAATGGCTCCTGTAGCATACCCGCCACCGTGGCAGTGGCAGACTATAGACTGTGATGTGTCTTTTTTAGAGGTTACAAAACATGCGCCCATTGCCCATATCCGAACATATTTCCTGGAACTTCAACACAAATACACATGTCCTGAGTTTTTTACAGATGCCTCTAAGTCTAACTCCTCTGTGTCCTACGCAGCTCTTGGCCCTTCCTTTTCGGATGCTGGCCCTCTACATCCAGGCACAAGTATCTTCACAGCGGAAGCTTACGCGATACTTGTGGCAGCTAAACACATTAAACAATTACAAATACAAAAAGCAGTAATTTATACAGACTCCCTCAGTGTGGTAACGGCTCTGCACAGTCTTAAAAAACAAAAAAACCCTGTCCTCATCTCACTTTACTCCATTTTATGCACACTCTACACACTCAACCAACATGTTGTAGTGTGCTGGGTGCCAGGGCATCGTGAGATTCAAGGCAACGTAATGGCGGATCAGCTTGCTGCATCCGTCCACGAGGGCACCGCCACTACACCCATATCGATTCCGGCCCTTGATCTTAAGCCGTTGCTCAAACGAAAACTCAGGGACTACTGGCAGAGCAAGTGGGATACACACACACAAAACAAACTACACGTTATCAAGCCACACCTTGGCCATTGGCCACCAGTATCAAAATCACGTCTAACAGAGGTAACACTAACAAGACTCAGGATAGGACACATATACACGACACACACACATCTTTTGTCCGGTGGTGATCCACCTTTGTGTGATAAATGTGGTGAGGCATTAACAGTTCTTCACGTTTTAATTCAATGTAAACATTTAGACACTTTAAGAAGACAACACTTCCCACTATCCTACCGACAACATATACCTTTACACCCTGCAATGTTTGTCGGTAGGGAACCGCTTTTTAGTCACAAATCATTATTAGCGTTTTTAAAGGAAATTAATAATTTTCATATCATATACCCGGGCATACCGTAGCACGACCTCTCTAGAGAGGTTTTTGCTGCGGTGGCTACACAGGAAAGCACTTGCCTCACGGCCCTTGCACGCAAGGGTACTAACGTGTGAGGTACTTGTGCTAATGCCATACATGTCCACCATCGTTTTTCATTATCACCAACTTTTGTCACCTATTCACACCACACACACCTTTCACGGCATGGTCATGATTTTATTACTTGAATGTTTTTACCCGCTTTATTGCGAGGAATTTTATGGCCCTTATACAGCCGCTAATCACAACCATTGTCCACATTCCTGTCTCATGAACTGGCGCTCTTTGGCCATCAAATGGCCCTTGCGCCAAAAAACACCATATATCATCATCATCATTAGGGCCAGAGAACAGTTGTACAGCTCGAGCTGCAGTCGGGTTTCACTAGCAGACACTACCTGCGTCGGCCCCACGAGGCGAGCAAGGGGGAAGGGAGCGAACAGTTGGAACCACACATTTTTTCTAATATACCCTAGAGAACACCTTGACGCCAGTCTTTATGGGAGCTGAAACCCACGGCGCTTCAGCGAGCAAGGGCATGATGGGTAGTATTTGACTAATCTTCATTTTTCTGGCCTGCTTCTGGCTGCGTGTGTGTTCGCGTGGCTCGGAGCTGTTTTCTCACCAAAGCAATATCAACAAATGTTCAGCGGTGGCGCTTCACCGTCTTGTTTTTTTAGGCTTATCATTTCGAATCAGGACACAAATTTGAAAATAATCTGTTTTTTATTTCAATACAAAACCGAAACCAGCCACTAACGAAGCCGGAAGTGCGATTCGCCGCCTGCAAGTACAAAGACTAGACGAATCCGTGTACAACCTATCATTCCCCTGGTCACTGAACGATCGCAGCCCTTCTAGTTAACTTTACAAAATTATGTGTTCGGGGAGAGCATGCGACGGACGCGAATCACATCGGCTCCGGCTCAGGTTCATTTTCAAGAAGAATTTCTTTCTGGCGACCTGTTGCAATTATAGGAACTTGTTCCTAGCATCATCACTGTCAAGCCTATACTAGACTTCAACCTGTGAGTGCGCTTTTAAACGTGTTAACGCTTTCGAAAGTTCTTAGGCGAGGTCCAACTCGCTAACCCTAACAAGCCGGAGACGCGGCTTGGACAGAACGCCGCCCCGCTCTACAGCGGATGGCGAGCGTCTCTGGAAGCGTCGCAGCTGACGAGAAGCACTCATTGCCCACTGGCTCCACGGACCACATGAAGGATACGCAGACCAGCCAAGACGCCGATACGCAGGCGAGTAATGAGCACAACGCACATCCATGGATCACTGTCACCAAGAGAGCGAACAAACGCCGACAGCTGCAACCCCATACCGTACCGACTCAACAGCTGCCCAGCACGCCATCTGAGCCCGCTCTACGCCAGAGCCGGCCTAAGACGCGTCTACCAAGACTCCCACCGCTCCCTGCCGAGGAATAAAAGCTAGCTATCCGTCCCCATGCTGGATTAAATCTGTGCAAGGTCAGCCCCAAGACGTTACTTCTCGCCGTAGCTCATGCAGCAAATATACACAGAGAGAACCCTGATATCAAGCTTCGCGTTGACGAAAGTCAAAATGTGCTAACAATAAGCACCTCATCTGAACACATCGCCACTGCACTTAGACAAATCACCAATATTACAGTGCACGCAGCTACCTACGACATTGCCTCTTATGGTATTGCGCCTGATAATTCGTGCAAAGGTGTGGTCAACGGGATAGGCCATGAAATCACACCATACGACTTCCTGACAGAAGTTGAAGTACCGGGCTACGAGGTCCTTACGTGCAGACGCCTCGGCAACTCCGGAGCAATGGTGTTCACATTTTCTAGCAAGCGAGTCCCTTTCTTCGCCAACGCGTACGGACAGGCTCTTCGCTGCTACCTCTACAAACGGACTATTCCCCACTGTAGAAAGTGCAACAAAACAGGACCCCGTGAGGATGTGTGCCCACAGCCTCCTGACACACCGAAATGTCGAGTGTGCGGGAATTCACTATCACCTAACAACCACGTGTGCCGCCCTTCTTGCATGCTTTGTGGTGGCGAGCACCTTACGGATGCCAAACCATGCCCAAAGCGGTTTTTGCCACCAGTCAACAGATGCTAACCACCCCGGTCAGATACTCCCACCAGGAAGGCCCAGTCACCATCTCCCAGCCCCGGACGGCAGAGCAGTGCGTCCGGGAGTGCAGCCAGGCGGAGGAGCCGTTGCAGGGATAAGTCGGGGCCCAAGCGAGGAAACTCGTCATCGCGGAGCGGTTTCGCTGGCCAGCAGGGATCTCAAGGCTGGCACGTGGAGGGGACAACGCATCATCATGGCCAGCAAAGCGGTTCCCACAAGAAAGCACAAACGGTAAGCTGGGCAGGGCAGTTCCCTCCTCTCCCTCCCTCTCCACACCAGTCCCATTCCCTCACACAAACGTCAACGCAGCAAAGAACACCACAACCAACTCCACCTAGACTACCACAACCCATGTCAGTGGACACTCAGCTTCACCCTGGCATGCCATCAACTATGGCATGATCCGACTATTGCACACGAGAGGCGTTGAACGAAATGGCTACTTCTTTAAGGAACGAATTGGCAGCTATGATGCAGGTCGAAATGCAGAAAATGAAGGATAGCATTATGGCTGAAATAACAGCTCCACTCCAACAATTGGTCCAGCAGGTCCTGCAACCTGCTGTCCAGCAGATTGTAACGGTTGTTAAACAGCAGATATCGGCTACACTTGGCCAACTTAATACTGCGCCATCTGCACCAAAACGCACCACGTCTCCGACACGTGAAACACAGCGACCCATCCTTACATACGCCCCTCCCGTTTCCTATCACCGTCCCGAAAAACCGTCCCAACAGCTGCAGCTGCTGCGGTCCCGCTTCCCACCACACTCCACCAAGATTTTGCACAGTCTGAAATGACTCCGTGTACTACCGAGGCCCCGCTATTGCATGATCATGGCGAGAAACCGTAGGTCAACGCGTGACACCCCTCACCTCCTACGTGTGTGGCAGTGAAATTGCAGGGGGTATCGTAGGAAACGTGGAGCTCTAATGCAATTCATTGCGACGCAACGGATTACTCCCGATGTCATAGCGTTACAATAAGTACAATGTACACTTACGCTTCCAGGTTACACCACATACACGGACGCAACAAACAATACATCACATCTAACAGCTATATTAGTTTCTAAGCATGTCACTGTCATAGAACACACCCTTCAAAGCACATCCATCACACACTTCGTCTCGAATTAATCCCGTGCTCTCGTTCGAGTAGCAGCCTGTACGTGCTTAACATTTACAGTGCACCTAATGCCAGGAACGAGGACTTCGGTCATCTATTTGCACAACTATGCAAGTTGGGTAAACACATAGATATTGTAGGAGATTTCAATGCCCCCATCCGACTTGGGGCTACGCAACAGAAACGCCTAAAGGCCGACGACTCGCACAGGTTCTCGCAGTTCATCGCATGACCCTGCTGACGGAACCTGATCAACCGACTCGCCTAGGTAATAGTGTGAGCAGGGACACATGCCCCGACCCCACGATAGTCAAGGGGGTTAGTCACCATTCCTGGTGCAACCTCATGGTGAATCTAGGCAGTGATCACCAAATACTAACTACAGAGCTCCAAGTAGCAGTCACGCGTTCCCCAGAGCGCATCATAAAACTAACAAATTGGGATGCATTTAGGCGTAATCGTACAACTACGCATCAGGACTCTCCTTCCCTAGAGGCTTGGATAGTACAACTTCAGTCCAATTTTCAAAGAGCTACCAAAGTCATCGCTGCGACGACAGAAACTCCGAATGTAGACCGGCATCTGCTGCATCTCTGTGATGCCCACAGAGGCTTGACACGGCGGTGGTGGTGACAGAAACATAACCGAAAACTTTGTCTCCGAATCGCCTAACTAGCTACTGAGGCACATGACTATGCGAACATCCTCACTAACAAAATTGCCATAACTTCTGCAATCGACTCAACGGCTCACTAAGTACACCTCGAACGTGGCATATACTCCGTGCGCTCTTAAATCTCACGCAGACAAAATCACACACTGCTAACGCAATCCGCACCATTCTCCACAAATCAGGGCTTGACGATACCACTCTGCTGCACACCTTAAAGCAATAAAGCAACACTATGAATCCAAGGGCCCCCATCCCACCTACCGTGATTATCCACACGTGCACTATACGCCTATAGATGATGACATTACAGAAGCAGAGGTTAGGGCAGCTTTGCAAAGCAATAAGCGTAACACAGCACCCGGTACAGACGGGATTACGTACACACCTCTGCATAATTTAGATGACCAGTCCATCGAATATTTGACCGCTTTTTACAACGAACATTTGAAAAACGACACGCTACCACTGGAGTGGCAACACGCAGAAATGATACTCATTCCAAAGCCTGGCAAGCCACTATCCCTCCAGAATCTTCGCCCTAAATCCTTTACTTCATATGTAGCTAAACTCTTTGAACACGTTGTCCTCTCTGGACTACAACCATTTCTCGATGACAATCACTTTTTTTTTCTGATACACTATTCGGCTACCATCCTGGTATCTCTACACAGGACGTATTTTTACAGCTAACGGAGGACGTGTTGGATAGCCCCACTTCAAACCAGGTCCGAGCTGTTCTGGCCTTGGATCTGAACGGTGCTTTTGACAACGTCTTCCACGACCTTAGTCTTGACAATCTCGCTTCATCTCACTGTGGCTTCCGTATGTACAATTACGTCAGGTCCTTTCTTTCTGACCGCACGGCCACTGTTGGGATTGGAGACCTCCTTTTGAACGTCATTCGTCTCGCAGGCAGAGGAACACCACAGGGTTTGGTTCTCTCACCCTCAACGTGGCTATGGCTAAACTTCCTTCCCTATTACAACAGGTTCCCAACATCCAGCATGACATTTATGCAGATGACATTACAATTTGGGGAACCAAAGGATCAGACGGAACCATTTAGGACGCCCTACAGGAAGCTCTGTCTGTGGTACAAGACTATGCTCCGGCCGGCAGTCTTACGCGCTCAGTGGATAAGTCGGAGTTGTTATTGATATACAAGCGGCGCCACAAAACCGCTGATTCTCCTGACCGCTGTTTCTTGATAGCCGTCCTATCCCTCTGGTACCACGAATTCGTCTTTTAGGTATCTACCTTCAGTCCGACGGCAAGGCCTCGCACACTACACACTTTCTGGCTCAGCAGATAACTCAAATTACACACATGATCCAAAGCATCACCAATCGCAGGAGAGGCCTCTGTGAGAAGGATGTCCTCCGCTTAGTACAAGCACTCATAGTTAGTCGGCTCACCTATCATCTTCACTTTCACAATCTCATCATCATCATCATCAGCCTGTCTACGTCCACTGCAGCACAAAGGCCTCGCCCATGTTCCGCCAGTTAACCCGGTCCTGTGCTTGCTGTTGCCAATTTATACCCAAAAACTTCTTAATCTCATCTGCCCACCTAACCTTCTGTCTCCCCCTACCCCGCTTCCCTTCTCTGGGAATCCAGTTGGTGACCCTTAATGACCAGCGGTTATCCTGTCTACGTGTTACATGCTCGGCCCATGTCCATTTCCTCTTCTTTATTGCAGCTATGATATGCTTAACTCCTGTTTGTCCCCTAATCCACTCTGCTCTCTTCTTGTCTCTTAAGGTTACACCTACGATTTTTCTTTCCATTGCTCGCTGCGTCGTCCTCAATTTAAGTTGAACCCTCTTTGTGAGTCTCCAGGTTTCTGCTCCGTAGCTAAGTACCGGCAAGATACAGCTGTTATATACCTTCCTCTTGAGGGACAGTGGCAATCTACTTGTCATAGTTTGAGAGTGCCTGTCGAATGTGCTCCACCCCATTCTTATTCTTCTAGTTACTTCAATCTCGTGGTTAGGCTCTGCGGTTATTACCTGCCCTAAGTAGACATGGTCTTTTACAACTTCAAGTGCACTCTTACCTATCGCAAAGCGCTGCTCCTTTCCGAGGTTGTTGTACATTACTTTCGTTTTCTTAAGATTAATTTTAAGACCCACCTTTCTGCTCTCCTTGTCTAACTCCGTAATCATGAGTTGCAATTCGTCCCCTGAGTTACTCAGCAATGCAATGTCATCGGCGAAGCGCAGGTTACTGAGGTACTCTCCATTAACTCTTATCCCTAACTGTTCCCATTCTAGGCTTCTGAAAACGTCCTGTAAGCACGCAGTGAATAGCATTGGGGAGATTTTGTTCCCCTGCCTTACACCCTTCTTTATTGGTATTATGTTGCTTTCTTTATGAAGCACTATGGTAGCAGTTGATCCCCTGTAGATTTCTTCCAGAATGTTTATATATATTTCATCTACGCCCTGATTCCGCAGTGTCTGCATGACGGCTGATATTTCTACTGAATCAAACGCCTTCTCGTAATCTATGAAGGCTATGTATAGTGGTTGGTTATACTCTGAGCATTTCTCTATTACCTGATTGATAGTATGAATCGTTGAGTAGCCTGTTCTAGATCCTGCTTGTTCTTTTGGTTGATTGAATTCTAATGTTTTCTTTACTCTGCTAGCAATTACCTTTGTAAATAGCTTGTATACTAGAGAGAGCAAGCTGATCGGCCTGTAATTCTTCAAGTCCTTGTCATCTCCTTTCTTATGTATTAAGATGATGTTAGCGTTCTTCCAAGCCTCTGGTACTTTTCCCGTCAGGAGACACCTCGTAAATAGAGTGGCTAGTTTTTCTAAAACAATCTGTCCTCTATCTTTCAGCAGATTTGATGTTACCCGATCCTCACCAGCAGCTTTGCCTCTGTGCATGCTCTCCAAAGCTTTTCTGACTTCTATCATTACCGGTGGGGTGTCGTCTGGGGGACTGCTAGTTCTTATAGTATTAAGGTCGTGGTTGTTTCGGCTACTGTACAGATCTCTGTAAAACTCCTCCGCTATTTTAACTATCCTATTCATATTGGTAGTTATTTTGCCTTCTTCGTCCCTTAGTGCATGCATCCGCCTTTTGCCTTTCCCAAGTTTCCTCTTCACTGCTTTGACGCTTCCTTCGTTTTTCAGAGCGTGCTCAATTCTCTCCATGTTATACCGTCTTACATCGCATACTTTACGTCTATTAATCAACTTCGAAAGCTCTGCCAGTTCTATTTTGTCTGTTGTACTTGACACTTTCATGATTTGACGCTTTTTAATTAGGTTCTTCGTTTCCTGGGAAAGCTTACCGGTGTCCTGTCTAGCTACCCTGCCTCCAACTTCCACTGCACACTCCGTGATGATACTCGTCAGATTATCATTCATTGTATCTACGCTAAGGTTGGTTTCCTCGCTAAGAGCAGAGTACCTGTTCTGCAGTGACACTCTGAATTCCTGTACTTTCCCTCTCAGTGCTAGCTCATTGATTGGCTTCTTGCGTATCAGTTTCTGTCGTTCCTTCTTCAAGTCTAGGCGGATTCGAGCCCGTACCATTCTATGGTCACTGCATCTTACCTTGCCAACCACTTCCACATCCTGCACGACTCCTGGGTGTGCAGTCATTATAAAGTCTATTTCGTTCTTATTTACGCCATTAGGGCTCCTCCATGTCCACTTGCGGTTTTCTCGTTTTCGGTAGAAGGTATTCAAAATACGCAGATTATTGCGTTCTGCGAATTCTACTAGTAGCTCTCCTCTGGCGTTTCTAGTGCCGATGCCATAATCTCCTACTGCCTGGTCTCCAGCCTGCTTCTTCCCTACCTTTGCATTAAAGTCGCCCATTACTATAGTGTACTGTTTTTTCACCTTACTCATTGCCGATTCCACGTCTTCATTTAAGCTTTCAACTGAAGCGTCATCATGGCTGGATGTAGGCGCGTAAGCCTGTACTACCTTCATTTTGTATCTTTTATTCAGTTTAATTACAATGCCTACCACCCTTTAATTAATGCTATTGTAATCCTCTATGTTGCCAGCTATGCTTCTGTGAATTAGTAACCCTACTCCCAGTTCTCTTCTGTCTGCCAAGCCCCGATAGCAAATGACGTGCCCATTCTGTAGCACAGTATAGGCCTCATCTGTCCTCCTAACCTCACTCAGCCCTATTATATCCCATTTAATGCCTTCTAGCTCCTCGAATAATACAGCTAGACTTCCCTCACTAGATAACGTTCTAACGTTAAACGTTGCTAAGTTCAAGTTCCAATGGTGGCCTGTCCGTATCCAGAGATTCCTAGCACCCTCTGCTGCTTTGCAGATCTGACCGCCGCCGGGGTCAATTGCTCAACAGCTGGTGGGGACTGAGGGCCGTGAGTTAATTGACGAATGCCTACGGGAGGGGGCGGCCAGATACTGCACCAGGGTGGCCAATCCTTCTCTGGTGAGATCATCGGTGCGTACCGGCTTTAAGCCGGTACGATCAGACGGTCCAATCACCCAGCGTCGGCTCAACCCTCAGGATCCCCTTTTCCTCGGACACGGCAAAGCCACGCACGGCTAGGCGTGTGAGGGAGTCGAAACTCCCCCGTTAGCTCGGGTTCGTGGTGTCGCTACACACCAAACGCCTACTTGCGCAGGCACCCCTGCGGTATCACAATCTCACCCTAGCTCAAATAAAAAGATGGACATTCTTCTCTGGACAGCTGTGAAGGCGGCTCTCGGCTTGCCTGCACACGCATCTACACAACCCCTCCTTCAACTGGGAGTCCACAACACCATAACCAAACTCATCAAGGCCCAGCACAACAGTCAGCTCCAACGGATCAGGCAGACTCGTCAGGGCTGTGCCATCCTGTCTCATCTTGGCTACCCGATTCCCAAAAAACCCGCAAGAGTACCGTGACATAAACTTGCTTCTACTGTCCGCGCACTCATCAAAGTGCCTCCGATTCCACGCAATATGAATCCCTCCCGCCACGCCGGTCGTCGACGTGCCCGAGTTCAGGCTATGACACGCGTCTTTGGTGATGGTAACTCAGGCTTACAAGTACTTAACACTGATGCAGCACGCTACCCAGACAAGTCAGCCATGTGTTTAGCCGTGACAGATGACACAGACGCCCTGGTGGCGTCTGCCACACTGTGCACTACAGACAGTGGTTTAGCAGTAGAGGGAGCTCTTGCTCTGGCGATTGTTCACGCTACGACACTGCCACATGACTCCCCTGCCACTTTTGTAACAGATTCACAAGCTGCTTGCCGTGATTTCGCTCAAGGATTTGTGGCTGCACATACACAAAATGTCCTCTCTCCTGTCTCACCGTCCGCATTAGGTCTGGTGCGTATCGTCTGGTCTACTGTGCACGCCTCTCTCCATGGTAATAAACGCGTTCATGCGGTTGCCCGAGAGCTGACTGGCCGGGCTCCATTGGAAGAGCTGTCCAATCTAGACGACGCATCGACAGAACCACTAAACTACAACGCTACACTAGAGTACTACCGTCAGAGCCGTTATACTTATCCTCCCTCTCATCCTTCACTTAACAGAGCAGATGCTGTCGCTTGGCGGCAACTATAGATCAATTCATTTCCTTGCCTTTATATGCTAAATTGCTTTCATCCGACACTCTACCCCTCCTTCTTCCCCTTCTGTGGATCCGTACCGATGGTGTACCACTCCACGTGGGAATGCTCTGCCCCACAGGGCGTTCCTCTCATTCCCAACCCCACCCCTTTCTCTTGGGAGTCTGCCCTGCTCAGCTTACGCCAGCAGGAACAGCAGCAGCTGGTCCAGCGGGCTCGCAGGGTCGCGCAAGGCTATGGAGCCCTGGACTGAGGGCCCAACCCAAAGAAGGCTCAGTGTGCATTTGTTAATAATAAAAGTTTATTCTCTCTCTCTCTCTCTCTCTCTCTCTGTGGTCGGCACGAGACGCAAGCATGCGGCACAGTACGCATGGCGCGGGCATGCGCAGTGGGGGTGTGGAAATCGCTGCCGACGCATGACTCGTGACTTCGTGCGACTATGAAATGCTCCGCATTTATAACTTCAGTTACCACAACGTTTACTTCATGATCATGGCTTGTAGTCGACGCAATGGAAACGGGATGCTAGACGTCAATGTGGCTGCGTCCACGTCAAACGGTGCTATATCAGTGAAATTTCAATTTAAATTTTACTAGCAGTTATATATCCCTACACAATAACCACTACGTTTATGAAGACATGCTTAACTTTTGTTTTATACTGACTCCAATGATGGAGACATCAGTCATACTTTTTTATGTAGTCAACCACTCCTCAATTCTTTGGTCCTCAGTGCCACCGAATCAAGGGAGTGACTTGTCCATATAGTCAATGGGGATGAAAGTTGAACGCAATGATTCGCCGTCTGGATTGGGGTGGCAGTTGTACAAAGTTTGGAAAACTACTATTCTACTGACAACTGGAAACGTTTTTATATTACCTTCTGCACTCAAATATCTTTTTTGAACAAATAATAACAAACAATACTCTTTGTTTAATTTTTAAGTGCGTATAAAATGAAATAAGTTTCAAAGCACCAGGGCCTTTCGATATGGCAGCTGGCCGTTCGCATAGCAGATGACACCACCGTCTTCTGCTTCTGCTGTCATGGCTGTCCGCATGCTCGTTGGAGCGGCTGCCTCTCTCAAACTCTCTCAATTCCACATAGAACAATGCAGTAAACTTCTTCCTAGAAGCTCAAAAGTATCCTGCGTACTTACTTCAGTAAGTGAGTGACGCCGCAAGCAGGCTGAGCCAAACGACAACGCTGATCACACAAACTTGTGGGAAAAAATAGTTTTCTTGCGAGTTTATCGAAGTTTACATGAAAGAAAGGCTACGTAAGTGACACTTTAGCACGTACAGCAGTGAGCAATATGAATGCATCAGCGTCCATGTGCACACAAGATACGTACTACGCATAGTCCCAACGCAGATTTCCGGAGCGCAGAAGCTGTCCAGCGCTGGCTGATAAACCTATCACACTGCACGAAACATTCGCTGCCGTAAGTAAAGGTATACTGCTAACATTTCTGCACTTTTGTAGCTCTGTGCATTTCAGCATTTCTGTAACAACTCGTTGACAGCATTTGGTAAGAATGCTGTAATTAATATCAACGTATCCACGTGACTTTCTCGAGCAGTGCGGCTTCACTGCTTGTTCTCGGGTTCACACTGCCAGCTAAAGCAGGTCACTTTCTAATCTTCTACGCGTTTGCACTTTTTATGCCTATAAACGCCTAAACCTAAATGAAAAACAGTTTTTATCTGTTCCATTATCAATTCTTACAGATAAAATTACAAAAAAAAGCCTTCGATGGCGTTTTTTTGCCGCCGCCGGTGGTGCACTGTCGTCGTTTCGATGATGGCGATGCCTCCACGGCTCGGAAGAGAAGCTCGCTACATGCTACTGGCTTGACTGAATATCGGTGCGTGACGCACTGGCAACAAGGCGGCACACGAAGTGGTTTAAGTACAGAAGAGACTTTAGGGTGGTGGTGCGGGGGGGGGGGTTGTTCCAGCATTGCTGGAACAGGATGCAAGGTGCGACTGGGTAGTTGCAGCTTCGAAGACTACCCAGCACCTCCACCAAACAATACGGGGGTTTAATGACAAAAACTGACTGTCTTGTTTCAGTGGTGACAGTCACTGCCTTGCCCTCTCTCCACACTTCGTTGTAGTCATGTTGCACCTGCCCGCACCGCCAGAATCGCATTAATTGTACGAGTCAACTACTGCCACCGGATAAAGCCGTTAAAGTTATGCACCGAGAAATTAGGTAAGAAGCGTTGACTGCCAAAAAGCGCGCAACCCTACAATTTGTACCATGTGCGAAGTGAACCTTTGTTTCGCAAGCAATTCTTTTTTGTTGTATGTTCAGATACGTCTGTAGCATCTCACAATGAAGTTATCAGAATGAAGTGCACGAAACCAGCTTCGTAAACAATATATATATATACATTGCTTACGAATTGAAGCACGTGCACTTTAACGTCAGTTGATGCTTCCGTTTCCAATTTTCAGTTTTTTGATATACGAACGATCTGTTTGCAAAGTTTTTTCATAAAAAACCAGTCGCACTTGGTTATTTTAGTGACAATCTTTCTTGATAATGATCTCTTTATTATTTTATTAGCTTTCATTGTATGTTTTCAGCCAATGCTACGGCATTTTTAAGCCTGTTCAACAACAGCAGCAACACAAAAAACTGTTGTATTAGCAGCCGCCGCAAATAAAGCAAAGTGCACACAACAAGGCGAACCTTCTAGGCAGTGCTGGCTTTAGAACCAAGGCCACCAGCTTCGAATGTGAGGGTTGACCACTCGATTAAAGATTTTCCTTTCTATCACAGATGCAGTTTAACACTTGCACCGCGTACCACAATATGCGTACCATAGGCAGATACAGCCCTGCGTGGAATACGCAACTTACCTAGGACGTAAGCTGGAAAAAAGGACATTCCTAAAGTTTGTTAAAAATATAAAATATTTTGTGCCTCCAACAGGGACACCGCTAGGGGGCCACGGAGTGCGGACGTGATGCGCGTCGGCTCCGCAACTTTCCTATGTTTTTGGTAGATTGTCGAATTTATCGTGGAAAACGCTTCTCACCATCGATCGGCGGCAGTTTCAAGGACTTCCCTGACACCAAGTTTTGCCAGGTGGGACCACTTTTTAGCCACTTATTGGCGCCTTTTATTCCACCACGAAAGCAAGAACGCCAAGTCCAGCGTCTCTGCGCACGACGCCATAGGCCAGCCGCTGCGGCGGTGGGGCCTGCAAGCCTAACGTGTCGCCGGACCTCCTCGGAGCTCCCGATCCCCGACGGCAGCGTACAAGGCCTTTGCCAGGGCTAAATGGATGTCGTAGAGGTAGAAGGAGAGGACATTCGGCCGGAAGATTTCGGCGAGGGAGCAGGATGGTGCAGCGTAAAGAGAACGAAACAGGCCGACGGCGCGTCCGAGTCAGCGCAAGACCAGAAGACGGAGACGCAGCAACAGGCGGCTGCCGCGGCGACTACAGGGATTGCCCCGGATTCTGCCACAGCGGCGCAGAATAAAAAGAAGTGTGCTCGTTACTTGCAGCACCTCGCTAAGGCGAGCCGAATGCCAGAGCTACCGCCCGATGACTACAGGATCATTGTGCGCCCCCGCGGCGGATTCAACGGGGCTGAATACAAGATAGATCGCATTTACTGCTGCCTTCGTAACGCGGCAGGTATCGGTAGAGAAGCGGCTAGAGAGGACAGCATCTGCCTCAACGTTAAACAGAACGTCGTGGTGCTCAGCACTCCGTCCGCGGACAAAGCCAAACGCTACGGAGCCATCAGCAAGCTTTGCATCGGGAACCGAGAGTTCGAGGCGAACGCCTATCAGGCCGCCCCGGAGAACACTTCCAAGGGCCTGATTAGGAACATTTCCAAAGACGAGAGCCCGGAGGACATCGTTAACAACCTAGTGACGCAGCGCAACCCCGGCGTGCTGCATGCCAAGCGAATGGGCACCACGGACAACATCATAGTATTGTTCGACGGTTTCCGTGTTCCCAGACACGTATACTATGGACCTATGCTTGTGAGATGCTCCCTCTACAGAAAGCACATCGACGTGTGCTACGCGTGCGGGAGGCTGGGCCATCGCTCCGACGTGTGTCCCAACCCTGCCGACAAGATTTGCCGTGGCTGCGGAAGCAGTAACCCACCGTCTGACAATCGCTGCGATCCGCGGTGTCAACTGTGTGGCAAGGATCATCTCACGGGTGACCGCGTCTGCAAGGCGAGATACAAGACTCCTTACATAGTCAAGCGTCGCCGCCTAGAGCGAAAGCGGCGTGAAGAAGAGCAAGCGGCCGCAGCGTCCGACAGCATCTACAACAGCGGCATTAGCACCGAAGGCAACGGAGGTTACTACAATCATTATCCGGTGTTTGACAGTCATTCATCCAACGCCACCCGAAGAGGACGCTCGACAAGCCGAGACGCGAGAGGCGGCGGCGGTAAATCCCGGTCCTACTCTCGCAGCCGGACACCAAGGCCGAGCAGCATGTCGAAGACGCGCAGTGGCGCCGTTCCGGGCGCCGCAGCTGTCAACCAAGGCACCCAACAAAGTCAGCAGCATCAGACGTGGCGGCAGCCGCAACAACAAGGACCCATGGGCACATGGCAGCAGGTGAGATGGGCGGATGTAGCCGCCTTTCGCGCCGGCGGCGTTGTTTTGGCGGGACGTCCTGGCGGTCCCGCCGTCGGTGGCGGCGGTGGGAGCGAGCTCAAGCTAGCGGTAGAGCGAGCGCTAGAACAACGCCTAGGACCATTACAATAGATAATTTCAGAGCTGAAACGCGAGAACGCCGCCCTTAGAGCAGAAAATTCCAAATTGAAAGGAGAGGCTCCACGAATGCAACAACCGCAGCAACAGTCGACGGCGCCGCCACCACCGACGCCTCGGTCTTCGACTCCGTCGAGACCCGAGGCGGCGGGGACGGACACGGATGACGAGAGCAGTTCGGGAGAGGGGGCAGGCGGACGCGACGACCGCCCGTGTACCGCGAAAAGGATAGCACTAGATCCTGCCAGGCACGAATCCACACAGCGATTTGGCCGTTATGATAAGCTACAGAAACATATCGATACTATCGAGACCAGCCTCGATGAACGTTTTGCTAAACAGGTGGCACAGATGAATGACATGTTCAATAGTGCGATAGCTAAGCTCTCTGAACAAATGACACAAATGCTCACCGCGCACACGGCGCGCATAGAAAACATTGAAGCGCGACTCCCGCCATCTGCGGGCAGACCGATTAGAACGGTGAGTAAGCCCTACGCTAGACAGCAACAGAGTCAGCAGCAGCAGAACGCGCTGCCAGACGCCGAGCCGCAGATTCAGCCGCACCCCAGTCGCCTTGACGGCGATGAGCTAAATTAAACACAAGCATCACCATGGCTAGACACGCGCACACTCACACTAACACTCACAAGCAACAGTACACGATCTGGCAGTGGAACTGCCGGGGATATAGGAGGAAGCGGGGAAATCTCGAGCAATTTATTCGAAGCCGTGAGACGAAACCGGACATTATCCTTTTGCAGGAAACAAATTATCCGGCAAAACTAGCTGGTTGCAAAGCCATAAATGCGGTCGCGGCGGACAACAGGCGGAAAGAAATACGTGCTACACAGCGCTCGGCGCGTGGTGGGACGCCGGGGGCGCCCGCGGGTCGCCGAAGGCGGGGCGATCTGCTCTTGTCGTCGGCGCGACCGCGGTCGCTGCCGTCGCCCCCGCCGCGTCCGGCGCCGGTCGCCGCCGTGCTAGTTAGACGTAACATCACGGTGGCGCAGCGCGAACTTGAGTGCGTAAGGATACCGCGTGTTTTTGTAGAATTAATCCCTAAGCGCGGCCGAGGCCTGTTTGTACTTAACGTCTACAGTAAACCCACGCTACAGCACCGATTTGGGGAGCTGCTCCGGAGAGCAAGCACGGCCGCCAACGGCGCACCTCTGCTAGTTGCGGGTGATTTTAATGCGCCCCATGGGGCCTGGAGATACACGCGTGAAACGCTCAAGGGCAAACACCTTTGGGAAGACTCGCAAGACCAACGGCTTGAACTGATCGCGAACCATGCCGATCCGACGCGCCGGGGTAACAGCGTGAGCGCAGACACGCTACCGGACCTCGCGTTCGTGTCGAATGTCACCGCGGCGTCTTGGCAAAACACGCAGGAGGACTTAAGGAGTGACCACTCTCTGATAGAGATTACGGTAGACACGGGCCCGAGCGTTCGTAGAACATACTCTGAAAGCACAGGCCGTAAACTCAAATTAGTGCAGTGGGACACGTTCCGCAAAAAGAGAGCAGAAGGCGGGCGAGGCGACGAGCCGATCACGGATATAGACGAGTGGACCGCGACGCTCAATCGGGACGTAGACGCGGTAACGTGCCACATCCCGCCCGAAGCGAAGCTCGAAGTAATCGACAGCAGGCTCCTACACATGTGGGAAGCAAAGCAAGCCCTACTCAAGAGGTGGAAACGCCAAAGACATAACCGGGCGTTGAGGAAACGCATGGCACGGTTAGACAGAGAAATTGAGGAACATGCGTTCCAAGTCTGTAGGTCACAATGGGAAGACCTGTGCAACGGCCTCGAGCGACAGATGCGCGGGGCGAGTGCTTGGCGCCTTTTCCGGCACCTATTGGATCCGGAAGATACTCGTGCCGCTCAAGGCCATAAAACTCGGAGACTTGTGAACGATCATAAAGGCGATGACCTGCTCGGTGCAATACGTGACCGTTACTTTAAGTCGGCAGAGAGCGTCCAACACCCAGATTATGACGGCGTTGCTAATGAGCAACTAGACGCCGAATTTAGCGAAGCGGAAATTCGGGCAGTCCTTTCTGAACTAAACACCCGATCGGCGCCCGGCCTGGACCGGGTTTCGAACAAGGCTCTCCGCAACTTAGATGACGAGTCAATCTCCCGATTTGTGACTTATATCAACGAGTGCTGGCAACGCGGTTCCCTTCCTGAAGCGTGGAAAAGAGCTCGAGTTATCATGATTCCTAAACCGGGCAAGCAGGTAGCGCTTGATAATCTAAGGCCAATTTCGCTCACGTCTTGTGTAGGAAAAGTTCTCGAGCACGCAGTCCTCAAACACGTGCCTGACTTTCTTGAAGTCCGCGATGTATTTCCGCACACCATGCTAGGATTCCGCCGCAATCTCTCCGCACAAGACGCGTTACTTCAGCTGAAGCACCACATTGTTGATGACATTACCAGCTCAACCAAGGCGATCCTTGGCCTAGATATTAAAAAGGCCTTCGACAGGGTTAAACACGAAGCAATTTTAAACAGAGTTCAAACATTAGGACTAGGACAAAAAACATATAATTACATACGTGACATCCTTGCCGGCAGACGCGTACGCGTCGTCGTTGGAGATGTGGAACTGCAAGAATTTGAAATGGGCTCGAGGGGCACGCCACAAGGCTCCGTAATTTCGCCATTACTCTTTAATTTAGTTCTATTGGGGCTACCCGAGAAATTATGAGGCATACAAGGATTGTATCACAGTATCTACGCGGATGACATCACCCTCTGGGTTCCCGGCGGAGGTTGTGATGGTCACGTCGAGCGTACGCTCCAGGCAGGTGTAGACGAAGTTCAGGAGTACTTGCGAGGAACGGGCCTCGAATGCTCGGCAACCAAGTCGGAACTTCTAATCTACAAACCTACAAGTAGAGGTCGCAAAACCCCGCGTGACGAGGAAAGGGAGTGCTACAAAATAAGCGTTCTATTGGCAGATGGCACTCCCATTCCACACGTAGACAAAATTAGAATTCTGGGGTTACACCTGCAGGCAAACGGCCATAATGGTGAGACGGTGCGAAGACTACGTCGTTCGGTAGACGACACGATCCGACTCCTACGTCGTATCACGAACAGACGTACTGGTATGCGCGAACACTGCGCGATCCGTCTAGTGCAGGCGTACGCAATAAGCCGTATAACATACGTTGCCCCCTACCTCAAATTGCTAGGCTCAGAAAAAAAAAACAAGATCGAATGTATAATACGAAAGGCTTTCAAGAGAGCAATTGGAGTTCCACTGAATGCGAGCACTGAAAGGTTACTAGAACTTGGACTGCACAACTCACTCGACGAGTTAATTGAGGCCCATGTCGTTTCGCAAAACGAACGCTTGTCGGGGTCTAAGACGGGTCGACACATCCTCGAGTCACTTGGCATCCGGTACCACACTCAGCAGGGAGAAAAAGCGGATGTTCCTGCCTCGGTTCGCGACCGCCTAATTGTTCCGCCGCTTCCTAAGAATATGCACCCGACGCACCACGTCGGGCGCCGTAACCAGCGAGCTAGTGACCTTCAAAAGAAGTACGGCCCTAGCGATGAAGTTGTGTACGTAGATGCCGCAAGATATGGGGACGGGAGACAAGCACACGCCGCTGCGGTCGTTGACCGTGCGGGCAAATGCCTCGCGAGCGCTACGGTGACCACGGGACATACGGAGGCGGCCGAAGAAGCCGCGATAGCCCTAGCAGTCGCCACGGTGCCGAACGCTACGACCGTAATCAGCGACTCGCAGGCAGCAATCCGCGGCTTCGCGCGCGGCCGCGTCTCGCGGGAAGCGGCCCGCATCCTTAAGATGTGCGGTGATGGTGACTCAGCGTCGCGATCGCCACAACAAAATTTAACAGTCTTCCTCCTTTGGACCCTGGCACACACCGATGTCCCGCTTCCGGGCAACGAGGCGGCCCACGCCGCGGCTCGAGGTCTCACTCGCCGAGCCGCGGCACATTCCGTGGCCACCGCCTCCGCTCCCGAGAGCGGGGCTTCTGATCTGCCGGATCGAGACACTTTGACAGACACGCAGCGAGAACACAGACCACAATGGTCGTGGGGTGAACGGCTCATCACGTTCCGAGATATTACGCACAACTACAGACTGGAAAGGAGAAAGTTCCCGCCACCGCATGACATATTAAACAGACACGATGCCGTAAGCTATCGCTTACTACAAACCCACTCTTACCCCAGCCCGGTCGTCTTACGCCACTGCTACCCGCACTTACACATTACCGATCTATGTAAAGCATGCGGGCACGGAGCAACGCTGCGCCACATGCTCTGGGAATGCGCCGATAACAATGGTCGAGAAACGGCCGCCGTTCGCGATGCGCCTATGGCGGCTGCCAATTCCAGGCAACAGGAAGCGTCGAGCTCACTCGTTCCCGCCGCCGTCCCGTCTGCGGGAGCCGCGGGGGACCTTCTCCGTCGGCGACGCCGCCGCTGGGAGGCGGCGCTCAGAAGCTCGGAGCTCAACGACCAGCTCTGGGCTGTCCGGCAGGCCGAAGATGCCGCCCGAGTTCAGGGACTCAGCGCCGCCATCTGAGGCCACCAAGACCAAGCTGCCGGCCAAGTTCTAATAAAGTGTCCTCTCTCTCTCTGGCTCCAACAGCAAGTGCAGTTGCGAAGTAACTACTACGCTATTATTCATCATTTAGAGCGATATTTCGAGCAACGCGCAACACCTTCCTAGAGTTATGTCCACACGTATGTAGCTGTACGCTTTTCTAGGTTGTGGGTGAGGATAATAGTGATAGTGATTAAAGTAACTCTTTTTGCAAATGGCAAAGAACGAACGAAGCTTGAATTTGCAGCGCAGCTCATTAGATAGAGGTTTGCTGTTGTGTCGTAGAAATAAAATCATCTTAGAATGAACTAGCATGCGCACGATAATTCTGTAAGGATGGTTAGAAGCTGAAACGTGCTCAACAGCTCTTGTAAGACTTAGCCTTGAGTGGTTTCTGCAACCTGCGCTAATTTTAACGCGATAGCATTTGCGAGCTCATTTCGCACACACTCGGGCATAAGTATTATTGGTTGTAAGTAAAATCATGATCTAGTACATGCACGAAACATCAAGAGGGATGCAAATAAATAATGAACATTTATTTGTTCGAAAAGAGTATCGATCTCAGGCTGTCTGCGCCTCATTTTGGTGTTTTACCACAAATCCATGTCATTGCTTGAAACTACTGGGAAAAAACCTTATATGATAGTGGAAGGTTACGATAGCGAGAGAAGTACAGGGGATTTTTTGCAGTAATTTTAGTATAATGAGAAGAAATAAAAGTGGAAGAGAAGATTACTTGCCCCCGGCAGGGTCCGAACCTGAGACCTTCGAATAATGCACCAGATGCTCTACCACTGAGCTATGGTGGGGGACATCCTTCTGTCCACATTCTAGGTTATATATGTGCATTAAACACGGAGCTCTCAGTCAGCGCCGTTTGTTTTCATTGCGTGGAGTGTGGAACACTTTTTGCCTTTTGGTGACGCGTAATACGTGATAGTATTACGAGCTAGCTACTAACCAATTATACCTCACGCAGTACCTGAAGATATTTCTTCTGCCGGAACAATGTCTTCGCTAAACATGAATGAAAAAGGTGTAATTTTAATTGTTCGTTTTCTTCGGCAGACACAATAATTAGAGGACAAAGATGAAATGATCACAGGAGAAATGTAGGGCATGTTTTTAAAATTAGTTGTATTGAAAATGCCAAGAAAGAACTGTCGACGAAAAAATAACTTGCTACCGGCAGGGTCCAATCGTGCGACCTCCGAATAAAGGGTTCAGCGCTCTAAGAAAACAAGCTTTTAAATTCACAATTATTTCGTTCATTCGTAGCGAGGGTCTCACTTGGCAGATTCGATGCATTCAGGTAGTATGCGAGGGATAATCGGTGAGCTGCCCGCTCCTAGTGAGATCACGTGTAACGTGACGACAAGAGGCTAAAATAGTGTTCCAACCTCAACGCAACGGAAACAGGGAGCACTGACAGACGCTCCCATGTTTAATGCACATATATGCCGTATATTGTCGACAAGGGGAAGACCTAGCCGTCGGTCAGTGGAAGAGCATCGCAAGCGTTATGCGAAGGTTGCAGGTCCGGATCCTGCCGGTGGCACGTTATCTTTTTTTCATTTTTCTTTCTTTCCATTGACTATAAAATTACGTCTAATAACATACGCTATACTTCTCTTGGCATTATTGACTGCTAGTTCTCAATAACATTGTGACAAACAAAACAAGCCCTAAAATTTACACTTCTTTCGTTCATGTAGTAGAAGGAGTCTCCTTAACACATGTTACATTGCGTCGCAGATTCGTGGAATCACACCATGCGTGAAAATATGTTATTTTGCTAAAAGTGGGTATATTAAAGCCGCCCACTTATTCCAACGTGTGGAGCTACACAAATGAACGTGGTACCCCACCAACAAGTATTCACTACTTCGCCAATAAAGAAAAGTAGGAACTACGGAGTTGCTGGTGCGTTTGGGAAGTTTGCACCTCGCGTTTCAGTATACCCAAGTAATGTCTTAAAATCTCGTCACGGAATGTGGTAGCCGGCTCGTCCTCAGGCCGGATAGACAGTTGTCAGGCGTGGTGGTCGGCGAATGCGATGCCTTCCGCCTTTGAGTCAGCCGACACCCACACGAGCTCGATGGACACGCCGGAGGCTTGTGCTTGGAGAGAATGGTGCGGGCTATCGATCCTCCTTGCGGGAGCCTTCGTACGCTGAATTCGAATCTGTGACCATGGTGTCCGCGGTCAGTTGTAGGTGTTCCAGAGATTTTCCGCAGGGGCGGGGTTTGTCATATTCAAGGACGAGCTGACGATTAGCTTTTCGATGAACGTTGCTACCACTGTTGCTCAGTCAGAGTGTTTTCTCAACGAGGCATGCACGCAGGGTTCTCCATAGGTTCTCCTCTAGCTCTCGGGTCAAGATTCGCACGGTTTGTCTCCCTTCGCCTGTACCCGGTTGCATGTTCTTAGGAAGTGGCTTGTTTTGAATGGTCTCTTTCCAGTGTTCGGACAGGGCCACCCTGGTTGGCGGTGGTTTTGTCTGCCATCTTATTTGCCGTAGAACGACCCGGCCGTGCTGCATTTGGCTTAGCCTTAGCCTTTGGATTGAGAAGTCAGCCGAAGTCAGCTCCTCCACCGTATTAGGGGCACCCATGGCAAGCACTTTTTGCGATGACGAGTATATGGTCTACATGCTAATTGTGAAATATGACTCAATTTTTTTAGCGGCTTAAATCCATGAAGACCCTAAGGGTAGACACAAATCTCGCAAAGACATACATTTAGTTTTTTATATATGTTCCATCTTTAAACATATAAAATTAAGTGATGTATTCAAACGTAATAAACATCAATCAATCAATCAATCAACCACTTATTTAACATGCCCAGGAAGAATCATTAGGACTTTGATCAGGCACACGCAAATATTAAGCATTGCCCCGCCATGGTGGTATAGTGTCTAAAACATTAGGCTGCTGACCCGTGGTTGGGGGATCGAATCGCGGCTGCGGCGACTGCATTTTCGATGAAGAAAGAAATGCTGTTGGCCTGTCTGCTCATATTAGGGACATGCCCAAGAACCCCAGCACAGCCCTTCACTACGACGTCTCTCATAACCATAGGGTAGTTTTCGGACAAACCCCAGATACTACTGGTAAATAAAATAAAGCAATAAAAATAACCATCTAAACAACCTATACAATACAGCCTTCAGAAAGTGAAATGAACTTAAAACAGCCGAAACGCAGAGACAAAAAGAAATGATCGTCAAAAGGGAAGAATAAAAAGACAAGTCGAGAATCATAGAATGGGAGAGAACAATAATGCCGAATATACACAACATTGCGGAAGGCTTCCGGAAAGACGGAAAATGGAAGAATGTATATGTATTCTGCAAAACTTTGGTAAGACAGTGCAAAGCTAAGATAAACACAATGCCTGTGGAGAATAACAAACATCAGGATAAAGAAAGTTAACAGTACAGATGATTTGTATTCTGTAAACGGTAGAGTGTTGGAAGAAGCTGGCAGGTACTTGACACGGCCGATCCTCTCGAGTTAACTTACGATGAACTTCAACAGTACTCGTGCAAAGTTCATGGGTTAAGCTGCCCGGCAAGACGTATAAGCTCCCTGAAAAGAACTGCGATTTCAATATAAATTACACCAGCTATGTAAGTTCACGCTCTCAGGCATAGACGACTTAAGCACCCCGCATTCTCCGGAAGCGAGTAGGAGTCGGACTCTTTCGAGGTTCCACGAGATCTCCGAGCAGCGCGCACACTTCGCGTCTACACTTCCTGCCAGCGCCGCGACTGGTTCGGCGTCAGCCGGAACCCTTTCCCTGGGCCGACCCTCTTTCACTTTCCGTGGCTTGACCGCCAACGCACTACGAAGCTTTCTTGTGTGTGGGAGAACTAAGAAGCTGTGAGAGGCAGAGGGAGGTACGTTTCACTTTCCGTTATCCCCCTCAGATTCCGGAACTTGCAATGTCCAGATAACTACTCCTGCGGAGAAACGAGATAGAATGGATCGTACTTCGGCGCGTTGGAGCTTGGTTGAAGGGGAAATAGCTGTGCACTGAGGGGTGCGACCGAGGGCATTTTCTCTAGCGCTTCGCCGTCTTGGCTTGCGTGGTTCTTACGGTTGATGGAGTAGATTTTCGTATTAAAGGTTGTGTTAAACGAGTGTGTTTATTCATGAGTGACGTTTAGGCTAAGAGCTGGCGAATATTCGACATCTCCATTATGAAATTTAGGTAGCTCGGTCTTCGATTTGAGTCACCAGTTACTTGTGCTGTTCGAAATATATAAACACCGCTACACTTCACAAAACGCCCTCAGAACCCACACAAAAAAGCAGCCCTGCTAGATATCACAAAATAGAAAGAAGGATAAAAAATTAGTTTATATTGACAAATTGCACTTTTGTGCTCTCTTTCAAATTTGCCAGTGTTATAATGCATGAGCCAGAGCACGACATTTAATATCAGGCCTATCGAATTGATTCTGTGGAGCGCCGAAACAGTGCCAGACCAAAAAGGTCATAACTAAGATGACGGGAGGGGAGTGAGGCAGCTAGAAAATAAGAAATGTGCAGAAATAAAGAAACTGAGCACTATTTTTGAGTATCCTAAGATATAGTCTCTGTAGCACTCAGTTTTTGTTTCTCCTACCAATTCTGACAGCATGCAGAGAGCAATAAACTTTAACGATAAAAAATACGTAAGAACTACTAGCGCGTCTTGTGAGTGGCTGTTTTTTTTTAGTTGGGAGCATTCTTGGCGTAGCCAATGATGTTTTAAACCCCTTTTATATCAAGTAGCTGCCCATCATTGGTAACAGTGAAGTAGCTTCATTAAAATAGCCACAGAAAGCTTTAGCTGGTACAATCGTTTAACGAAGTATGTAATAACCCTTGAGCAACCGGTATAATTAATCCTTATCTGTTCTGTGCTCAGATTTGGGTGCACGTTAAAGAACCCCAGGTGGTCGAAATTTTGAAGCCATGCACTAGGGCGTCTCTCATATTCATATGGTGGTTTAGGGACGTTAAGCCCCACGTATAAATCAATCAATCAATCAATCAACCAATCACTCCTCATTTGTTCGTGGTCTCGGTCACATAGGACCAGCGGCAGCACTTGTAGCAGCTGTTGCCGAAAATTGCCGGCGTATCAGCCAGCGATACTGCGAAGTTTTCGCTAAGCATATCTTTACACACGCACAAACTCTGGAGGTCTGTAAATCCGTATTTAGCCAATATCGCCACACAAGTTTCTTATTTTCACTTTTGTTTCTTTCGGTTTTCCCCCCACAAAGGCTGTGAAGAATTCTCAGCGCAAAGTGCGCTTTATTGTTACAGAAGGTTCGCGATCATTAGAGATCATTCTCTTGAGATTTCGCGAAAGACGCGAACACTCGAGGTAATTTCAAAACTTTCTTGACGACCACTAATAAGACTGGAATATTTAAAAGCATATATATAATTAGCGACGTGCTTCACAGCTTGTAAGTGGATAGACGCCCGATGCTCTGTTGGCCGTTATCAGTGCCAGTGTCTTGCTAAAATCTGACTTTCCTTTTACGTGGCTACAAGTTTGGCCGAATAAACACTTTAGGCTGAACGTCCAATCTGCTCCCTTCGTCCGCTTCAAGACACCGCGACAATATACTCTCCTTCACTAACTTGCAAGCATGCACGTACGACGCACGTACTTTTTTTAGATATACGAACCGAGAAGGAGACTAGTCGCTGTAGTAAGTAATCAGCTAGTTGTTTACCTCTTATTGGAACTCCGCACAATGCCAATGGTCAGGTCCTATAGAAAAATGACCTAAGTTCTCAATTACCAATAAGTGTGTGATTACGTATAACAAATTGGGTGAAGCCTATAGAGCCTGGTTGGCTACTACTGTACTCGATAAGGTCAATTCTTAAATGACTCATTGATTAGCGTTAGCAATCTCTGAGCGTACAGGAGACGCGTTAGTCATATCGGGATCTGCCTACTGTGCTGCAACACTCAGCGCCGCTGGCAATGACCTAATGAAAACATTGTACAAAAGCAACATAGTTCAATGCGGCTTATTTTGCTTGGCAGGATGCTTAGAGGCATGCACGAGTACCTACCATTGCTTCTATTCTGAGGGAGAGGTGTTTAGCTGGATTGAAAAAATCGTGGTGAGCTGCTGCCACGAACCTTCGAACCAACGGCAGGCTAAAATCAAAGTCGTTGTGCTGTCCATAATGTTGTTTTTCTCTCCCTCTCTACTTAAATCGACACCAAGAAAGTGAGTGAGCAAGGGAAAGATGTTTTTCGAACCCAGCGTAGTGATTCACTGACTTATTTCCAAAGTGTTTTGGCAGTGCTCTCTCTTGGCGTCGATAGAGTCCCTGAATGAGCTATCACTCGAGGTTGTAAACATGTGGTGGTTTCCATTCGTACCAGCTGGACGCTGGACGATACAATTTGCAAGTATGTTGCTGGGTCATGAAAAATCGCTGTTGTGGTGACTTTTTCTGCCAGGCGAGTGCTCTAGAGACCTCTTGAATAACTATTGTTAACGCTCGTGTAGAAAGAGAGAGAGAGAGAGAGAGATGGAAGGAATTCGGTGAAGGCAGGGAGATTAACTACGTTCAGTTTTCTAGCTCACGCACGAGAGAAGGAATAAGCATGCAAACGCGCGAATGTAAACGCTTACCTGTGGCCTCCAGACTGCTGTCGTCAACTAGGAGCGTGGGAAGCTGACTTTAGTCTCGTCCTCCTCCATGGCTGATTTCGCTCTGCTAAACTGGTGACACAGATGATATATAATGATAAAAAGCTTTAGCTTTAATACCTTTGAATCCTTCAGCTTTCAATAAAAGTTTTTTTTTTGCGAGAACATGCACTCCATTACTTGAAATTATCGAGAGTTTGACGTGCGAGGAGTGCTGCACCGAAGAAGACGGACCACTCGATATTTAACTTCCTGTCTTTAAATGCGTGAGAATGAAAAGAACGCTCTAACGTGCTGCAGCTACTGAGCGATTGGCCACTTTGCGTGGAAGTACTGCTTGAACAACGTCCGCATTGCTCGTCCACCCGCAAGATTCTCGCTGAAGGCAAGTTTGTTCGAACGCCTGTGACCAGTGTTGTAGTCCCGAACCCACCAGCAAATTTGATGCTTATTTCCTGTTTTTCCGCCCTCTCCGCTCTGATGATCTCTCTCTTGCCTTTTCATTCCCATTTCGAAACCTCCTAGTGCAACGCGACCGTCAAGACGCTGTTCTGCTTAACAGCATACCTTCGGGCTTTTGCTTACTTTTCTTTATCTGGAAAAATGAACACTCTAGATTGGATCAATGTAATAGTTGATTTCCGAGTAAATAAAATACTGAAAATAGTATGTCAGCAATGTACCTTGAATGACTCGCGCTTCTGCTTTCGTTTTCCATAAAGAGCCTGACTCACTCGCATGCTTTACCACTGGATAGACTAGGACAATTTAGAAGACAAATTCTGTCTTTGAGTCATCTTTGAGTGTCATGAATACCCCCCCTCCCTTCTTCATTGCAGGTCGCGGGACTGAATTCCGGCTGCAGCGGCTGCATTTCCGATGGAGGCGAAAATATTGTGGGCCCGTGTGCTCAGATATCGGTGCACGTTAAAGCACCCCAGGTGATCAAAATTTTCGGAGCCCTCCACTACGGCGTCTCTCATAATCATATGGTGGTTTTGGGACGTGAAACCCCACATATCAATCAATATCCTCAATATTGCTCTTTTTTACAGTGGTATTCGTCGCAGCATTTCCGATATGATTTAAGTAGGAGCAGGAGCATCACGCATGGTTCTCACATTGGTCGTACAAAGAATAGAACCTTTAGAAAAATGAGCTCGCTGCACTGAAGGCGTGTTTATAGTAATGCATTGAGTCAATGCGGTTTGGTAACTACGGAATAGTAGATGGAAATTAAAGTATTCGGGGAACTTGAGGTGTTGTTTCGAAAAGAGGCAACAAAAAGAGTGAGAATGCAAGTGCCCAAAACAAAAGAACAAACAAGGGAATAAAAACTTGCCCTATTACAGCGGGGATAGTCAGGGCAATATTCTTCTTCAATGAGACAGCTGAAATAAGGGCACTTTAATAAAGGCCACATTCTTTGATTAACACTTCTGCATAAATGATTATTCTAGCAAGACGCATACATAGAATAGTCGGTAAGGCATTTCTTTAAAACACCTACGACACTAGATGAATGGTCAAAGTAAACAATCGGCAGATATATGATGTGGTTGGTCAAAAAAAATTTAAAAAAATGCAAAACTTCAACCAAAATTTCCTTTTGTAGGCCACATATTTCAAAGCCTGACCGTGTTTGAAATGTCTCGTTTCTCGAAGAAGCTTTAAAACGTCGTTTACTTGAAAGTAAATTTGGGCTGCAGGTTCCTTTTTTTTTCTTAGAACTTTGAGGCATGGTGTGTGTAGGTGTGAGTGTTCCCTCATTCCAGAAGCGCCTCTTCTACGCGCTCTAATAAAAAGAAAACTAAACGCCAGTCTTTATTGCATGTATTCACGGGACTGACCGTGCGGGGAGTAGGTGTAGTGGACTGTGTTGTTGCTTCAACTCCTCAACCTTATGGCAGATGGGCACAACAATTGAACGCGCCACCTAATGCACGCGTGGCTTAGAAGAGCCTGGAAACTCTCATAAATATGCAAACGATGCTTCTGCCATAGCAGCTGAGTGTTGTGAATACACATTGACAAGAAGAAAAAATGCAGAGAAAGAAAGTTGCTGCAACAATAAAGATGCGGTGGCCTCCAGGCGCTGCGCAAAGAGAAGTTGTTACCAGCATGTGGTCCGGTCTGCGCCTCCGCTTATCCCAAGGCCGTGTCCTCCGAGCTCGTGCGAAAATACGCAACCCTGGGAGTGGGTACTTAAGTTCGCGGCCCAAATGGGCGCCTCCTGAATTATGGCTTATATATACCATAACGGATAAGCCTGCGATTTCAGATGGCGACGAAATGAACATCGAGTAAGCGTCGTAATGTTGCATGCTATCGTGTGAAAAAGATGGCTGTTCTCGCGATTTATATTATGTCTGGACTTTAATGTTGCCGACCCAAATAGACATCACTCACAAATGGCCGCCATCAATGACCGGTCATTGCGAGAACTTGCAGATTGAGTGACCAAGATAATTACCAGCACGGTGATATTACGTGACTGCCGCCCGTCAGGAGGCTTCGATAAACGTAGCAAAATGTGGTCAAGTTCTGATAGCGGAGCTGCAATGCACCTTTCTGAGTTAATGTAAACACTAACGAAACATACACCGCGCCTGTGGTTTGGTACAAGTTACCAACATTGACACTCGCACGTGCACATGCACACTCAAGCAAAATTGTACCCTGCGCATCATCTGAACATAAATGCTCACACTTTGAAGAATGCTCGGTACTCCACAAGGTATGATACCCCATGCTGAAGTATACCAAAGCCTGTTACGCATGGCAACAGGTTCGAGGAAGCACTTAAGAGTTGAAAATGAACCACTTTCAACTGGTCTACGAAGTGAGAAATGCGACTACGTTCGTTGAACCTTTCAAGTAGCAGACCGTGCTGCTAATTGTGCAAAAGCTAGATTTGTTCGCTTCGCTGACAGTTTGTCGTGCACTGGGATTATTCCACGTCTATTTTTGTGAGACTTAGCTGGCCAGAGTACAATTCTAGATCTCCTTATTTTATGCGGTCAAAAATTTTAAATTCTTCAAAGCCAGATAGTGTAAGATGCGAAAATTTGCAGCAACAGTGAACCTGAGCTAGAATGAGGTACTTGTAACGAGGAACAAACATGAGGTACCTGTAGCAGTTTATTCGTAGGTTTTGTAAACCTTCAACCATATTCGCAATAATTTAAAACTGAAGCAAGCGGTTACGGCAGATACTCAATTGATGCTTGGCTCATTTTTTCTCAGAGAAGATGAAGCTTGCGGGGCATAGTGTCACCGGATGAATGCCGGATTAATGTCACCGGATGAAATACTTGTCCATGCCGTCCACATAATAAATCGGCATTGAGAATTATTTAACAGAATTGAAAGAAAGTGTCGAAATCAAGTGTTAGTTTCTCGCAGAGAACGCTGTAACATCGACACCTACAGCCGGTTTCTCTCCTTTCAAAAGAAATGTTGCTAAGTTCATGTCACTAAGTCACTGTCACTGTCGACGCTAAAAGCGAGTGTTACTGTCACGTAAACAACTCGAAAATGAAGAAGTAGAAATTCTCAGTTTGTAAACAGGTAGTTCAGGTAATGGTTGTGGCTTGGTCAAATTTCAAAAGTGGTCAGCGGAGCAACTTGATTTACGGGGAAACACACTTAAGAAAGATATACTTCGTGTATTTGCCTCTGATGCTTGTATGCTACAGACCACCAAGCCTTCCGACAAAGAAATGGTACTAGGACACGCAATATCAAGCATTTGGTATCACAGCTAGAATCATATCTTGAAATATAGAATTATGTACCTGGCGATGTTATATGTTTACCACGTACTGAGTTCGTTTTGCACGTTACTAACCATTGGTCTCCAGGGACAGTACATTTAATGTTGTGGTGTAATTTTTTATTTTACTTCTACTCTATCGATAGCAGTTCATTATGTCAGTATGTGGAATAAATAAATATTTAAATAAGCAAATAAATATATAAAAGAATACTCGATTAAGAATGACTTTGTTTGTCGATGCTAACCTGTAACCCATGTCTATACCTTCGTATTTGCTCACGCTGGCATGTGCTTCTTTTTTAATGCAATTAAAATGATACTTTGAAACATATAATTATATTTTTCTAGCCATGCGATAGATCGATTACCCGTAGTCTTAGGCTTCCAGCATGTTCACTTGAGCTCCGTTTCACTCGACCTCCCCCTAGAGCTCATGTTCCTTTCCCAGCATGATGACAAAAATCCCGCGGTCCACAACCTCAAGTAAAATAGCGAAATGTAAGCGAAAACCTAAAGCAATATTACGAACAAAAATACCTTGACGGATTGGAAGCATGACCTTGAAATTGTCAGCAAAACTATCAACGACAAGAAACTGTGCGCCCCAACAAGGAGATGATTGACAAAAAAGCTTCAATACACTCCCTTAAGAACTGGCTTAGGGATTACCTGCACCCGTTTGACCACCTGTTACGTATACCTTAACATAGCCGAGTTAAGACACCGCTAATAATTTTATCCTGTCTGTTCTTTTCGTTTTTTTTGCCAGCGCGGCAAGCCTAAATTTCTGAGAAGCGAACATGGCAAAAAAAAAAAAAAAACTATGTGCACTCGAGCCAATACAAGAGAGTGCTAATCCTGCAGTGCTGTCAGACCACCGCTACTCAGTGGCCGCGAAGACGCATCAACTCGTTCCACGCACTTATCGTGCCAACAATGCCTACTACATAGAAAGGAAAATTGGCCAACAGTAGACGCTCAACGATGAGAGGTTCGAGCTCTCCCCGCTACATTCTCGCGCAATTGCCTTCAAGTTTATGCCGTCAAATCACAGAGTCCTCCATCCCGGAGACCCAGCATTAAGCGAAGGTCGAGTACAGCGCAAGTAACGGACGAAAAAAAAAAACTATATTCGTGACATGAATGTAAAACTAGTTTGGTTTTTTATTTTCTTTCCTGTAGTTGCAAACACATTTTGTCGCACGATAGTTTGAAAATTAGTGAAAGAAAATTCCCCCACTATGCCACACCGGCGATAGAACGTCATAGACAAACCAGCTTTGGCGCCTAATAAAATCTGGCTGCTCTCACACGTGTTTCGAAGGCATCTGTCTTTACTTATTCCTTTCGAGAAATTGTAGTATTGAGTGATATTTTGTGTGTCAAAGGCGCTTTGCAGAACGGTAATATGGTGTCGTCTGTTGGAGTATTGGCAGGAAAGTGTTTTGGCGCTGAAAGTATGCACCGTAAATGCGTAGTTATGGTTAGCGTACGCTAGATAGCTATAACTGCGCCATAGCTGGGAATCGGGTGCTTCGACTTAAGCTTACAGTTGTTCGTGACGGTTTTTATGTTTCTCAAATGTGCCCCGCCGCGGTGGATTAGTGGCTAAGGTACTCGGCTGCTGACCCGTAGGTCACGGGTTCGACTCCCGGCTGCGGCGGCTGCATTTCCGATGGAGGTGGAAATGTTTTAGGCCCGCGTGCTCAGATTTGGGTGCACGTTAAAGAACCCCAGGTGGTCAACATTTCCGGAGCCCTCCACTACGGCGTCTCTCATAATCATATAGTGGTTTTGGGACGTTAAACCCCACAAATCAAATCAATTATGTTCCTCAAATGCACATTCCTTTTGGCGCTCGCGTTATCAGGTGACAATACTTCGATGTGAAGCATGGACAAGTGTGTCCAAAACGCAACCGGTGGTTAAAGTGGTCAAGCGAGAACGCGCGTCACCAGCGTTCAGCCTGGAGCGAGATAACTTGCAGGAACGAAAAGCTAAGTATATGCGTGCATCGAAATACTCGCTTTAGTACGTTAGAACAGCGTGTCACTCCGCGCATTTATTTATTTCGACTGGTTGTAAAACATTTCCACCTTTATCAAAGTACTGGTTGTGACTACAGTGTACGTGGCGTTCTATCGCGGATGCCGTAACTTGCATATGCGTGTTCATGGGTTGAAAGACGCATTGAATAAGGTAATTTATAATGCAATGCTTTATATCATGAGAACATAGAGAGATCCGCCGAGTGCGATGTTAATAAAAGAAAGTTGATATTTTTTTTTAATTCAGCGCGTTGAATGACTATGTGTGTGCCCATTCGACCCAAATGCTAAGATGACGTACTTTAGATATGTTTTTGGCTTACGCAGACCAGTGGAGCTTCGCGTGGCAAAACCACTCCGTGATTTCGTGTGGCTACAACACAAGTAGACTAACTGCATTCAAATAGTATTGACGATCATTTTTCTTTTGTCAATTTTTTCTGTCTATTTTCTAAAACTGCGCGTTCCCTAGAGGGCATCTGCAATGATGGCTCGTGGATCATTCCCGCAATCTTATGTATTGCCATCATAAAAAAAATGTTCACTTGACCATTCAAAAATGTAACTACCAGACATGTTGTAGTAGCGACAGAAAACCGCCAAGCCTGCGTGGAAGGCGCAGCACAATCCCAATGAAAGCTAGAAGAGCGGCGTTATAGAGCCTTTTCAAAACTCTCATTGGGTAACTACTGCAAGCACACTTGCACAATACCCAGTAGGGCAATAATGATGAACTTTTGGGAAGTAGGCCGGCATTCCTCATGGTATTTTTCGTCATTCCTCTGAGAAGCGTGGTATCCCCTAAACACTTGCAAAGAGTTTCGTGCAAATTGTTCATGTAGTGGCTGGCGACGATGAGAAATTATGGCCCAAATGGGTATGCGCCACAGTTAAAATGAGAACAAAAACAAGCTTTTGTATAGGGTTGGAGCATTGGACAGCCCACTCGTTATGCTATTCGCATTGTGCGACGACTGGTTGTCCTTTTTAAAACGCCTTATAGGTCGTATTAACTCGATTGCTTTCCCGACACACAGCCTGCCTAAGGCAAGTATAGCAACAAGTCGCAAGCACCAGCGTAGGTCAGTGGTAGTATACTGGGCTGGGACCCACCGGACCCGGGTTAGAGCCCCACTGTGTTTTTGGTGCTAGGTTTGCCAAGAGTTCAGAAGCACCAGCGTAGCTCAGTGGTAGAATACTGGGCTGGCACCCAGCAGACCCGAGTTTTGAGTATGACTGTGTATTGATGCTAGGTTTTTTCTCTAATTTCGCGCGATGTGGTTTTCAACAACAGCAGCTGTGGAGGCGGACAACTGCACGTGACCCAAGTTTTGATCCCGTAACAGCTTTCACTGTAAAATGAAAAAAAAAGATAGGTTTAGGCTACACTGCTTGCACAATAAAAAAAAAACGAAAACTTGCGAGGTATCGTAAGTGACCTCTTGGTGTCCCAAAGCTTTTCGAGAGAGGGTGAAGCCCTCTGTCCACTCTACTTTTCTCTAATTCGGGGGCATGGCACTGTGGAAGCGTCCACTCTTCACGTAGCTTCCTTTTCTCTATCTGCTTACTTGGACATGCATTTCGTCAAGGACTTCCCCGGCACATGTTATAACGTCCGCGACCCCTTTTTGTTTTCCTAGAATGTATAGCGCGTCCTAAATGAGACGCCTTAGGTTGCTTTAAAGTTGATCCGAGTCTGAAAGAAATGAATATCACTGACTGTTGTGCGCGACGCCAGCCTTTTGCACAGTAGGGAAATCACGTAGCGTAATAGCGAAGTCCGTTCTACATTGCATTGATGCCTAATATTTACGTTAACTTCGCGTAATGGGAAATAACCGCGAGCATTTGATTAGCGTATTCGGATTTATTAAGGGTATTTTGCGGTTCCTGTCTTCTGCAATCAAGATTATCCACTTCATAAGCTAATACGACATAAGAAACTCTCTAACTGTACTCTGAAAAGGCCGGCCCAAAGGTGCTAACTGAATGCTCAAGTAGTCCTACCGATAGACGATCAGCGCAGTGGGAACACGAAGTAGTTACATATACTGTGGGGGTGCTGACACCCCCCCTGTAAAGTTGTCTGCGCCGCGTGGCGTACGTGTCTCGCCCCAAGGCTTTATTGTGGTGGTGACCACCGCCAGGCGATAGATGGCGTTGTGTTCGCTTTGAGTACCACTGTTGGTAGAGTGGTAGCGCCGGCGGTGGCCCCTGGCGGAAGGCAGGCCTTGGTGGAGGGCGAGCGTTGAGCGAGCCTCTTCTGCGCGTGGCGGCTGCCGCGAACGGTTGTCTGTTGCGTGGGCCCCCGGTGCTCGGCACCGCGGGGTTCGCGCCGGGGTCCCACGTGGAAGGCCAGGCGTTGGCGACGCCGCCTTGGGTATGTGTTAGTGTGTTGTGTTTGTTAGTGTGTGTTTAGTGTGTCACTGCGTTATGTTGTTTGTATGGTAGCGTGTTAGTTAGAATTTATGTATCATTCGGCGGACGATATCATCGTTTAAATTAGTTAATAAATGTATGTATGTAGTGTGCTTTGTACCGACCGTGTCCACTGTGTCCGTTCAGTCCAAGAGCGTGGCGTGGCGAGGCGCGCGTTCGCCTCGCCGAGGAGACCCCACACTGGCGCCCAACGTGGGGCTCTTGGAGTATCGGACGACAGTTTTTGCGGTTCAGTACAGGGATTTTGTTAGAGCCGGAGTAGAGTAGGCCTAGGGGGGACTTCTTTGCTAGCGTCGGTAGTGTGCTTTGTTGAGAAGCGAGGAGACTGGTTTTGTAACGTGTTTCAATTTGTCGGCAAGTTGACTTTCTATTTATTTTTTTTTGCTCGCAAGTGTTGTTATTTTTGTTTTTAGTTTTCAAAAACGTTGTTGAATTAGGACGAGAGCCATGCGGTCCGCATCCTGGGGTGAGCAAGGCCTAGAGCACGTGGTTTGTAGGCCAGGCCCGAAGCGAGTGAGTACGGAAGCCTCGTGGGTGGTCCGATTTTCTGTGAATAGCTTCTTCTATCTCTTTGGGCTCAGGGAGCCGGGCGTCGTTGCTGACTTGTATTGCGGCTCGACGCCGAGGCGTCGTGACACCGCCTGGGGCGGTGGACGCCGATCGCTCGGTAAGCTGCTGTGTGCGGCGAGCGGTAGGGCCACCTCACAGAGTGGACGTCTTCTCGCGGCTGCCTCTTCCGCGCCTAGGCTGGGTGCTGGGTGGATGCCGGTTGTTTCCGTGTGACTCATTAGGCCTAAGGCTCTACGCAGCCGCCTGTCGCACGTGGCACAACTAGGTGGATCGTGGCGTTGAGGTGTTGCGCTCCGCTTCCCTTACTTTTTTTTTCTTGTGAGCACGAGTTAGGAAAAGTGATTTTTGTTTTATTTTGATGGGCGTCCCGGCCGCCACCGATGTATTAGCTAGCAGTACTGACCACCGTACCACGTGGCCGAAAAGCCTGAAGCTCCCTCCCCTGGGCCGCGCTCCTTTGTTTCTTTCGAGTTTTGTTTTTTGTCGATGTATTCAGCGGGAGGGATGTCATCCACGGCCGGCTGTCCTGCACATCGTCAGCGTCGTTGGCCAGGAATGCGGTCGTGAGGTCGGGCGATGGAGATGCCTGGGACCCGCGCAACTGCCTGCAGTCCGGCGCACTCGCGAGTGCTGGTCGCAACTGGAAGACGTGTCGGCGCTAGCGACGGATCGTCGCGCCGACGGCAACGTCGCTGTTGCGGGGCCGGTACTGAGGTGAAGTCTAGCCGGACAGTGCAGCAGTGTCGACCGGCGGCGGTGTCGTGGTGCAAGGACATTGTGGTCGTGCGATATTATTTTTTGTTAAAGCTTGTGTAGCTATTTTTTGATTTCGGGGTATGGTTTGATTTAAGGTTGGGGGAATGTGGGGGTGCTGACACCCCTTGTCTGCGCCGCGTGGCGTACGTGTATCGCCCCAAGGCTTTATTTTGGTGGTGACCACCACCAGGCGATAGATGGCGTTGTGTTCGCTTTGAGTACCACTGTTGGTAGAGTGGTAGCGCCGGCGGTGGTCCCTGGCGGAATGCAGGCCTTGGTGGTGGGCGAGAGTTGAGCGAACCTCTTCTGCGCGTGGCGGCTGCCGCGAACGGTTGTCTGTTGCGTGGGCCCCCGGTGCTCGGCACCGCGGGGTTCGCGCCGGGGTCCCACGTGGAAGGTCAGGCGTTGGCGACGCCGCCTTGGGTATGTGTTAGTGTGTTGTGTTTGTTAGTGTCTGTTTAGTGTGTCACTGCGTTATGTTGTTTGTATGGTAGCGTGTTAGTTGGAATTTATGTATCATTCGGCGGACGATATCATCGTTTAAATTAGTTAATAAATGTATGTATGTAGTGTGCTTTGTACCGACCGTGTCCACTGTGTCCGTTCACTCCAAGAGCGTGGCGTGGCGAGGCGCGCGTTCGCCTCGCCGAAGAGACCCCACAATACCAACACCTGAAGTGCTGCTTAATGGAATGATTGCTGATTGCTAACGACGTTCAATTCCTTCTTGACAGGAGAATTTTTTCTTAAATCTGTTCGCTTTGAAAATATCTTTGATTTTAGATCTGTAGACTTGCTGTGTTGACACTAAGAAAGAAGTGAGAACACAGGCTAAAAAAGGAAAAATAAAGCAGCTGGTAGTCTGCGTTTAATCCTGTCACCTTTTTTTCTTCTTTCTGATTGTACAGCAATTCTACGTTTTAATATAAACCATATTGTCGCAGTGTCGTGACGTCGACAAAGAAAGAGACATGAGGATGAAGGTTAAACTGTTTCTTTGGGTGAACTTGTGATCTTGTAAACGGAAAGTCGAATCACAGTAGCAGACCTGCACTGACAGCGGCGTACGGATCATCAGCCGTCAATCAACAAACAAGCGGCGAAGCACGTTGGCACTCATATACTTGTCGTCGAATGTTCTAGCGTTATCAATAGCGGTGACGTAGGCTCCAGAATATTCTGTATAGTTCGCAGAGTGGGCGTGATCTTATAAAAATCATCTACTACAGTCCTAAAGCTTCTTGAATACTGCAGGCGCGGTTTGCGCTGAGAATTACGTTGTGTATTGGGGCGACAACAAAACTTGACACAAGAACGTGACAATATAGTATGCAAAGAAGAAATGTTGCAACAGAGTTCCCTTCTTATTGAGGTGTTCTATTTTATCCCATTTTATTACGTTTATCGTTACAACTCACACAGGATGTTATCCTTTGTGCTTTACACCAGCAACATGACCGCTTTCATCTTCATGATGCCTACGGTAACAACAAGGACGTCTTATGTTTAGCAAAAGCAGCGTGAATTCATGGTGTCCCTACAATAGGCGATATTGTAATTACTGATTGACGAATATGGCTTTTCCAAAGCCCTCTACTACTGTGTGACTCATAATCATACTCTAAAGCCTCAAATATTATTTAAAAATATGGCCAGAACGCGCCCTATATGATGATGAAGTGGTCGCTGCTGGTAGCTCTATAGGTTTTCTTAGTAAACATGTCCGTCAAGTTAACTGTGAAGTTCAAAGCGTCCCACATGACGACATAACGAGCAGAAGAACTCGTGTTCTTACGTGCTGCTGTTTCATCACGCTGTTTTCACCGGAAAAGTGGATTTTCTTCTGCGATATAAGGACATCATTTCAGATCAATGAATTTGCGTTACGACGCTCGGTGTACGAACACTTAGTGAACAAATTGAGAGAATTCCTTCACTAAGCTTTGTAAATATGTACTGAAATCATATTTCAGAATGACCATCGGGACATCGTGCTAGTGTTGGTAATGACGTCGCAGATAATACGACCCGGTCCACCTGCAAGAACTCCAAGGCAGCCCTCGTATCCATGTCAAGAAAAGACGCCGCAAAGGGACTTCACTCGTTCAATGACACAATGTCGTAAACTCGGTTGAGCGATCCAGTATCTTGAACGGTCACCTGCATAGACTCGGCCCATTGAGGAAGTCGAAACTTCAGTTGCACCACTCCTTACGTGATGAATCTTTACTGTGCCACCTGTGATTGGGGATTACTTAGCCGTCTGGGGCGTTTACGAAAACACAATGTTTTCGCATAGGATTGGGGGGGACCTCCAGATGTGACTCTGAAAAGAGCAACGAAGAAATAGAACGTTTGCAGTGTTTTTGCGATCGCTGTGCGGCTGAACGTGACGTCTTTCGCACTGCGCCAAGTAAACTTGACTACTGAACAGCTATACAACTAAACAAGGTAGACCATTTTAGGGGGATCAGACTCTCGTACAGTGGCCAGAAAAGCGACTGTTCTTAGGTTGAAAAAGATAAGCGACCGCTTGTCGGTGCGTAGTGTACAATCACATGTATTCTGCTAGTATTGGCTTTTGCTTCGCTCTTTTCTACCCTTAATTTATTTCCCCCAAAAGAAGGATTGCGAACCGAGCATGCCTCTGGTCACACTCCTTGCCTTTCTCTCATTTCCTCCTTTTGCTTCCGCCTGTACAGCCTGTAGAAAGGAATACAAGGAACAAGCTACTTCTGTAGTGGTTGGAAGATTGTCACTACAGCAATTACCTATTGCTCTCACTTTGTTTAACATTTACACAAAACATATTATGAACATTGCTGTGGGCTATTACAGAAGAACAATTTCTGGAAAATAATTCCCTATATATCACAGTGCGAATCATAGCGCATATCATCTTACCTAAAGAAACACAAATGAGTGAAATTAAGAATGTTGAAAACTAGATGTGACTGCGTGGTCACAATTGCACGGCTTCCGGCAATGCAGCCGTCTCCAGTTTGTTCTATTGTCCGCGATCACTCCCCATTTTTGCGAAGACTGACACTTTTGAGCTCTAAGTTAGTGAACAGAACCTTTCATTAAAAAGGAGAATCCCATTGTTTTCTTTAGGAGGTCTTTCAGATTCCTTCCTAATTGCTGAGAGAGAAAGAGAAAAAAAAGAATACGAGAGAGAAGAGCTCTCACACCTTGGTGATGAAGTTTTGTTAGTGAATGCCTGTGAACGTGGTGGCATGGCGTAGGAGAAGTATGACACGCCAGGGGATTGATGAAGGTTCCGGCTTTCGGAGAAGCGGCGGATCATTATAACCGCGCCCTCTGGGCACCTGTCAAACCGCAACGAGGCGCGAGCCGGAAGAGACCGATGGACGTGAGAGATGTACAGGAAAATACACGAGTACCTCGAAGAGATGGTATGCAATGTGAGTGACGCAGCCTAATGATAGCGTTCGCGTGATGCTCCGAGGGATTACAACATTATTATGACAAGCAAAAAAGATAGACGAAGCATATAGTAGTGAAATGACGTAACAGAACGCAGTGCTGTCGTTAGGTGCATGTTCCGTTTTGGTAAGCTTTTTCTTTTCTTTTTTCCTTTTCAGCCCCGTACTAAGAATTAAACGGTATACACTAACCGAATACACCTTTCTCCACAGGTTTCCACACTCTTGCAAAGATCTTTCAGCTGTTTGGTGTTCAGGAGAAAGCAAATAGTCTTCGAAAAGGCGAGGACAAAATATACGGGACTGGCTTCACATCTTCTGCAAGCTAGGCATAACAAATACAAAATAAATGACAGTGAATATGAAAAAAAGTGGGATCCTTCAGCTTCGCCTTTAAGAGTTGTTCACGATAGTCTTCTTTTGTTCGTATTGCATACTTTCAAAAACTTGGTGCATGAACTCTTTTCGAAGTTCCTATGCACCACTACGTGGCCTAAGAGAATAGGCGCAGAAGCGTTTGTGCCTTTCGTAGTGAGTGACTGGCTTTAAACCATCCAGCCATTATGATATTGAGTAGTTCTCAAGCCTGATTGCTTTTTACGCTTGTAGCAGCATTAATATTTCGATAATTCATGTTGTGTTTTGAAGCATGTATACACAATGCGTGTGTTTGTAAAGCGTGAGTTTGTTTCGCTGCATTTCCAAATGATGAAGTTGTGATATGAGACGACGTAGCGGAATTCATTCATTTCTAAGTCAGTCGTTTGTTTGGGACTAACTGAATTAACAATCCTGCATCCCCATTTCTGAAAGTGCATAGAAACGTAAGTAAAAAAAATCCCTTTAACAAAGATTAGCCCTATTTCTACTACCAATTTGCTTCAATCTTCCAAGCATATTTTATCAGGAGTCATCCGAGATAGGCCTAAAGCACTGGAGGAACCTATGTATTGTCAGAGATTGTGACAGAGAAAACGCTTTTGAGAGGAAGGGTACTTAGCTGAAAATAGAATTCACTCACATGCTCATTCAGCGTAGAGAAAGGAACAGGGGGGAGAAAAATAAAAGAGGAGAGAGACTCAAGAAAATAGAAATAAAAATAGGAATGCCTACACATGAAGAACGACGTGAGTTGATACATTCCTGGAAGGCGAGCACCGCCCAACAGTGTCGTGATGGTTTTCCGACACAAAGCATTCATGAGGGGGGCAGACAAGGAGCAAAAAAGGTTTGTCAAGCTCACTCATACTTCCCAGATGTGCGAAGCATATCGAACGTATGTGTTGAATGAAGTGGGCTAAAGGGCTCAAGACACAGTCAGATGACACAGGTCCTAGTGGCCAGTAGAGTGGGTCAACCGGATACTTATGGCGTAATGAAAAGAAACCTTGAGTGACCGCACCGACACGCCAGCCGAAGGCCAAGCGCTGCAGCTCACCGGCAACGCAAGACCGCAAGTCATTCGGGGCACCACAGTCTTGAAATGCTCGTGACAAAACCCCCTGGCCATGTAACTTATACACTCACATACGGAGGGCTGTCAGGTAAAACTTGGAACAATTTACGCTAAGCGGGTTTCTCCATGGCGAGTCCATTTGATATCACATAATGCGGAACGTTCAATACAGGTTGGTCTACTGATATGCAAACTATTGTTTTGGTAACTCGAGGTAGGTGAGATTAGTAGGCAGCTTTCAAGAGCCTTCACGGAGAACGTGAGTTCGCAGCATAAAAGTGAAAGACGCCACTAAAATGTCAGGCGGGAAATTTTTCGTTGTCATACATAAAGAGGCTCATCATTAAACCTTTGTTGTTGGGGAAAATTGCACAATGCAGATGCATTTTAACGATATCGTCAGCATATGCTTTGCTTAAAAGCATCTAACTATGGCCAGTTCGGACATTTTAAACGCAACTCTATTTTTAGGCACGATCGTCAAAGCACACCAGGTGGGAAAGACCGAAAATGTGCGGTACAAATGTGCAAAAACCGCAGGTGTTCGTAGAGAAGCACAACGAGGTGACGCGATCTGTATCGCTTTCGTTCTTACTTAAGGCCTACGGTTTCGTCCACACGCGCACTCGGCAATCAGCACCTTCCTTTTAATGCGATAAAAAGCGCACGCACCGTCAAAAAATTGAACATGGCGGAAGTTGTTCACCGGTAGCGTTTATGCCGGCATAGAACTCGCTTGCTACTTCGTGACGGACAACCACTCAGTCGCTCATCCTTTTACATGCGAAAGTACTCAGGGTCTGTGTGTGGTGGTGATGGTGCCAAGAGAGGCGGTACGCAATAATTGAGAGATGCTGGGAGCGGCTCGAGCCAAATAAGTACGGGATCTGGCAGTGCGACCACATTACGATTGAAGTCTCAAGATGCCTACATTTCTGGCGCTACACCTCATCTATGAACAAGAAGTACAGCATTTACGTAGTCGTAACACATGAAAGGCTGTCGATGTGATTGACATTTATTTATTGTCTTCGTACTTCGGCCCAATAATTCAGCACTATATTTGTTCGGCCGTTTTGTTCCTGTCCTACTGAATCAAAATTAACAAGCATTTACTCTAACTTTTACAATAATATTATATGCTGTAGTTTGTAGGTAGTTTTAAAAACTTTTTTCACCGTTAGTCGGGTTAGGTTGAGACAAGCAACTATACATTCGGTCATCTAACCTGCCTAAACCCTCTGCGTTTCATAAGCGTGTCACAACTGTTTGCAACTACAGAACAAAGAACATGAAATTTGTTATAGGGTGTACTCGACCGATCAAGTAAATGCGGTGCTATATTCGCAAGAATAAACAGGAGAAAGAAAAAAAAAAGCTCATAAGATACTTCAATAAAGCTGGGAATTCACGGTGTTTTATTATATTATCTCATATTTTATCTTTAAAAAGATAAACTATCTATTTGATTCGAATGTTTCAGAGAGATACCGTAATTATTCTAACGTCAGCATGCTGTTCATTACACTGCATTGTGAAAACCAGCGTACATCGTCACCGCTTGAGCCTCTTCATGTTTCACCTAATCCTCGGTCACATTGAGCTTGGTAATCAATAATTAGCAATCGAATGTGGTACTACGTTGATAATGACATATTGAAAATTCGCCTTTCAGTTTAAGCGGCGTTATTACATCTGAACATAATCGGAAACAGCAAACGCACAAGAGTCTCATAAAGCGGGCCATCCGTGAATAAAAAAAAAGTGCAATTAACGTAGAGGGTTATTTGTAAGAGAAAGTCACAAGAAGTCAACAGATGCAAAATCGATTGGAAAAGATATAATGGACGCTATTTGTAATCTTCAACTTCAACTTAAGTAATCACAATAGAACACAAAAATAACCAAAGTGAACGAAAAAAGAACTTGAGCTCAGTGGCGACTGAGCTCATATTCTTGCATTTATGCGTCTCATCCACGATGCTGGGGTTAAAATGGTTCATTGCTATTGAAAGATGAAGGCAGGTGGTGTTGGTAAAAAACATTTATTTCAGAAAAAGTATACTAGAGAGTGCCGACGTGGCCGATCGGCGTGCTAGAGTGGCAAGACCCTATTCCGGGACGCCAGTGGAGCTGGAAGCTGCCCGTGCGCGCTCCACCAAGGAGCGTTGTGCAGCCAAGGTAGAGCAGCCGAGCAGGTGCTCCTCCCAAGCCTCTCTAGTTGGGATAGGAAAAGGGGGTGAGAAAGGGACGGGATTAACTGGGCACGATGCTACGACGTGATATGTGTCGGCGAGGACATGACAGGTCGAGCAGGTGCCATTGATTTCCGGCAAAAAGTGCCTGGCGACCGCCGGACTGATAAAGGTGTTTGTCTGCAGGCGGCGTAGCAGTCGTTCTTCCGCTTTCTCCAAACCGCGTGCGGGGTCCGGGTAGAGGCGGCGCGAAGCCCGGTAATAAGCCAAAATTTCGCGAAAGCTCGTCAGGTTGGTATTGCCAGATTCCGTCTCGGGACATGGAGGGGCAACGGCCCGGACAGGAGAAGCGCGGGCAGCGGCATTTGCCGCCTCGTTGCCGGGCAGGCCCGAGTGGCCTGGGGTCCAGACTATACGAATGGGATGAGGGTTAAAGCGCCAAGAGGCTGCCTGTAGTAGGCTAGCCGCCAGCGGGGCAATGGAACCCTGAAGGTACTGAGAACAGGCCGAGCGCGAGTCCGTCAGGATGGTGCGTGAGGCAGGGTGAGAGGCGGCCGAAGCTATGGCAACCTCTTCAGCGTGTGTTACTGTGTCTGCTCGAAAGGAGAGGCCATCTACGTGTTTGCCCTCTGTAATCACGGCAGCCGTGAAGTGACCCGAGGGGGAGGGACCCGAGACGTCCACGTATAAAACACCAGGACGATCGGAGTGTCGCGTATGAAGGGCCGCGGCGCGTGCTATTCTACGGCCAGGATGGAGGTCGGGGTTCATATTACGGGGTAGAGGTTCCACCCATAGCTTTTGACGCCAGAGCTCTGGTACCGGCTGCAGAGGGTCTTGGTCAGATATCGGGTTAAGGCCAAGTCTGTGTAGAAGACGGCGCCCTGAAGGCGTCTGCGACAGTCGATTGATTTGGTTAACGCGATGAGCTTCGCGCATCTCTGCAAAGGTGTTGTGTACCCCCAGAGCCGCAAATCGGCTGTTGGAAGTTGCAATAGGTAGGTCCAGAGCGCGTTTGTATACTGAACGAAGAAGGACGTCCAGCTGGTGCTCGTGTCGACGACGCAGGTGAAGGTAAGGCAAGGCGTAGAGGACGCGACTGGTCACAAAAGCGTGGGCCAATCGGAGGGACTAAGACCCGCGGAGGCCGCCGCGCTTGGTAGAAACTCGCCGTATCATGCGGCTCACCTGTTCGCTGGTGCGTCTGAGGCCTGCTATTGTGCCCTTTGGATCCAAGGACGATGTGAGGTGAAGGCCAAGAACCCGAATGTTTTGCACTGACGGAACGGGCCCGGACGGAAGAAAAATTTGAGGCGGCGGTAGCGGAGAGACTGAAAGAAGAGCCGATTTAGCTGGAGAGCACTCCAGGCCGCACGAACCTGCGTAGGCGTCCACCAGAAGGGCAGCCTTTTGCAGGCGTTCTTCGATTTGCGCTAAGGAGCCGGTGTTGGTCCAGATTGTGATATCGTCCGCATATAGTGCGTGTTGTATTCTCTCGACCTCGCTTAGAAGAGAGGGGAGGTTCATCATCGCCAGGTTAAAAAGCAGAGGAGACAGGACTGCCCCTTGAGGTGTACCCCGCGTGCCTAATAAGTACGGGCCGTGTTCGGTAGAATTAAGGCGAATGAAGGCGGTGCGATGTGGTAGAAAGGCGCGAATGTAGTTGAAAGTCTTCTGCCCGCAGTTTGTGGTAGACAGGTTAGTGAGTATAGTGCTGTGTTTGACGTTGTCGAACGCCCCGCGGAGATCGAGAGCGAGCACGGCTTTATCGTTATGGCGCATAGTAGTCGGCTCTATGATATCGTGTTGAAGCTGGAGCAGGACGTCCTGCGTCGACAGATGGGGGCGAAAGCCAAACGTCGTGTCGGCAAAGGTCCTCCTGGCCTCCAAGTAGGCGGAAAGGCGTTCGCGAACCATGGTTTCCATGAGTTTGCCTGCGCAAGACGTAAGTGAGATGGGTCTCAGTGCCTCAATACTAACGGACTTTGCCGATTTGGGAATGAATGTCACGACCGATGTGGTCCATTCCGTTGGAAGCGGAGAGCCGTCCCATATTGAATTTATAAGGTGGAGTAGTGAGAGGTGTGCTTGGTCGGGAAGATTTGCCAGGAGCGATACTGTGATTCCGTCGCGTCCAGGGGCCGTGCCCCGTCGCATTTTCGTGAGTGCAAATCGTAAATCAGAAAGCGTGTATGGGGCGTCGAGGTCGGTGTTAGGGGCGCCGGAATACGTATATGCTGGGCCTGCGGGATCATTTGTGCGGCAGATGTAGCGGTCACAAAGTTCTCGCGCGAGTTCATCCGTAGTGCCCTGAAAGGCATGCAGAACACGGTGGAGCTGGCGTTGCGTTTCTCCCCTGGTGGTGGAGGGATCGAGAAGGCTTCTAAAGAGTCGCCACGCACTCTTAGAGCTCATCTGGTTTGCAGCATTCGAACAGGTGTCTGCCCAGTTAGCATCGGAAAGTTGTGCGGAGTATGCGGCCGCCTCTGCAGTGAGCGCCTCAATGCGAGCGCGAAGTTTCCGATTAAGTTTGTTGCGTTTCCAGCGCCTTATGAGCCCGCGGCGAGCGTGCCAAAGATGTAGGAGGTGTGGATCGATTGCAGGAGTCAAATTAGAGGTTGCAAGGGTGTGAGTGTTCGCTTGTTTCATATGGAGAGCGTATGATGCCCACGCTGCATATTCGGTCGAGGAGAGGCCGGCGGGGAATGGTTGCATTCTGAACTGAGTCCAATCGGTGGGACGGGCTTGGCCCCAGTGTTGGCGCATTTTCTGCCGCGGTGTGAACGAAATGCGGAGTAAAAAGTGATCGCTGCCTAGGGTTTCGCCTAAATTCTCCCATGTAGCATCGCGGATGTGACGGGTGAGGGAGAGGTCGGGGCATGTGTCTCGCGTGACCGTGTTGCCGGAACGTGTGGGTTGTGCCGGATCGGTAAGAAGCGTCAGGCTCAGCGAGGAAATTAGCTCCTTGAGCTCTCTGCCCCGGGCCTTCTCGTAGTGGTAACCCCAGTGAGGGCTGGGGGCATTAAAGTCCCCGACAATCACCAGTGGTTGTCGGGCCGCTATACGCAGCGCCCGATGGAAGAGATGCGCAAACGAAGCCCTTGCAAGGCGAGGGGGACAGTACACGTTTAAGATATGAATTGATGGTTGGCCCCTCCTCTGAGACAGCACTGATATCATGCAGTAGTCGTAAGGAAGATCCAGATCAAGGTCAATCTGTACCGCCGTGTAAGCTTTATGCACGAGGAGGCATGTGGTGGTGCCGCCTACATAGGAGCAGTATCCAGAAAGGGATGGAGCAGGGCCAGATTCTTGGAGCGCCAAGACGGCCGCCTGAGAGCCAAGTGAGCTGAGGAAAAGGGAAAGATGTGAATGCTTTCGCCTGTTCCCGAAGCCTCCAGGGTTCCACTGTATGATCTCGAATTTAGACGCAATGTTTGAACGGGACGTACGATTGGTAGCCATCGTGACTGTCTTAGGTTTTATATTTGGTCCTCCATGTCCCCCTCGGATTCCTCAGAGGCAGGGAGGGGCACGGAGGCCGGATTGACCGACGGCGGGGTGGTGGTAGCCACCTTACGACGACGCCGTGGAGCTGTACCCTCACTGCTCACCGAGCAGGAGCGGGAACGCGATGCCTTGGGTTGAAACTGGGTGATTGCCCAGGCTTGAATAGCCTGGGTAACCTCTACTACTATGCGTTGGACCGAGAAGCTGGTGAGGAGGTGATTAATCGAAGCTTCGACGCGCGTGAGGCGTTCCTCTACGCGCGGGGTGCGCTCTTCGCTAGGGAGAGTTTGGTTAGCGGGCAAGATAACCTGAGGTGCCCCAGGAGCCTCAAGAGCTTCTGGAGTAGATGTGGCACCGGTTCCGAGTGCTGAAGTACAAATGGTTGCTTGAACCGGCGGTTTAATGGGAGTGGACTTAGCGCGAGGACTAAGCTTGGACGTAGCTGGCGTAGCCGCCTGGACAGAGGAGGCAATACCGGATGGCCTTGCAGTACACTGTTGTTGGGGTTGAAGTCGCTTATTTAAGAGTTCGAGTTGTTTAGTTAAAAGAGAATTTTGCTTTTGAAGTGCCGCAACTTGCTGGCGAAGGGCCGCAAGTTCGGGAGAAGGAGGATCGACAGAAGGGGGTGAGAGAGGCTTAGAAGCAGCTTTCCCTGCCCAACTGCTCACCTGAGGTACCGCCGCTGGTGCTTCGAGTGGTGGGAATGCCTGAGTGTCGGCGTGGAGTGGTGGAGCCGACTGATGCAGGTTGGTGCCGCTGTCTGGCTGTGACGAACATAAGGTGGTCCCTCGAGGAGATGTTGAGGGCTGCTTGCGTTTCCGATATTTTCGATATTTTGCCGTGCAGCCACTGGTCCCAGTCTCATGGGCGCCGTGGCAGAGGAGGCACTTGGGGTGGCAGTCATGGGCATTGAGACCTGCAGGTGCGGGGGTTCCACATTTGGCACACTGCGTTGGAGCGGGGTGAGGACACTGAGGTGGTCGATGGCCGATGGTACCGCACTTGGTGCAAACCGGGACCGTTTTCTTGTAGGCGCGGATGTATGTCGCCACACAGTGGTAGAAGAGGAAGCGGGGTAACTTCGTGCCCTCGAAAGTCACCACCGCCGCCGCGGAATCTCCGAGTTTGCGGACCGCAATTATAGTACCTCGAGGCCAATACAGTTCAGACTTGATCTTTTCCGGGCTTTCAGCAGGGTTTACGTTGATGACGCCCCTGCATGTATCCCCTGGTGCCTTGGCGTGGCCTCGAACGGGCAGCTGCTGATCCCCCTCTTGCAGCTGGAAGTCCCCGAGGAGTCGCTGTGCCATAGGCAAATTGGTGGTGCTACAAACTAAGATGTTCTGTTCCCAGATTGGCCACACTTGAATTTGCGTGGTAGTCCGGTCGCCGAGGTAGCTGCGAATGGCGTCGCCCGCGCGATCGGCCGGAACAAATGTGCGTAACTCGCAGGGAACACGAGGTTTCACTACCACGATGTAGTCGTCGCGAGAGAGGCGAGGAGTTTGACGCGGACGCCACTTGCGTTGCTTCGCTGGCTGCGAGGACGGAGCAGAGGTAGGCACATCACCGGAGGGATGGCGCGCCGGCGTTCCTTGCAAGGCTGGGGAATGGTGGCCCGCTGTGGCGTCTCGTTGTTGTTGAGACGCAGGCTTCGATTTCGCTTGCTTGCGTTGCCACAGTCTCACCATGTCGTCGAGGTATTCATCTTCTGATGGCATAGTGTTTTCGGAGGATGAAATCTCCATGGACAGCATTTGGCTTGAGGTAGGATCATAGCCCGTAACCACGTTAGCGGCCGCCATCGCCGGGCTGAGAGCCCTTAGCGAGGCGGCGTTGTAGCCGGGAGTGAAGGACGTCCCTCAAGTTGTCAAAACTGGACCCACCTGGACGAAGGTGTTGTCTAGGCGAAGCGGAGAACTTGGCGGTGACGATAAATCCAAGTTTCAGGGGTACCAAGGTGGATGTCCGCAGAAATAGCAGGAAATCTACGGAGGCGATGTGGAGTGCGTCCGTCACCATCGAGCGCTCGCAGCGCCCCCCCAGATGAAGGCATGGATTTGAAGACGCTAGCTTCGAACCGGGACAACATTGCTTTGTGAAGCAGCTTACGGATGTGGCGTTATGCACCGTGAACAAATATTGTGTCATATCGCGTATAATAACAAAGCCACCAAGAAAGGCATTACTAACTTTTGTGAGATACGATCCTCAATATTGCTCATAAAGTTAAAGAAGCTGATTTTATTACAACTGTTCTTAGTTAAAATACTGGGAAGTTAAGTTCTCAGTCTTTTGCACATAAGAATTGCCTTCGTGTGTGACCCAATTCAATCTAGCACGTTCGAAGCACCCCCATACGCCTAATGTGATTTGAATTGGTTCATTCTTGATATTCAAATGATCACCGACCCATACCGATAACGCCAAGCACCAAAAAAAAACGATGTTTCAAAATATAGAGGATATTTGATATCACGCGAATGAAAGAAAAAAAGAACAATGTCTTCTTCGAAGTTGACGCGATGAGAAAAGAAAATGGAGCTATTGAAATTCGCATGCGTTATTGGCTCCCGTTTTTTAAAGAGCATGTCTATCTATAATAGCACATTATTGCTGTAGAGCAGCGGGTGTAACTGCCCGATAAAGTGTTTCCTATGTATATGCATATTACAGAAAAAAAAACTTCTATTTCGTTGACACACGAAACAGTAAGGCAAAAGGAGAAAAAAAAGTTGTACTGATGAAATACTCACGTCGGGAACACAAAAGGTAAAACGCACAGAAGCGTATCACGGAATGTATAAAGCCAGCATTGCAATACTTGCTGAAAACAATGTGATATACAAGATGGCAAGTCACTGTTTTGCGCGGAAGGTACTTTACATACTTGAAAAGGAGGCGTCATTATCTTGCGTGCAAGTCGTGTACTAAGTGTATATGTGTGCCATTTCGAATAAGTACTTTGAGCTTATACGGGGCAATGTGGGCGTAAACTGCTCGCAGAAAATGGAAGCGCCCACCTCGCCGCAACTCATGCATGCTAACGTTTCCGGTTTCATCAAAGCAAGGGCAGCAGCAAGTGCAGTAAAACGTTGGCCCATTCCTTTCCTGCTGGGTCGGTGTGCCATGTTCTCAGCAGCTCTTTGATGCCTTCTTGATTTAATAGCATTTTGCTATTTCACCAAATTGAAACTCTTCATTAAGCACTATCAGGGTTGAGTAAATACAGGTGCACTAACATGCTACGTGTCTATCGCAATTAAAAATAGTTGAAGATAAGTTTACTTTCCTTTCATTACAGGAACAAAAAGCAGGAACAAAATGCTTTAGAGATGGTAGATCCAACGCGGTCCTGTGGTACCTACAAGTGTGAGACGAAAGCCTCCCTGGTGGTCCACTGGAAGGCGCTTATAGTGGATACTTCGTGTCGGGGTCGCGCTTACCCCATTGCGATCCCCCTTTAGGCCCAACATTATTGCGACCCATATTGTACGTTGGCCCTATTTTATGGCGTCCCAAACGCCGATGGGACTGTCACAATGTGTTTTGCACAGGCCTACAAATCAACTGTTTTCAGAACCTCCATGAAACGGCCCTACAGCCTGGCAAAACAACCTGACTCGATCACTGGTTCCATGAACCTTGCCACTGATCACCACTGGACTTTATGCACGAAGCAGATTTGCACGTGTATTTTGAATACCGCCAAATATTATTGCCTAAGGTCAGGCATTTCGATATAAAAAAACTAACGAATTTATTTCTTTTTTCCTTTACCAAACGCTGCAATTCACGCAACGCTATGATCGCCCTCTGCTGATTGCACGCTTTCACTTTACTTTACTTAGTAATATGTAATGGCTTGGCCTGCAACGAAAAGCTGAAATGTGAGCAAAAAAGACCCGAGGAGCAAATAGACTGAACTAAAAAAAACATTTGGCGGAGATGCCAGAAAAATAGCACACTCTTTTAGAGACGCCACTTTCGAGACACCAAAAAATTGGCATGGATGGCATCTTTTCTGACATCATCAATATTTTTCTTTGCCTCCGGGTACGAAACATTCGGGCATCGAAATGGAACGTGGTGCGTATATGTTCGCGTATTTATTGTACTCATACAAAAAAGTGATGCCTATGATGCTGATATATTTTTTTACAGAATCTACATAAAAAACAAATCTGTATTGTGAGACTCTCTAGACGAATAGTGGTGCCTTCTCAGTATACGCTCTCAATCGTCAGAACTAAACACAAGCGGTGGAATAGAAATGAATGCCTAAACAACATGGTCAACAAACGAACTGCACGTGTATATACATTTATGGGAGCATTAGTAGTGGACGTAAAGAAGTATCGATGCATCTTCCGTCCGCGCATGCGCTTATCGCAAGTCCCAATTCGCAGGGGCAGCATATATCAGCCTGTGGGTTTCGTATTGGTCATTTAGGTTGCAGCAGTGATCCGCAGGGAGAGGACTTGAGGATCGAGGTCACACAGCGTGGCTAGCCTAAAGATGACATGTATACGGCCTCTTTTCAAACTAAGTCGATTGGGGAGCGAGCGCTGTTTAGTCCCCGGTGGCAGGGCTTTGAAGACTTCGGTGATCCGCATAGTTTTAAAGCAGGTGAAGCCCCTATGGGCTTGGTAAACGTACCTTCTATAAAAGGAACGCCACTGAAAAAGCTCTACTTCGAATGATGAACAGTGGTGGTCGAAAGCAATATCCAGGGATACACAAAACAGAGTCATGCTGCTTAGTGTGCTTCTTTTACCTTTTGCACGTTGTTTGAAGGTGGTTAGGAGAACTTACAGACACACTCTAGTGTTTTTTAATGATTTTTCTTCCCTTATTTCGAATGCATACCGAGACAACACTTGTAGGCGGTATGCAAACTCGATAAACAAAAAACACACTGAAAGATACACACTGTCCACATAAATTAATAAGAACGCACGACAAAGAAGAAGGAAGTTGATTGATATGTGGGGTTTAACGTCCCAAAACCACTATATGATTATGAGAGACGCCGTAGTGGAGGGCTCCGGAAATTTAGACCACCTGGGGTTCTTTAACGTGCACCCAAATCTGAGCACACGGGCCTACAACATTTCCGCCTCCATCGGAAAAAGAAGAAGGAAGTGAAGGCAAATATGTAGCAGAGTAACTGTCATGGCAACAAAGTATGCGAAGTTACTACAGGGAACGGCTTGAAAGGGCATTTTATATATGCGGTTCAGCAAATTAGGTAATGCGAATAAAGTGAAAAAAAAATGCCGACAGAACAAGCGAACAACAGTAATGAGTTAAAACGGAAGAAGAAAACAATAATTTAAGTCATTCCTGCATATTTCAACCAGCGTGATCACACGCTTTGAAAAGCATGCCCCCTTCGGTATTCAGCGAGAACTGCAATAAAAAAATAAAACAAAGAGACGAAGCTGGCATTTCTGTGAACAGCTCCATCAGAGGGTGGGATGCGTGAGAGAAGGTGGGCGCGCTTACGCTCGCATTAGAAAGCTCTCAGTGAATGTCTTTAGCAAAACAAGAAGAAGAAAAAAAAAACATCCCGCGCGCTTAGAAACCTCTGCATCAATTTTTATGGAAATCGTCGTAAAGGAGTCGCGCATGCGGCGTGACATATAACCACTTTACGAGCCCTCGTGGGGTCCATGCCACTCGACACTAAACGAAGCCAAGCGTCGGGAAGTGAAGGTTTTTGCTCTAATTTGAGAACGCCTCGGTCACTTGGTGTGTTGTCTCAGCGCGGTTGGATGCTACTTCAGGAAATACCGGAGCTGGCATTATCCTTTTATCAGCAGTGACGCAGGCTCCTATCGGAATGGCAGCGCCGGCAATAAAAATGTATGCAGCGAGCAACCAGAGTTTTGTTGCTGCTTCGGTTGATAAGCACTGTCCCACTTTAGGGAAATGTGCATGCAAATAAACTTCACTTTGTTTACTTGATTCGTGCCGCAAGAGAAAGTTAAGCACCAAACACTGCGCACTAAGAGGCTTTTCTGTGATGATGCAGTTTCCAGTTTAACACTATACCGTTGACGAGCTCACTTCACAGAACACCTCGTGTGGGCGACATTGTCGTGAAGAAAAAAAAAACATGACCATGTCCGTGACCAACGATTCGAAAGAGTTGCAAACAATTTAAATGATTGAAAGTCTTGTTCATGTTGGAATCGAGCCCAGGCCATCTGCTTGGTAAGTATTTTACATCAAAGCCGTACCACTGCTTGAGCTTTCTTAGGGAAAAAGGCAGTATATGAACTACAGGTAACGAAAGCGTATACATTAGAGGTAACTCTTTAAAGCAATTTAATAATTATAGTGTGGAGTTTAACGTCCTAAGATTACAATATGATTATGAAACATGTGGTAGTGTAGGACGCCGCAAATTTGGGTCATCTGGGATTCCTTAATGTGCATCTAGATCAAAGCCCACGGCCCTTAACATGTTGATTTCTATCGAAAAAGCAGCCTCCTCAGGCGGGGCTTTATCCCACGACCTTCGGGTTAGCAGTCGAGTGCCAAAACCATTACACCACCACTGCGGGGCTGCATTTGTAAACCATTTATAAAGCCTGGAAAAAGCGTGTAATCACTCCAAGCGAGCAAATTGTGAATTCAGCAACGAGTAGATGTTTTAAAGGCTGCCCCAATAAAAGCCCTTGGACATATTTAATCTCTGTTGTCAGCAACCGACCCAATGAAGTGTACTACAGCTCATCCGGGGGGCGTGGCCCCTTGCGGAGGTGTAGTGGGCACTTCCCAACAGCACCTACTGCAGGCGTCCTAGAATAGCTTGAAATGGGCTATGTTACACGCAGGCGTTTGTTTCCATGCGGCGCGGTTGAGTTGTCTAGAGTTAAGCGAAGTGAAGCTTGCCATTAAGGAGACCATGCAAACTGGGCTCTATTAATTTGTCGCGTTCTACTATTAAAGGCGAATTTCTAGCGTCCTCTAATATTTTCTATGCTCGATAGGGACCGGTGAAGCAGGAAACAAGCTCAATTGCATGAAATTTAGCGAGTTGACGTCTTTAGGGCTATGAGTGTAGAGTGACACTTTCAGCTGTGTTTTCACGGGAGCCTGTCAAGCGTCGGTGCAAGTTATCAGGAAATCTTAATAATAGTGAACGTTAAGGTTCCAAAAGATCAGCACCACTACAAAGTGTTTCCTAAGTATGCCGGGGAAACCAGTGTTAAAACTCATCAAGTGAGCAGTAGGGTTCACTACAATCAAGAGGACTCTGTGAAGGTCTTGCCAAAACATTACTGACTCGTTTTATAACACTCACTTAGGAAGACCAGCCGAAACTGGCTTCCCCGCCGTGTTCTTATAAGACGTTGTGGAGGACCTGTTTAAGTCATTCTGGCAGCCAACGTTCATTCCGGCAGCCCAGCGCTCGCTAAACCTTTCTAAAACCAAGGAGGTTACACCCAGCGAGTATAATGTAACAACCTTTTCCTGTCAGATAATGCCCAATATACATGCCAATGGCTGCTAATGGGAAATGAGAGCAGGAAAATTTGGCTTTTACTTTCTTACGGCTTGCGCTTCGTATCTACTTCCCACCTTTAACCACCTCGAGTTCATGGTATGTACTGGTTCATTGTGCTCATGGCACTGCGGCTCAATGCTCGCTAAACCTTTTCAAAACTAAGGAGGTTACACGCAGCGAGTATAATGTAGCAACCCTTTCTTGTCAGATAGTGCTCAATGTACATGCCAATGGCTGCTAATGGTGATCGCAGCCTGCGCGTTAACTAAACGCCGAATGGTCTTGTCTCTCATTCCCCATTAGCAGCCATTGACATGTACATTGAGCACTATTTTTTATTGTTCAACAACGCACAGAAGAAGTCTCTCACCGGCAGCGTCTTGGAGGTCCAAATGGTATACTTGTTACATACTGCAACGGCTACGAGGGACGAAGGGGTGCCGTTATAAGGAGCTTCATCCCTAAAAGAGTTGCAGATCCCACGTACCGTTAGAACCGATGATATGCGAAGCACGAATGAGGAAGGTTGATATGTCACGTTAAACTCAGCACAACGTTATGAGGTGGAGGTAAATTATGCCGCACATAACTTCCACGTCATGATTTTCATGTTTGGATCAGTCATTTGCATTCTTCGTCTATTCCCGTCAAGTGATATGAAATTTGGTATATGGGGCGCCAGTGAAACGGCCGTGAGAGCCTCATGAGCTTGGTATGTTGTTCGGTTTTTACATGGCCCGCGTGTCATGTCTACCACGCTTGCACCAGTCCTATACCTTATTCATCCATTGACGTCACGTAACACCGAATTTGGTATATGTAGTGCTAGCGAAACGGCCGAGAGCGCATCATGAAGGGTCCAATATACTCCGACCTAACGTCGACAAGCACGCCACTGAGCGCAGCCACGCTGCGCTAGCGAAACGGACGCCAGGCGTGACCAGCGCGACGACCGTCTGTCGGCGCGGTCCGGCAGCATCCGGCGCGAAATGCAACATGCTGCATTTGGCACCCTTTAGGTTACCGAGCTCTACACAGACAGCACTGCGCCTGCCTCTTTTCGTGATGGAGGGTCGCCAGACGCGCTCAAACACGCATTCATCAAAGAAACGCAGTGCGGCGCGGCGCGCCTGCAAGTATATGGCTGGGATATCGGCGGCTGGCGTGGCATCGGCAGCGTGATGCCACGAAATGAACGCCTTGAGTGTGGCATGTAGTCATGTTGTCACATGACACGCATCTCATGATTATCATGCTTGCACCAGCCACATACCTTTGTCATTCATTCATGTGACGTAATACCAAATTCGGCGTATGTGAAGCTAGCGAAACGGCCACAAACGCATCATCAGCGTATCATGTAGTCATGTTGTTACTTCACACGCATCTTATGATTATCATGTTTTCACCAGTCACATATATTCGTCATCCGTTCACGTCCCGTAATATCAAACTTTGTAGATGCGAAGCTAGCGAAACGGCCCCGAGCGCACCATGAGCGTGGCGTGTAGTAATTACGAGTCATAACATGAAAATCGTCGCATGCATGTCATTATTTTCATGTTAGGGTTTGTCACCTATGTTCACTATACAGTCATGTCATACTATATCAGTTTTGCAACATGTCATGTGAACAAAACCACCGCAAGAGCAACAAGATCATGAAACGTGAATCATGGCATTCATGAAACACATGTGATGATTTTCATGTCATGTTATGACTAATGACTCAAGTTTGTCACACGGTCATGTTATGGCATACCAAGTTTGGTATGATACAATTATCGAAACGGCCAGGAAAGCTAGAAATCATAAGGGGATAGATAGATAGATAGATAGATAGATAGATAGATAGATAGATAGATAAGATAGATACGCTCAATGTCACCGAAGTTCGCTAGAAAAGCTTCGAATTTAAAATTGCGATTGGAAACTGAGCGTAAAACCTATCAACTTGCTTTCGAAATATCGTTGAATACGTGGTTGGTGTTTCGGTTGCCTAACATTGTTGATATGATAACGCGGAAGATCGCGTACCATAACACCACGGCCGTCGGCGACTACAGAGGGAGTCAATCCATACGCTTTGCCTGGGTAACCGATGCAATCGTGTATATTAACCTGTTGACTTTGCAAAAACAGCATTCTTAGCCCAGTAAGGAATGCGTTTCAACCTACTTGGATCTACGAACTTCAGACGCCCACTCATGACCTTTCGGTACCAAGATTTCTTTTCCCATCGTTGGCTTTCTGTGCCATAAATAAGTAACGTGAGCATCTCCAGAAAGTTCTTGCCTCTCTAAAGGAAGAAATACAATGCTTCCGGCCAAGTATGCATTTCTTAGCGAACTTCGGCGACTTTGAGCGTATCTATCTATCTATCTATCTATCTATCTATCTATCTATCTATCTATCTATCTATCTATCTATCTATCTATCTATCTATCTATCTATCTATCTATCTATCTATCTATCTATCTATCTATCTATCTATCTATCTATCTATCTGTCTGTCTGTCTGTCTGTCTGTCTGTCTGTCTGTCTGTCTGTCTGTCTGTCTGTCTGTGTGTCTGTCTGTCTATCTATGTAGCCACCTACGACTTTTAGCTCTCCTAGCTCTCCTGGCTGTTTTGATAGTGGCATCGATACGAAACTTGGTATGGCATAGCATGATTCTATGAAGGATATATTTCACTAGACATAGCATGAAAATCATGACACGTTTGTCATGAATGTCAGGATTGACATTTCATGGTCCTGCAGCTCTTGTGGTGGTTTCGTTCTCATGGCATGTTGCAAAACTGGTATGGTATGGCATGATTGCATGGCAAACACAAGCGCCAGACCCTAACATGAAAAGCATGTGTGTCATGCAATAACATGACTACATGCCACGCTCATGATGCGCTTGCGGCTGTTTCACTAGCGTGACATATACCAAATTTGGTATTACGGGACGTGAATGGATGACGAAGCAGGACAGTGATGAAAACATGATAAACATGAGATGCGTGTCATGTGACAACATGATTACGTGCTACGCTCATGATGCGTGTACGTCCGTTTCGTTCGCTAGCTTCGCATGTACCAAACTAGGTATTATGCGATGCGAACGGACGACATAGGTAAATGACACATCCAAACATGATAATCACGACATGCGTGTAATGTATCAACATGAATAAATGCCACGCTGATGATGCGCTTGCTGCCGGTTCGCTAGCTTCACATTTGCAAAATTTGGCATTACGTTACGTCAATGAATGGCGAAGGTATGTGACTTGTGCAAACATGATAATCATGAGATGCGTGTCATGTGAGAACATGACTACATGCCACAATCAAGGCGCCCATTCATTTCGACGTGACGCGCTGAGCGTGTCGCCGACGTTCATTTCGTCGCATCACACCGGTGTTGCCACGCCTGGCACCGGTCCTGCCATATACTCATAGGCGCGTGCCGCGGTGTGTTACTTTGACGCATTCGCGTTTCAGCGTGTCCAGCGTTCCTCCATCACGGACAGAGGGAGGCGCAGTGTTGTCTGGGTAACGCATCGGCGCAAAAGGCAGCATGTCACATTTCGCGCCGGTTGTGGTCCGGCCAAGCCGACGGACGCTGTTCGCGCCTGGCGTCAGACTATAGAGTGCTCGCATTTTGCTAACATAGCTTCACTGTGCCCAGCGTGCACGCGCGTATATTGGGCCCTTTATGATGCGCTTACGGCCGTTTTGCTAGCTCCACATATACCAAGTTTTGTGTTACGTGACGTCAATGAATGACAAAATATATGACTGGTGCAAACACGATAATCCTGACACACGTGTCATGTAAGGACATGACAACATACCACGCTCATAGCCTGCTCGCAGCCGTTTCTCTTTCTCCACATATACTAAATTTAGTATCCCATGACGTGAATAGATGACGAGGGTAAACAATACATCCAAACAAGGTAATAATGACATGGATATCATGTATGGAACCATATACCTCCACCTCGTACGTTGTGCTGCTTTTAAAGTGACATATCATCATTTCTCATTCGTGCTTTGCATATCATCAATTCCCACTGTACGTAGGATCTGCCGATTTTCTTTCTTTGCGTTTTTTAATCACCCAGTACCTTTTTTTTCTGGAACAAATTTCAGTGTTTCAAAGAATCGACATTTTTTCCCATAAAAAATTGGCATTTTATACGTTTCTACACAAATAAGTGTAAGATTTATTGCATGGTGGTCGAGCGAAAAAATACATGTTGGTTGCACTTGTGAATTCGAAACCGAAAACACACAAAAACGGACTAATTGGCGTAGTAACACCTGTGCTGAAGCTCCGTCCCCGTAGCTGTGGCTGTGCTGCCACAGAAAGTTTTCGCCGAGTATAGGAGTTACAGGCAAGCTAAGTAGCCGTGGGTCACAGAACAATTTTTGGTGTGGATGAATGATATGACTAAAGCTGACGCTTGGGGTAATGTCGTAAGCTCGGGGTGTGTTAGGCTGTTTAAAAAATCGCACTTCTACTCTAAATGCACCGAATTGAAAAGGCATATAAAAAGTAGGCGTTCAATTAGTTAATCGTCGATGTGAACGGTCGTGATGCATTACTTCACTTTACGAAGAGCGCTTTAAGAATACCGTGATGAATAAAAAAGCATTCTTGTAATTCCAGAGTGGCAGATGATTTAGACTCCAACCAAAAGTTTTGAAGAAACTGACGTTTTGAAACCAACTTGGTTCCTTGCTCAGGAGTGACTGCGGGGACTACGGCGTCTTCAAAGCATTCGCGGGGCTTTGAAGACGCCGCTGCTACGTAGTCCCTGCAGGCACCCCTGAGGAATGAAACAAGTCGGTTTCGAAACGTCGGGTTTCCTCAAAAGTTTCGGTTGGAGTCTACATCATCTCCCAGTTTTATACCCAACCTGACAGACTTCTGTCCAATGTTTACATTCAAGGTTATTCCAGGGTATATGGCAGTGGCACAGTTGGCAACGTGACCGGCATCTGTTGTTGTAAACTGAGAGGTCATGAGTGAAACTCCCTTAGACAGAATTTCCTTAATTTCTCATTGTGCCTATAGTTTCGACGTGACATCCGTGATGGAAGTACACCACTGAAGTCTTGGTGCACTCCGGCATAAAATAATTTCCTGTTCAAAAGAAAAACAAATCATTCATCCGTCAGGTTGGTTGGTGCCTCAAACGTCTTTCAGAGACCGCGAGAGAACACTGTTCGCCCGAAAGGGAGCCTCGTTGTGCCGTCGGCAGGTGCTAGCCACACTTTGACACATGAATAACTGCAACCATTTATCTATTTAACCCCATAAGCCTTACGGCACTACAGAGAGGAGGAGGTTACAGGGTGAAGATTTAAAAAGAAATAATAAAAAAACGCCAGGCATGCATGGAAGGCACAGCATAGTCATACAAAAAGCTTTAATAGCGGCCTTTGAGAGCCTTTTCAAAACACTCATTTGGTCACTTCTGCAAGCACAATTGCTTGATGCCCACTAGAGCATTAATACAAATTTTTTGGGTTCGCTTCTGGTACTAAAATCTTTTTCGTGTTGTAAATAAGCCATGGCATGCTCTGAAGAAAGTCTTCTATAGAATTAAGTACATTCGTTTCTCGAAATGGAAAAAAAAAGTGACCGATAGTAGGCAAAAACAGAAAGCCCATTCAACGGCTTCATTGTGGCTCAAGAGGGTTCTGTTTCAATTGATGTAATCGACATGCTTTCGGCATCCTTGTGCTTTTTCTCGAAACCAAGCGTCCTTTCAGCGGGTGTCTCCTCCGCAACAAGTTTTTTTTTGTTGCTCAAAGTCCTATACAGGCATCTTTATAACGCTTTTTGTCATGCGGTTCAAAATTTCTTCCACAGTGCACACCTTGCCTTTACAAGTTACAAGCTCCTTACTTTTGGGGGCTATACGGTGCTCCAGTGTTTCCTTCACACTTCTTCATTTTATTTGCGATTAGAGTTTCTGGGAACTCGATTTGTCCAGAGCTTTTATTTTGACTTTCTGCTTTAAACACTCCCATTTCTCTGCTACAGGTAGGTATTTCAACAATCGTCACGTGTACTGGTTCTACAAAAGGTTCACCTGTTACTTAAAACGCGTTCAGTTTCACGTAATCCCAGTTAAAAGCCTTACGCTGTTTCTTAATGTCTATACGAGACACACCGAAGCAGTGATCTTGAAACGAAACGAAAAGGCAAAATATCTAGAGATAGGTACATGCGATCTGACTGTGCATGGCTATTGCCTTGGAATCGCGTGTATATCACTGCGCGATTCACTGCTATACATTCGCACACATTATCTAAGTCACTTTTGTTTAATAATTTGCCTTGCACATCACTGCTTTTGTCACAAATTCCAGTAATATTGAATCTCTCGCGAATACCGAAAACACTGTTGAAGTCCCCTAAGAAAACAACCCGCTTGTCACATTGTGTTCACTGAGAAAGGTATAAAAACACAAAAGGAAAGCTGGACAAACTTTTCTACACCACTTGGTGCGTATTGCATATTACTCTGAATTCAGTCACACAGTGAACGAAGTGACAAGAAACAGTTCTGCCTGACTGACATGAAAGTGCACTTTGCCGAAGAAGGCCTTGCATTTTTTTCACAAATAGAACACAACTAGCCGACGTATTCTATCGCATGGCTTACAACCACTTACTATGGGTCAGTGAGACGGCGCAACATGCTCCCGGTGTCCTCCTATACGTCTACTTTAGTTTCGTTGACAGCTGGGGCGTTTGTATCTTAGTCTGTGAGTAGCCACATGAACTGACTTTCCCTATGACTAGACGCCAATCCTCGAACTTTCAGCGTAAATAGGCTGAAAGACGAAGTCAGTGCCATGGTGACTCATTTGCTAGAAGGACTAGGCTCGAAGCATGGTGCTTTCACGACCACCTTTTACGACCTTTCACGACCAGCCCTCGGCTAGCCGCCACCAGGACCAATCTGCATCCCCGTACTGTTTTTCTTCTGCTTGTCTACACATCTCCTATCGGTAGGGATTTTATGGTTAAGGGTTGAGACTAAGCCACAAACATTGCGGCGTCTTTGCGGGTGGCCTGGCTATTGGTGAAGGACGCTTTTTGCACCTCCTCCGAGTCGTCATGCGAACGCTTTAGCATGACGCTGGTAAAGCAGATCTCATCTTTGCTGTCCTCCACCATCTGTCCCTGGCCTCCTGTTGCGTCGGCTGCCCCCACAGAAACCACGTTCATGTTGAGCCACTCATGCTCGGCTGCTGACGGGGCGCTGGCCGGAGTATTGAAACGCTGAAGAGCCTCCGGAACCTTGTGGGTGTATGCTGGCGTCACCCCTGTAGTAGCCACAGGGACTACTGGGCTTTTAATCCCTTTGGTGGCGTCCTCTGCCTCAGCCATTTTCATGATGTGCTCAGCCATCGCCTCGTTCATCGCTGGCCTTAGTGTCAGTTTGACACAGTCGGCTTCGACACGTCCAAAGTGTTTGCAGCGATAGCTAGCAGCGGAGGAATTTGCACTTTTGGGGCACGTGCCCTGTGCCTTGGCTGCGCAAGCATTGCATCGGTCTATCAGGTACACCCAGCAAGGCCAGTTCTCCATCGATTCTGATTTCATGTGGAAGGTCTTCGACCTTGACGCCACTTTCCAGCTTCAGGAGGGCTGCCCTTGTGGTTAACCACTTAATGGACATGCCCATGTCACAACACCGCTCACGCCTCACCTCCACCCCCTTGCCAAAAGCGGCAAGCGCCATCCGCACTTTGTTCTCGCTCACTCCATGCCGCAGCTCGTCTGTTCGTAGGCGCATCGTCTGGTCCTGTGGGTCGACGACGACGCAGCGCTGCCCCTTTACCCGGAGCTCCTTCAAGAAGAGCAGACGTTTAGTGCGACCCTCATCACTGAATGTCACTGCCAACAAAGTGATTAACCTGGTACGCACCGAGGCGCACAACGTCCGACAGGAGGCGCGTTGGCGCCAGTGCATCCCTGAAGTCTTTGACCTTGCATGGCTTAGCAGGTACATCACCATTCAAAAACACGTTTTCGATAACAAGCCGTCCTTATGGCACTTATGGCAAAAAAAACTGCGGATTATTTCCCCGAAGGGAACCCTGATGGCATGTGAAGTAACAGTGCTGCTCATGCCGTGAACCCGGTTGAAACGAGTGTTGAAGTGAGTGCTGCAAGAACAGTCTGAAGAGGAACTCGGTGTAGCGTTTACTCGGGTAAACGTTCACTTGAAACGCAAAGACACGCCAGGCGGGTCTGGTTTCGTGTAAGTTTCATCGCAGATAATTGAGCCAGAATAGTGTTTCTACTCAACGTGCAGTCGAGCGTTGTGGGCGGTGGATAGGATGAAGCGAGAATGCGTTGCGAGCGGGTGGAGGGAGGTGCCGGCAGCTGCGGGCGCTGCGACGAGTGCGCGGTGGTTGAGGGAGAGTGACGTGAGCGTGCACCTGCTATAAAGCGTGTGAGGAGAGCGCTACGTCAACCCGCAAGGCCGGCGGGACCTACTTGGCACCGCTCTAACACCTGCGGTGAGGGGAATGCGTAGCGGAATATTCATACGAACGCACGTACGTACGTACGGCGTTACACACGTGAACCAGAGAGCCGCTTCGCATCTAATAAAATGATATTGTACCCAGAACCTCTACTAAGTATTAAGTGTCGGTTAGCACAGCGTTTATTCGTGGCAACACCTCGCAAAACGTACGAGCAGCGTCTGCGCCAGACCATCACGATGATGATGACGCACAGTGGTGACGAGGAAAAAGAGACAAGCGGATGATTGTGACTATGATCATGCAGGCATGAGAACGAAGTTAATAAAAAGGCCCACAATACTTGTTGTCACTAGTCTTGTTTCCGGGGCTAAGATTGGTAGAGCCCATGACCATGCGATTCATTCAGCACGACAGCCGGAACCAGAATGAAATGAGTTAACCATGAACCTAGCAATCACAGGGCGAGGACGAATTCATCGACAACTCGAACCACATGAACACACACAAGTACTGCAGCCTATTCCTAACCCTTATGCCACCTTGCTTGGTTCCGCAAAACCTATTTGCAATATTTGTGTAGAGAACTGGGTTTTTGGTCGGTGCTCGTGAGGTGGTTTATTTTCTCTACAAGTTTGTACTACGTGCTGTCTTGTTGGAACATTAGAACTACGATTAGAAGAATAAAATTTTCATAGGAAGGTTCTAATACATTATGGCATTACCTAACATGTGCATCGATTTGAGTAAGTGCAACCAAGCCCCGACGATAAAAAGTACAAGGATGCATAGGTATATGCAATTTTAAAATGTAAGATGCATTTCTCTGTGTCTTTACAGGCATAATTTGTAGGCCAAGATCTTTTGGTACAGCACAAAAAGTGTGTTTCTTTATTCTCTGTGTTGTCGTTTTCCTGACTGCTGTACCGATAACATTATACAATAATAAAAACTGCTGGGGTTTGGCGTCAGAAAACTGCGATATGATTATGGGAGATACCATAGTGAAAACCTCCGGAAATTTTGATTACCTGGGGTTTTCTAAGGTTCACCATAATGTAATCACGTAGGCTTCAATAATTTTCGCCTCCATCGAAATTACAACCACCGTTGGCAGGATTTCACGCCGCGTCTGCTGGGTCAGCAGCCGAGTAGCTTAGCCACTTGACCACAGTAGCGGGTTCGACTGCTGTATCGAAATATACTCAACGTTGTGCTGGCCTGTGTACCTGTATAGCTTAATATAAATATCATCCTAAGCCGAGTATAGGTTAGCTGCTACTGTTGCATATTCTCGAACCAGCGCTACCATTGTCGTCTACTTTGAGACATGAAATAACGCAAAATAAAGCGACTGGCGGACTTCAAATGCGAATGTCCGCGATGCCATGGCGGTCTCACGTTTGTGTCGGATGCTTGATTATCAGTTCCTACATTTCAATTCACCTAGTAAGTTATACCGTTCCTTTCTTTACTGTTTAGCTGTGATACTCTTGCAGTGGTTCTAAATAAAGCTCGTAAGACGGCTTATACAGTTGAGTGACATAAGGTCACGATTCAATGGCGCAATCTTGTGTGGGAAACAGTGCAATGTTGCAAATACATTTGAAAACAAAATACAAAGGCTTATTTTAATGGGATATGTGGCCACCACACAAAGTGATCACTGTAATCTTCATGCTCCTATATAGATACTAAAGCAGCTGGACTTCGAAAAAGAGCAGCATTTACTCATTAAAATCACTTCTTAGTCACCAATTAGCCCCTTCATAGTTCACTTCTAGTTCATCACGAATATCATCTCACGCGATCAAAGAACAGGCAATGCTAAACAAACGCTTAGTACCACGGTGCCAGAGTTCATCACATGAATTACAAACGACCACAACTGACTTGCTTCACGACCATATATAGCGTTTTCAAAAGTGTTCTGATGCGTTTTCTTATGTACACAATCACGTCAATTTCACTTTGCAAACGTCGTTTGCACGTCAATTGAACGTCGTTTTGATTTGCAAACATACTGCCGAAGTACTCAAAAAAGTGTGCAGATTCTACGTACAGTGAGAATCAATGATATGCGAAGCACTCGAATGAGAAACATTGATGTGTCATTTTACAATTAGTGCAAGATTACGAGGCGGCGGTAAATTAGGCCATGCATGACTTCCAAGTCCTGATTATCATGTTTGGACGTGTCATTTACCTTGGTAATCTATTTACGTCACCTGACACCAAATTCGGTATACGTGGAGCTAGCAAAAAAGGCCGTGAGCGGGCTATGAGCGCAGCATGTAGTCAAATTTTACACAACACGCATATCATGACTATCATGTTTGGACCTGTCCTTTACATTTACCGTTCATTCACGTCACATGAAACCAAATTTTGTATATTGGAACTATAGTGAGATGGCCGCAAGCACGCTATGAGCATATCATGTAGTGATGCTTTACTTGACACGCTCATCATGACTATCATGTGTGGACGTGTCATTTAACACCAAATTTAGTATTGTGGAGCTTGGGAAACAGCTACGAGTGCATCTTGAAGGGCCAATTATTCTCCGACGTAACAATAACGCGCGCACACTGGGCGTAGCAACGCTATCCTAGCAAAACACGAGCACTCTATATTCTGACGCCCAGTGCAACCGGCGCGACCAGCGTCTGTCGGTGCATGTCGCATTCCGCCCGGTGGTAACCGGTGCGAAATGCGACATGCTGCATTTCAAGCCGATGACGTTACTCAGACTAGAGTGTACCATTGATCTCTAGTATAGGTCCGTGCAGTGTACTGGAGCACTGCACCAGACAGCCCAGCGTTTGCCTCTCTCCGTGATGAACGGATGCCGGGCGCGTTCTAACACGCATGCTTCAAGACAACTGAGCACTGCCTGCGCCTGGTAGTATATGGCGGGCAGGCCGGCGCCTGGCTTGGCATCGCTGGCGTGACGGGACGAAACGAACGCCGGCGCGCACGTGTGCTGGGTCACGTCGAAGTGTATTGGCGCCTGGAGTGTGGCATGTAGTCATGTTCATGACACGTAGTCATGTAGTAATGACACGCTTCGAATGATTATAATGCTCGCACCAGTCTTGACTTAAGCTCTACATTTTTTTTCAACATGTGCTTGAAAAAGTCAGCAAGGCACGTAGTACGGTGCAACTCCAATAAAATTCATTTTATAAGCCAATTCCTCACGACTTTCGCGCTTTAGAGCCAACGACTTTTAAAAAGCAAAACCTTTTATTCTACTTCACTTCCGGAAATCCTATTTGCCTCACTCATATACCTCTCTCTTTTGCAAAATCGAAAAGCATAGAAATCACGCAGCAAGGAGAAAATTCTAATAGGCCTATTCTCTCCCCTCTTATTCGTAATCCACCGTGCACAGCTCCTGACTTCCTCAGTGCTTTTTATTTAGTTTATTTCTTTCTATCCCAGTACTTCATCCCGTGAGTGCCGCTTCCACATGGTTGAGTCCCTTTGTGGAATTCAACAAAAGATGGCTCGTTCTTCTCGCATTTATCATTTTTCAGTCGAGGGGTGCCTTTGTGCGCGCCCGTAGATTGCCTGATCCCGGTTCGTTTCTGCAGACGGCGATAAATATGAAGTGGCTGTTCCTCAATACATTTTCTTGGTGCCGGCAATTTCCTTCTGGATTTGTATTTATTTTACGTTTTCTAACTCAAGTACCCTACGTAAATGCACTACTTTATTTTTAAATCTGCTAAGAATTTCGCGAAGCACCAGTGACCTTGTAAGTATACGCCGTCTTTCAAATAATTTCAAACATAATTGAAAAATGCAGAAGCCATATGAGGAATGTCTGCCACTAGGACAATGGTGTTCATATAAGTACACTATGAAATACATGGTCTTTTATGGTAAGCTCATGGTCGGCGATGAAACTTGATTTTCACTTTTCTTGGGCAAGCCGCTAGGTGTGCTAAATATTTTCTGTGTACACTATACATTTTTCATAATCATTCCTTAACTGTTTAGCGTTAGCTTTGCAAAGCGCTCTTTAAGGAAATTGTAAGTGGGGCAAGCAAAGATAAGGCAACGAGCATTTCCAGATTAAGGCCTCTTTATGACTCCTAATCACCTGCATACGCGCGATTAGGGAACGCTGTCGTTCACAACCCAAGACGAGAAGATGTAAGAAAACTGAAACTGCCACAAAAAACATCATACGGCAGTATGACTTTGTCACAGGTCGTTTCTTTATTCCCTGCGAACAAGGTCACACAAGAACAAACTACAATGATGTAGAAAAAATTCAGGTAGCTTGACACTAGGGTCCTCTTTTCCTGACTTTTGTGTTCATTTCTTTCAGTTCTCTTTGTTTCTATTTTTCTTCTGAATTCCTTCCTTTCCTTTTCTTTTTTCTATTTCTTCCTAGCTTCCACTTTTCATTTTTGTTTGTTGTTCTTGTTATTGTAGCAGTATCCGCACTTATTATTATCATCAGCTCGCGCTAAGAACAAGAGAAAGTGTGGCTGTGCTCCTTTCCAGGAATTGGTAAGACACAAAAGTGAAACATGTCTTCCCAGAAGTAGCTGAACAATTATTGTGCATTTTGTCACCACAAGGTTGGAGTACTGAATGATATCGCAAAAAATGACCAAGTCAAGCAAAGAACAGCAAGCAGCAGCAGCTCGAAACTTGCAGCGCACACCTCAAGCAGAATGCCCACACGAAACGAGCATAGAAAGGACGAGCGTGAACTAAAAGCTGTCGCAGCTCGACACTTCATGCGGCACTTAAGGCAAATGCCAAATTAAGTGAGAGGGAAATTTCAATGTATGACACCTTCTAAAACGACAGTATTATCACCAACAGTGATCTACTTATCAAGAAATTGAGCTAAATGCACGAGATCACATGCACCCGCAGTAGGACATTGGCAAAATGACCTTAATGACTTCTGAGTTAATGCCTACAATTAATTACTGGTAATTAAACTAGCTGCACGCAATAAAGAACTTTCCGTGCATTGCGAGACATAAGAAAGTGTCTCGTTTTTGTTTCTGTATGATTTAAAGAAAAAAGAACCGCCGGACGTTACTGTGGAAAATGGCATGGCTGCTTCAAAAGTCTTTTTTTTTTGCCTGGTTAAAGTGCAGAAGTCGTGCCATCTAGCGAGGCTCAGTTTATTTATTTATTTATTTATTTATATTTGCGAGTACCCTAAGGGCCCAAAAAGCACTACATAGAGGGGGATGCAAGCGTGGGTACAAAACCAAGATGAGTATATATAATGGTAAAACTGAACACAGCAACCATGAAATAAGTCAAGTGACATATCTTTAGATTTGAACAATGTGTGCTGTTATCGCTCTCGCTAATCAGCGAATACAGCTGCAAAGAGAAAAAAAAAAGGGTGGAGAACAAGTTAGAGGAAATAACAAGAAAGTCTGGGACAAAGAAACACCATTCAAAGTCCAACTCTAATGACCATGGTGCGTTATACATTTTTATTGTGAAAGATGTCTTGTTTTTGTTTTTTACAAGACATGCGAATAATTTTACGCCGAGCAGGGTTTATTTAAATAATACTGTGAGGACAGCTTGAAATAAGTTGAACGAAGCATGTCTGCCATCTCAGAGCCAACAGAAAAAGAAGCGCTCAATGACAGTTGTTGCTGCTGCAGCTCTCGCTGCTTTCGTTCTGCTGCTACTAGTGTCGGCGGCCACGCAGTAAAGCCGGGCAACGTTGTGCACGGCGACAGCGACGTGAAACGTTCTGCTTGAGGCGGGTAATTTCCAGGGCGCAACTTCGATGCGGAACACAAAAAAATTCGGCAGGTCCCACGTACCAGGGAATCGACGTTATGCGAAGCATGCGGAGTGAAGGTGACCATGTTGCGTTTTTTTTTCATCGAGCCACACGTCATGAAATAACACTAAATATTGTTGCAAATGTTACAGGCACAGACATATGTTGAAGAATTGCAGATGCTTATGTAACCAGTTGCTTGCACTTGCGAAGCGATGTCAACTGGAACACGCGTACTAGCAACACCAGAAGCTGATTTGAAGCGCTGATGCTCACAAACATGCTGGCCCGGACACAGCTACACATATCAACTTTAGCGCATGGTACCTAACCGCCATTGACGTTAATCCGACGTCACGGCTGTATCAAAGGCGTACATATGTATTTCTTATAAAATTGGGTAGGCAGCAATGCAACCACTGTTGATGTTTCACGAGGATTAGCGTCTCTTTGAAAAGTAGTTCCGAGATCTGGCGTTGCTCAGTGGTAGAATGCTTGCCTTCCACGCAGAATGCTTAGGTTCGATCTCTACTGGGACCCAGAAGTTTATTATTTGAATTCGTCGGGAGGTCAACGCTGCCTATGTCAGGTCTCTTTTAAAACCGACGTTTATTCTATGCCTTCATTGGGTCGACGCTACCTATGTCGGGTACTGCTTAATGCTCACGCGAAGTTACCAATGTGTGTTCTCGTCGTTTCTGGGTACATACTAAGTGTCTATCACCTGTGGCACATACCCACCCGTAGGTATGGGCCACAGTCTGGCGGGAAGTGTTCGATAACGTGCGCAATGGGATCGGGACATCATTCTTGCCTTGACCAGCGCGTCATATTCGTCAAACCATCTTACCCTCCCATGTTATTTTTTGTTGACGTCAAGTTAAGGCTTCGACCGCCAAAGCACCCAAACGTAAGCGGCTAGACAGATAGATACGCACAAAGTCACGGAAGTTCACTAAGAAATGCTTCCCAGTTAAAATGTTATTTTTGCACAGAAGGAACTATACGAAGATCTGAACTGCTATTTTAACAATCAACGTCGGCTTCTTAGCTGCCTTTAGTGTCCCGTTAAAATGCGCTGTATAAACAGAAAGGCGCACGAAAGAGTCGCACAAGGCAAGACACAATTCCTGCTGTTTCCTGTGTGAGCAGCGTGCCTACACACGAAAACGCGGTCGTGGCAGCACTTGAGAGAGAGAGAGAGAAACTTTTTATTTCAAGCATAGAAAAATTTCGGGTGGGTCTCTCAGTCTAGAGCTCCAACAGCCGCTGCTGCGTCCCGCGCCCGCAGAACCAGCGCCCGCTGGCTACTCGGGCTTTCATCACGCAGCATGGCCTCCCAGTCTTATAGGGTAGGAATAAGATAGGAGTTGGCAGAGCCCCTGGCTGGCGGACGCTGACATTCCAGCGTTACGTGAAATAACGTTGCTACCGCTCCACAGCCAGGGAATTTGTTAGGGTAAGAAGTGGGATGGAGGATGTGGTGGAAATTGAGGTTCGGAAACGTGTTCGCCTGCAGTAGACGCACCGCAGTTGCATCTTCTCGTGTGAACGTGTGGTGTGGTGGAGGGTACAGATCTCGTCTATAGTAATCGAGAGTGTCTCGATATCCTAGAAGTTCCATGTTTGTGTGCTCCTCATCTGGGTTAGACAGCTCTTCCGCCGGATCCCGGTTAGTGAGTGCTCAAGTAGCTGCATGAGTGCAGTCATGACCGGGGAGAGAGGCATGCCCAGGAGTCCAGACAAGTCGAAACTTGTGTGGCGTGTGAAATGTGGTGTTCGAAATTCGGTGTGTGTGATGTGAGACAATACCCCGTGTGAAGGCACAGCAGGTATCCATTGAGTCTGTAAAGATTAGAATAACATCGGCAAGAGGAAGGTTTATGGCAGCGTGGGAAATCGCCAGAGCGACGGCACACTCTTCGCCTTCAGATATGTTCTTTGTAGGTACGCTGATTGAGGCTACTACATCGTGATCATTGTTCACCACTGCTCCAACTGTAAAACTGTTGGAATGTTGTCTAACGGCGTCGCAGTTTAAGAGAGTGTTTGGAGGAGGTTTTTCACCCTTGCCCGCCGGCGCTGAGCGTTTCGCTCAGGGTGCATACTGCGTGGAATTGGCGCGACTGTAATTCTTGCTCGGAAGTCAGTGGGTAGCTGTTTCTTTGGTGTGCTGTATCCACATCAATTCGGAGGGTACCCTAGCCTGACAAGTAGTCGCTCTCCCACTTGGGTGCTGCGGAGTCTTCGTAGCTGACAATTACGTTGTGCCTCGGTTAGTTTCCTCAGGTTGTTGTGTACACCCATGGCTAGGACGCGGTTGGTGGATGCGAACGTAGGTAGTCCAAGCGCCACCTTGACGGCTCTACAGAGGAGAATGTCCAGTCTTCTTTCTTGTGCAAGCGTTAGGGTTTGATAAGGCACGTGGTAGGTGATGCGACTTACTATGCAGTCACTAACTATACGTAGAATGTCTTGTTCCTGAAGTCCATGCCTTCGGTTGGTGATGCAGCAGATCACATGCTTGATTTGAAAAACTTGCTGTTCTAATATTTTCATGGTGTGCGTTGCCTTGAGATCAGCTTGTATATGAAGGCCAACGACGCGGAGTTTCTGTACGCAGGGAATTACATGGTCCTTTAAGGTGACTGTTATTTGCGGGTTGTTGTCGGGCTTTCGCTGGGGACGACGAATGAGTAGAAGTTTCGACTTATTTGCAGAGCACGTTAGACCACCTGCTCGTGCGTATGCTTGAACTGTATTTACTGCTTCTTGGAGGGCATCTTGTATTTGTTCATCTGAGCCTTTGGTCACCCATATAGTGACGTCGTCCGCGTATAAAGCATGTTGCAGACTTGGAATGGTGGCGAGTAGAGGTGGCAACTTAACCATGGCAATGTTGAAGAGTGTCGAGGATAACACCGATCCTTGTGGCGTGCCTTTAGCCGCGAGCTTAATCATGTCACTACGAAGAGAGCCTAATCCGATGGTTGCCGTCCTGCTTGTTAGGAATGCTTTCACATAGTCGTAAACTCGTCGTCCACAGCTTGTTGACGCGAGATTATCCAGTATTAGGTGATGTGAGACGTTGTCGAACGCACCGTGGATGTCCAAGGCAAGCAGAGCTCTAGAACTGCGTAGAACTTAGCCTGTCCATTACTTCCTCTTTTAGTTGTAGAAGTACGTCTTTCGTGGAAAGATGGGCCCGGTACCAAACAGTGTGTCCGGAAAAATACCTGTGCCTCAAGATATGGTTGCAGTCTTTGGAGGACGACATGCTTCATTAATTTACCGAGGCAAGACGCCAACGAGATTGGTCGCAGGTATTCAAGCTCTAGTGGTTTGCCGGACTTGGGAAGTAGTGTTATTTCGGCATGTCTCCATTTCTGAGGTAACGTTCCGGATTTCTAGTGAGTGTTGTAAAAATCTGTGAGCTGTTCTAGATCTTCGGCGTTGAGGTTTCGTATGAGAGTGTATTGGATGTTGTCTTTCCCTGGCGCTGTGTTGCGCTTGATATTCAGAAGGGCAGCTCGAACTTCGTGCACAGTGATATAAGCATCCAGCGGTGTTGACTCTGTATATGGGTAGTTTTTATATTTTGGCTGAGGGCCTGTAGCGATGTACTTTTTTTGAAGCGTCTGTAAGGTGCTGTTGCCGTCCCCATCCTGCTTGTGAAGAAGTTTTTGGGTGGTACTGCTCGTGTAGGACGTGGTACTTTTCGGGTCAACAAGGGCTCTTAGTATGGCCCACGTGCGCGCAGTGCTTAGTGTTCCATTAAGTGACTTACCAAAAACGTGCCAATTGTTCTTCATGAGGTTTCTGGCGTATTGTTCGGCTTGCAACTTGAGTTGAGCAATGCTAATTTTAAGCTTGCGATTAAGTTTCTGCCTACGCCAGCGCTATATGAGGCTTTTGCGTGCTTCCCAAAGGTGTAGAAGGTGCCTGTCGACATCTGGAGTTGCCGTTGTAGTGCTTATCCTCTTGGTCGCTCTATCAAGGTCAGCTTGCAGGCACTGTAGCCATTCATTCAAAGGTCTCCCATTGTTGTCAGTCTGAGCGCGTCGTTTTTCAATTGTATCACAATTAGTGAGACGGACCTTCCACTCTGGAGCACGGGGGTAGGAGATGGGCAGTGTAGTGGAAATGATGCAATGATCACTACCTAACGTTTTATGTAGATCTGATCAGTTATATTTGCTTAGTCCCCTTACAAAGGTTAGGTCAGGGCACGTATCACTGGTTGCGCTGGTTAAAATTCTGGTTGGCTCTTGCGGATCTGTGAGCAGTGTAAATATGTGATTGCGGATGAGGCGTTCTAATTTGGTACCTTTACGCGTGGCCGATAGGTAACCCCATGACGTGTGTGAAGCGTTAAAATCACCAACCACTACAACTTGTTCCCCTAACTTGCACGTTTCCGCTATAAGGTAGCCGAAGTCGTCCCTCCTAGATTTAGGGGAGCTGTAAATGTTTAGTATAAACAAGCTCTGCTGAATGCGTTTCTGAGGAATAATTTCAGCAAGCACATGTGGAATGGATGACGTCAGTGTGTGTTCTATAGTTGTCAAGTGTGTGGATACGAGTATTGCGACAAGCGATGGTGTCTGTTGTTCAGTGTATATATGGAAGCCCGAGAGGGTAGGTGTGCAGTGCGTCTTCTGCAGAGCCACGATATCCGGAGGGTGCGCGAAAGTGGCAGTGTACTATTGCAGGGAGCTCCTCCTTCGTCGAAACCCCCTGCATTTCTATTGCCACATGTTGAAGGCAGGACTAGGGGAGCCCATCTTGCTCTTTTTGGACTGTGTCCTGAGTTAGGAGTGATGGACGGATGTAAGGGTGGGGTCCTTTGGTCAGACTTTTGGGGTTTGTAGCTAGTGGCAATGAGTCTTGGGGCCCCGTACTATATGACGCGAAGCTTTCTTGTATGTGCTGCTTTAGCTCTGTTACAATTGCTTGGGTATGGGCCTTCAACATATCCCTAAGTTCTGTACGGAAATCAATAATTGCCTGAGTGATCATGCTGGTTACTTGAGCCTTAAGCGAGTCTCTCAGTTTTGTGAGAGCATCTTGCAGCTCTTGCTTAGTGCAGTTGTGTGCGTTAGATGTGAGAGGTACGTTGGGGTGGCTGTGTGATGAGGGCGGATGGGAGGAATAAGGTAAAGAAGATTTCAGGCTGGGAGGCCCCACTGCCTAACTCACCTTAGCCGGAGGCGTCTGTCCAGCGGGCGCTGGACAGACGCCTTGGCTGGTGGCGATTATGGTCTCTCCGCACTCGCGGCTCTGTTCTTTTGGGGGATCAGTGCCAGGGTGGTGGTGCTGGTTTTGAATGCGGTTCCTGGCGTGTTGTTTAAGGATTCCAAGGCCCTGTCCTGTCACTTTCCTCTGCTCTCGAATTGGCTGCGCCTCGTTCTGGACCTGGGCCGGTGTCTTCTGGGTGGTGTTGTAGGTGGTGGTGCTAACGCGTTTGCCTCCAGTGCGTTCGTGACGTAATGCTTGTTTGGGGGTTTCTGTTTTCTCGCAGGACATTTGGGGTGCGTAGCTGGGTGGTCACCCTTGCAGTGGAAGCATTGAGTTGTACAGCTGTGCTCCGGCTCTGGTGTCTCAACTCCACATGCTTGGCATCGACGTTTTGTCGTGGTTCGACATACGTCTGCCCGATGTCCAAGTCCAAGGCAGATTGTGCAAACTTGTTTGCGAGGTCGGTGAATGTAGCATCGGTATTCCGCGTGGTTGTAGCAAAGATAACGTGGAACTTGAAGGCCTGCAAAAGTTATTAACACCACGTTTGTCAATCCCATCATTCGGACGTGCAAGACTTCGGCGTCGGGTGCGTAGATGTTGTTGAGGAGTTCGGTAGGTGAAGTATTCTTCTCGGGGCTATTGATGACTCCCTTAAAAGATTTGTCAGGATCGGCTACATAAGCTTGCATTTCATATCTCTGCGATCCTAGATTTAGTGTAGTGACGGCTTGCAACTTTGTAGCAATAGTTTCGTCTGGTGTGCTTGCGATGGCTATATTGCGTTCCGCTTGGATGCGAAAAAGAAGCTTGTTGACTGTTTCTCCTGGCAGCCCAGCAGTCATGCAGATGGCGCGTGCCAACACGTGATGTGCCTATTCACTGAGGCGAAGGCCTCTTCGTGGTCGGAAGATCACCTTGAAGTCATTCACAGGTAGGGGTGGCGGCCACGGGGTCACTTGATTTTTGGCAGGCAAGGGCTCGGGTGCGGAATTTGTTGCGGCCTTTGGCTTGCGTCGGCGGGTAGCAGTGAACCAAGAACCATCGTCCGGATCCACTGGATATTCGTTGGTGTCTGAAGCATCCATTGCTGCTGATTCGATGGTAGTAACCGGAGAAGCCATGTCTAAGCAGTGTAGATCAGGCACACACCGAATGTCACTGCAACGCACTCGGCGTTCGCACGAACGCGGCCAAGCGCCGAAAGTTGCAGCGGCGTCGGTGCGGTGTCACGGAGGCACCGATGCATCGGCCATGCCTGGTGACCATAGAGTTGTTGAGAAGAGCACTTTCACGTTTTAGAACACTTTAAACAGTCTTGGCTGTGAAAGTCCTCACCGGAAAGTCCCAAGCAGGTCTGTTCAGCGTGAGCACCGTGGACAAAAACCCATGGAAGCATCAAAGAAATGGGAGAAGCGATGGAAAAACACGTCCGTTCCGTTCCACGGTCGAGTAAAGAGTCTGGCAGCAATTGAAGTCACTTTTGTGCTCTCTCTAAACACGGGTCTGACAAGGGCGCGCGTAGGAGCACCACGCTCCGCGGAGGTGGCGCTCTCCTCAACGTGAGAGGCTATGACCCTTAGAGCAGGCCCAATACGAGATCGTTGCGTCGTCTCACTACTGATTATGCAAGTGCATTGAATCTGCAGAGCTCTGAGAACTGCCAAGTGGTGCATGGCGTATATAAATGGCTTGCCTTTACCACGCTTGACTATATTCATGGTGTGGCCTATAGTGTTAGCGCTTCTTTACGAGAAGTCACTGGTTCGATGCCCGGCAGCAGAACTCTCGTGTACCGTTTCTTTGGAGTTTGTTGTATATAATTCACGGCGACATATCAGTGATGAAAAATGCATCAGCGGAGCCGTTATGGACCTCAGGATAAAACACTTTCATGGTAACAGGCTTCTCTTCAGCGCGAGCTTTCGCTCAATCTACCTTGCCTGCGTTATGCCACGCGACGACGCGAGAATAAGACAGCCCACCGCCTGAAGTAGTTCGCACTTATTACAATGTCAGCATATGAGCTTCTATAAAGGAATAAGGCACACCGAGTGAGGGAAATTGATGTTATAGGCATAAAAAATTGGCAGGTCTTACGTACAGCGGGAATTCATGATATGCGAAGCACGATTGAGAAATGTTGATATGTCACTTTAAAATAGACCAAATGTTACGAAGTGGAGGTAAATGATGCCGTACATGACTTCCGTGTCATGATTATGATGTTTGGATGTGTATTTTACCTTAATAGTCTATTCACGTCACGTGATACCAAATATAGTAAAGTGGAGCTAGCGAAATGGCCGCGAGCACGCTATGAGCGTGGTACGTTGTCATGGGGCATGTAGTCATGTTCTCACATGACACGTATCTTATGAGTATCCTGTTTGCACTACTCACATACCTTCGTCATCCATTGGCGTCATATAATACCAGAATTGGCATATGTAAGGCTAGCGAAACGGCCGCGAGTGCATCATGAGTGTGGCATGCAGCCTTGTTGTTAAATGAAACGCATGTCGTAATTATCATGTTTGAATATGTCAATTACCTATGTCGCCCGTTCGCATTGCGTAATACCGAGTTTGGTTCATGTGAAGCTAGCTAAACGTCCGCGAGCGCATCAAAGGCTTAGCATGTAGTCTTGTAGTTACATGACAGGCATCACATGTTTATTATGTTTGCACCAGTATCATACCTTTGTCACCATTTCACGTCCCGTAATACCAAATCTGGTATAAGTGAAACTAGCGAAATGGCCACCATCGCATCATGAGCAAGGCGTGTAGTCATGTTGTTACATGACACGCATCTCAGGATTATCATGTTTGCACCAGTCACACGCATACCTTCTTCATCCATTGACATACGGTAATACCAAATTTGGTATATGTAACGCTATAGCGAAACGGTCGCGAGCGCATCACGAGCGTGGCATGTAGTGATGTTATAAGACATGCATGTCAGGATTTTCATGTTAGGTTTTGTCGCTTGTGTTCATCATGCATTCATGCCATACCATATCAGTTTTGCAACATGCCATGTGAACCACCGCCAGAGCTAACCACCGCAATAGCTGCAGGACCATGAATTGTAAATCATGACATACGTGTCATGATTTTCATGTTACGACTTGTTAAATATGTTTTCCAACAGTCATGTTATGCAATACCTAGTTTGGTATTCATACCATTATCGAAACGGCCAGGAGAGCTAAAAGTCGTAGGCGGCTAGATATATAGATAGATAGATAGATAAATAGATAGATAGATAGATAGATAGATAGATAGATACGCTCAAAATCGCAGATGTTTGCCAAGAAATTCTTTGCATTTAACATAAATGTATTGTCGATCGCCCACTTAGTACGCCACTACATGCCGAAATGCATCAGAGCTTGTTTTACTCGCCTGCGAAGAGCAAGAAACGGAAACTTAACTTACGGTGCTGATTCTCGTGTTAAACGGCATAGCCAACGTGGTTTTCACCTCTAATGATTCCTAGAGAGAAGTTTTTGAAGATTCTTACTTACCTACGTTCACTGTTTTTTTAACAATGTGCGATGTTTTCGCGCATCTAAAGGACGAAATTTGAAGGGTCTAAGCATGCGCTGTTCATGCAACACATACTAACGTATTTTTTTCAAACATAGGCGGAAAATCTTTCCTCTGTGGGGTATGAAACAACAAGGTAGTTTTGACGACAATCCTGTTATGAATTTCACCGAATCCCGTTCTAGTGGTTCAGTTAGGGCGGTGCTCAAGTTATGAGGAAGAAAACGCCCGTTTCTCCACTTCCTTCTACATCAGCCTAAAAATCACCGCACGAAACATCCTGCAGGGCCAGGCTTTATCCCAGCAGGGCAGTTTTCTGAAAGTTTGGGACACAATGACAAGGACTCCCCAAGACTTGGTCATCAACTGTTCCTCGATTCGTTATGACATTTGATGCCCCTAGTTAATAAACAATGAAGCTAGATTTTCCGTGTTGTTTAGTTACGCAGAGTTGCATGCAATGCACGGTTGTGAAGCAGCTGTTCATACTACAATGTCAATGTACATCAAGAAATCTCTCAGCATATGACTGAAAATTAAAAGGGCGAAGCGTGCACTTGTCTGTCTGTCTGTCTGTCTGTCTGTCTGTATGTATGTATGTATGTATGTATGTATGTATGTATGTATGTATGTATGTATGTATGTATGTATGTATGTATGTATGTATGTATGTATGTATGTATGTATGTATGTATGTATGTATGTACGTACGTACGTACGTATGTAGTATGTATGTATGTATGTATGTATGTATGTATGTATGTATGTTATGTATGTATGTATGTATGTATGTATGTATGTATGTATGTATTTATGTATGTACGTACGTACGTACGTATGTATGTATGTTTGTATGTATGTATGTATGTATGTATGTATGTATGTATGTATGTATGTATGTATGTATGTATGTATGTATGTATGTATGTATGTATGTATGTATGGCTATCCATCCATCCGTCCATCAATCCGTTCGTTTGTCTGTTCTCCCGTCTGCCCTTCCATCAACTATACGAAATCGTCCACTACACAAGAAACTACGAACGTCATCTAGTGAGAGTATTTCTAAGGATATATACATGCAGCGCCATCTTTTAATCAGTTTATAAAGTAGAGGTGGGTACAAGCTATCACCACCACCACCACCATTGCTACTACTAATACTACTGCTACTACTACTGCTGCCACTACTACTACTGCTACACCCTAAAGAACCCTGTCCATAAGAATCCGTTCGCTTGTACGAATGCCAAAGCATGTCGATGCAGGCACCTGCCAGAATATTTTTTGGCTTCTCAAATGACACTACAATTGCCGCAGCAACTCACCACTTAATACGCCACCATGTTTGTTCGCCAGCAAAACGATTTCTTCTTTATTTCACGCTTCCATTGCTAGATAAAACTACCACGCTCGCCAGCACTGCTTTTTTTATGTTCACGTTAATGTGATTGATCAGCAAGGGCAGAAAAAGCAAGTCTCCCGAACGCAAACTGGATTGTCTTCTCTCTCTTCCATCCTTTCCTCAGATACCGATGTTCGGTGGTTCTCGCGCTGAATACTTGAAAGCTGGTGGCAATGATAACGGTGGATGATGGGGCGGCAGCGAATAGATCTCCTGTTGGCTTAGGAAAGGATAGATCTCCTTAGGATAGGTCTTCTGTTGGCTTGCTTTATGATCCAAAAACTACATACAATACATATTCAAAAAAAGGTATTATTTTACAAAGTACACAACCCACAGGATGCTCCGCTTCTTTGGTGCAGACGACTGGAACGAATAAATTGATGTGCACATTTCAAAGTTTCACATCTCCGTCAAGCAAAGCACGCCGGCTGTGGTCCGGACAGGATCATTTTTGGTGTCGTCAACCTGTGTGTTGAAGGACCGCATGTGGAAAGAGCAAGATTGAGCTTGGTTGAGCAATCGACGTCTTCTCACAGAGCAAAAAGGCACCGTTGTATTAGCGTGGGGAAGATGCGCTGCTCGAGATGCCGAAACTGGCCGAGCAATGTATTCGTGTACAATGGAGGTCTTGTGGTAGAAGTGGTCGTTCCTGTTGGCGTTGATCAGTTACAAGTTTTTGACGTTAGTACACCGAGTGCCACGTGCAAGAGTGTCTGCTGGTGCGTCTTGCTGTACTCGTATACTACAAAAGACTACGTTCACCCTTGAGACATGTTTGCTGTATTGATGCTGGCTTTCACGAGAGGGAACTGCTTACCTCTGTAGAAAATGTGCGTCTTGCAGCCGAAAGTGAGCGTGACCGTGCGAGGTTCGATTGGTACCCAGGACGGTTCTACATACTGGCGGTTTCGCATGGCTTCGTTAGCCCACAGCTTCGGCTTTTCTTGACAGCTAGCCTTCTTAGTTTCGGCCTTCTGGTCTATGACTGCAGCATCTCGGCGGTGAGCCCGAGCTGCAGTTGCGTAGCAAACCTTTTACTCTGCCACCTTGGTTTCTGAGGCGTTCATACGGCCAAGTGGTGGCAAAGATTTGTCACTACGTTATCTATCAGCGATGAGAAAGAAGGCACATGTGCCGTGAACATTTCTGTAATCAGCTGAATAAGTGTACATGCCACGACCGCAAAAGCGCGAGCACGAGGAACTTGCAGAGCAAAGTAATTTGATTGATTGATATGTGGGGTTTAACGTCCCAAAACCACTATATGATTATGAGAGACGCCGTAGTGGAGGGCTTTGGAAATTTAGACCACCTGGGGTTCTTTAACGTGCACCCAAATCTGAGTACACGGGCCTACAACATTTCCGCCTCCATCGGAAATGCAGCCGCCGCAGCCGGGATTCGAACCCGTGCCCTGCGGGTCAGCAGCCGAGTACCTTAGCCACTAGACCACCGCGGCGGGGGCTGCAGAGCAAAGTCCAAAAAAAGCGAATCTGAGCGGACAGCGCAGCACTGTCACAGATAAAGGTAGAAGAGCATCCTTTTCAGAACCTTTACTTCGGGCTAGTTATACAAGTATGCGAGCCAAGTACCCTAAATGGGTTTGGAGACTGATGACGTTGAAGAATTATGGCTGACTCCTTTGTTGAAAGCAATGAACAATTTATTCTTAATGCAATGGATATTGTCTAACGTTTTGTCAGACAATTCGAACTTTGTGATACCTGGTGTTTGTTCTAAACCTAAATCTACAGCGTCATATTATAGAAGGGAAGTGTCAGAACTAACTATAGTGTAAGTGTGAAGAAAAAAGGTGGACAAAATAATGAGTGGCCACCGACAAAATCCCAACCTAACCGGTGACCTTCGATTAAGGTTTCAGATGCTCTACGACTTGGCTACGGTGGCGGCCATCGCCCTGTCCACTTTGTAGGGTATATATGCGCATTTAAACCTGGCAGCATCAGTCAGCACCATCTGCTGCCATTACGGCAAATATGGAACATTCTTGTTTTGCCTGTTTTGTGTCACGCTAGTGCGTGATCCTAATAGGTGCGTTGACACATGTTTTGTTACAAGGACGAAGCAGCAGTTTATAGCTTGCATGACGTATGTCAACACATACGTCACAGCAGCACTTGAAACATACGTTTTGCTTTTTTTTCACTGCGATTCTCGTGCTTTCACTATTTTACTGGCGCCGCTACCGCCATTGTTTAAATAGAATTCGGTAGGCCAAACAAGAAAAGCCTCAATATGCTAATATGAAGTCCAAGAATGGAAGAAAATGAAGTGCACAAAGGAAGAATTCGAGCTCCCGTATTCGCAATAGCAGCAACATGTTTTAAGGCGTTGAGCCTCTTTCTCTTTCTGCTTGCCGTTTTTAACGGCGAATTTGTTTAGCATATTGTTCCTTGTGAGTTGATCGCAAAAAATTGTCATCTTAACGGGTATGGGCCCCTAAAAGTGGGCAAGTTGCACAACTCACCACTGGTCTCTTAATAGGTCCGTTCGATTCGCCTGCACCACGTGAACCAGTTCACAAGGTGCTGCACCTTACCATTCGTTTCAGTGGTGCAGCACTGACGACCGCTGAACCCTGCCATTCGTTTCGAAAGGTGCAGAAGAGGTGCAGCACTGGTTCACAATTTTCCTGCACCTCTTTCGCTGACGGTGCCGGCTTGGTGCAGGCGCGCGTGTAGCTGAGCAGACGACGCAGCACTTAGACGTAGGTGGCTTAGGCGCCGTACTCGCCTCTACAAACGCGGTGTGTTTTGCCAAGATGTTTGCGCCTCATAAACTGTCCGCATGTGCGTTTCGCCATAGGTTGGTGTTTGCTGAATGGTGTAAATTAACCGAAAAGAAATAAGGCCAACACCTTGTCGGCACATCGTCATTCGTTTTCGGGTGTCGTGCTGTGCCTGCACCGCTGAACTCACGCTGCACAATTTCTGAACTTCGCGTGCACAGCCGTGAACCGGTTCCGACCGGTGCAGGTGAATCGAACGGACTTAATATAAAACTAGACTGCAGTTAGCTTGAAGTCAATTCACTGTGATGTGACGGCGGCGAGCCTAAAGTTAGTACAACGAGACAGTAGTGGGAAACGGTAAGGTGAACGGCAGCTGCAAGAAAACCTGAAAGTGATGAAAGACTTGCGCTACTGACGTGCCTGTAGATTGGTGCGAGAGGAGAACGCGCGGTTTAGGCGGGAGTATTGGTGTATGAGTTTCAACATGCCTGTCGTCCTGGTGACTATCTTATACTCGAACTTTTTGCGCTCATCATCAACGCAGGAACAACCAGGCGTCACTTGGCTAAAGCCTAGCAAAAAGCATAGAAGGAACCAAGTCAATCTTCATACTCTTTCAGTTATATCCTTTCGAGCTTTGCATGGCTTTAACTTAGCTTCACGATTTTTTTTATTTCACGATGCGGCACCTTGCATTATTATTTTTCGCTACTATAACGCAGTAAAAGTAGATGCAACAGGAACGAAATTTTTCTTATTTGTGTATAACCTGCAGCAATGAAATGTTTCCTGTTTACAGTCTTTGATGCCTAATTTCGAATGTATGATTACTTCTGTGGTGAGTTGCATAGTCTTTGTTCGTTTTCATGAGATTCAGTGAAGTGCAGGTCTTCTTGGCCGTACGTTTTCTATTCCTAAACTTCCATTTTATGAGTCATCAGTAGCTCCTACCTCTCCACATCAAACAAAAAATGGTGTAGTTTCTTAGAAAAAAAAGTGTATAATATACACTATTTAGCCTGAAAAATCAGTAGGAAAGTTCTAGAATTTTTGGAGCCCAGCAATCTGTTTCTTCTGATAAGCGGAAAGTGCTCAAGAGATTTCGGTGTTCGAATGAGTTAACCGCACTATTCCGATGATGAGACATGATGCGTACATTATTTAATCTACAATTGAGCACTACAGCTACCAAAACCAAAAGTACGAAGTTGAAACTCGGTAAGTTATCAAACATTGCAGCTTCGGAAAAGCATGTAACATTAAAACATTGAAAGCTTGTCTTTATGAAAAAATCTTGCTACTTCAAAATACTTCTGCGTTTAATGAAAGATCATATGTATTTGAATTTTGTGATGTTCACGAACTCTCCACGTGAAGGGAAAAGGTGAGAAAACGAACGATGTTAGCCAGAAAACACTATACAATGTGCAAATTTCGGTAGTTTTTTTATAGTGAAGCTGGTTACGCTCGAGTTTTTCATGTGCAAGCTGCGCGGTAATGCTTCTGCGCATCGCAAACGCGTTGCCCCACAGACACTAAGTACCGCTAGCCACCACTGGTCTGCTAAAAGTACAGGTAAACAGTCTGCAGAGTATATGTAAACTTCTAGCGTAAGTTCCGTGGCAGGCCATATATCCAGCAGTAGCCATCTCGTTATTGTCATCATCATCTACGTATGGAGGGGGCGACTGCAACCTAACAAAAAATAAATAAAATATGACGTCACCACCGGAATCTATTGCTACGTCGTGCATTTGCCCTACATGGTGCGAAATTAAAGATTTTTTTATTGCTGGCCTTTTACGTGGGTTATAAATACCCAGTTTTATTGTCCCTTACCGCTCGCTTATTGTGTGCGCGAGAGAAAAGAAAGACCAACAAGAAATATTAAGAAGCAAAGTTGTTTTAATAGCCAAATAGTGTACTTGCAAGATACAACGAAAAATTTGTGACACAACTGTTCACGAGTACAGTGTCATAACAGTTCGGAAACTGATGTTGCCCTATCGTGGAAAACGACCGCAGTGATACAGAAGCCTGCAGAACATCGCTTTCGCAACCATAGAGCACAGTGTCTCATTGCTTAGCTTGCAGCATTCACCGCTACCAGAGACGAGAGCACGCTGGCCGTGCGCCAGTGAAGGCTGTCGACAGTCACAGGAGCGGCTCTTACACAATCGGTAAGCTAGTTGAGCTGTGCAATTTCACGCCAGTAAATAGCACAGAAGCGAATAAATAAACTATGGAAGGTATGCACGAAACCACCCAACAATTGTGAGCGATGTCTCGTTGACACGGCACTGCAAGGACCTAAGCAAAAGCTCTAATAGCCAAATGCCCCCCCCCCCCCTAGCTTCTTTTTATTGCACGCGACCGAAAATTGAGGAAATGACTCATTATTGAAGGACCAGAAAAACCTCAAAGTATATTTATAGTTAACTTTGACACATATAGGATTCTTACTATTTAAAGAAAAGTTATATTGATTTTAAGGTTTCGGTTATTTTCCAATTTCACCTAGTCGTGCATCAATCGTCAGCGGGCGTAGATGCCTGTGGCAATACTTTTCGACAATTGTCGTCGCATGTTTAGTTATCTCTGTAATTTGGCAATGCAGTCAGCCCGTACTCCACAGAAATCCACAGACCGGATCAGAAAACTATCATCATTATAAACGCGTATGTGCCCCCCGAAATCGGGTTAACCCCCCTACACAAAGCTTCCATTAAAAACCGCCAGGCCTGAGCAGAACGCACAGCACTGTCACAATGAATGCCTAAAGAGTGGTGTTGGGCTCGAACATCGTGCGTTCCCCGAATAACTTATGTTACCCACCCCGTGGCCGGCGACCCCTCGCCAACAAGGAAGCAGGGCCACCGGAATGCGGGGCGACGACTGTCTGCTGGCCACAAAGGACGCGACAACTGCCGTGCCCCAAGGGTTGCAATTATGGCGCCTTACAGGAGACCAAGCCAGGCTGCAGGTGGCCGGTACACGTGGAAGGTACACGTCCGCGTCCGCCGGACAATCAGAATCAGCGGAGGCGACGGCATTGGCGCACGGGCCAATTGTATTGATGGCCTGCCAGCCCGGCACCGCGGGAACAAACTCGGAGGCACTTTTTGCACGACCTGCCAACGCCCGTCGTCGACCATTCCGGGAACCGGTGTGAAAGAAACCTGAGCGACGGCGGAGAACCGATGAGTGGGCAAGAGACCTTGGGTGTTCGAGGTTTTGGCGAGGAGAGACACATCCGTGCGTTCCGATTGGACTGTAAGAGAGGTGCGTTACGATTGGACTGTAAGAGTGGTTGAATGGGGAGACAGGGGATAAAACCAGGGGTGCAGGGAGAGTGAAGGGAAAGGAAAGAAACGAATAAACGTCTCTATATCCAGATGATGTCGGAGTGGTCGTTTCCTCAAGGTGCCAGCAGATGAAAATTTCTCGTCTTCGGCTTCCTTGGCGGCAGCAGCAAATGTCGCGCAACAAGCGAGAGGCGAGTGGAAAGAACCAAACGGAACGTAACTGGCGCAGTCGAGCAGGATCTGCATGGCTGAATTGAGGAGGACAGCGGGGAGCGACATCGGCTGAGACTGACGACAACCACCTTCAACTGACTACCATGCTGCGGGATCAACGAAGCAAGGCTAGTCCACCGGATTCCGAGGAGGAAGAGCGCACCGCAAGGCTACCTCAGGCGGGTACCTCTTGATTTTCTGTTGGGCGCAGGCGATGACAAAACATTACAACTTGCGAGACAGAGAAAGGGATAACTCGGAAATGAATGGGGACGGGGTAGGAAACTTGCAGGCGTTCGGAGTCGTCGACAGCGGCACGGGGGGTCATGGTAGTGTCACGTCAAATACGGCGTCGGAACAGATGGGGACGGGGTAGGAAACTTGCAGGCGTTCGGAGTCGTCGACAGCGGCACGGGGGGTCATGGTAGTGTCACGTCAATTACGGCGTCGGAACAGCAGCTAGCGCTGCTCCAGCTTCAATTAAAAATTGCTTAGGCGGAAACTGTGAAGCAGCGCTTGATGCTGGAAAGCCAGCGGCTACCAGCCCGTAATGGGGCACAGTCCAACGAGAGCGATGACAGCGTAGCGCTTGGCGGAAGGTCAGAGGAAGACAGGTGACTGAAATTCGCAAGCTTGTTAAAGGGTGTACTGGCACTAATGCCGAACCAAGAGGCGCTTGCGCCAATGTGGTTCGAGGATGTTGAGGCAACGCTCGAGTCGTATGAAGTTCTGAGCGAATGGTGGGCCGGGCTTGTTTTGCCACAGTTGAGTGAAAGGGCACGCGGGCTGCTGTGCAGGCTCACAGCAGAGGAGCGCAAAGCTTATTTTAAGCTTAAGTCAAGCATTTTGGAGGAACTCAGGCTTTCGGCGGTGGAGTACAAGAGGCTGTTTGCAGGATCGAAAAAGGGAGAAAGGGAGTCCTGGGATCAGTTTGCCGTGCGCCTTGAGAATTATTTCGACTATTATGTCCAGAGTTCAAAGGTAGGCACGTTCGAGGAACTCAAGCAGCTAGTGGTCGCGGATCGCTTGAAAGAATGTTTGAGCCCGGAAGCGAGAGCGCATGTCATTTGTAATCAACAGGAGTCCTTTTTGCTGCCCAGTGGCGTGGCTAGGCTTGCAGAGAGATTCGAGGAGAGCGAAAAGTGCAAGGCAGCACAAAAGAAGGCAAATGTAGAGGAGTGGCAAAAGAACGCTAAAACAGCGGTAGATACACCCACGGACGGAAACGGGAAACGGCGATGTTTCGAGTGTTAGGGTGCTGACCACATTGCCAGGAATCGCCCCAATAAGGGTTCAGGTGCAAGGCAAGGCACTAGGCCAGCAGGACAACAAAACGGTACAGTGGTCGCGAGGGTAATGGCTTCTGCATTCGGGTCAGAAATAGCAATGACAGACAGGTTGTGGCAGCGTAAAGTGCAGAAACAACCCTCACTGGAAACTGTAACGCTTAAGAGCTCAGGTCGATCATTGAATTCCGTGGTAGACTCAGGAGCGGCGGTGAGCGTTATCAGAAAGGCAGTGGTACCTCAGTACAATGGTAAGGGTTCGCAGATAAAGTTGACGGGAGCGTTCGGGCAACAGTTAACCGCTGAGTTGGCTTACGTGCCGCTCAGAGCTACTGAAGGAAGTCCTTACGTGATGTCCGAGGCGGTGCAGTCGGCCGTGCTTTGTGCAATCACAGATAAGCTGCTAGACGGCACCGACGCGCTAATCACGCCCAACGATTACGCACAGCTTCTCCGAGGAAAGGGTTAAACGTGACATGGTGTCAGACGAGTGTTCAGCAGTCGAGGAGACCGAAGCTATAGTAGAGCTGTTAGATGAGGCATGTGAGGAGCAAAGGCCTTGGCAGGCGTCATAACCGCGGAGAGCAACAGCGAAGGTTCCGATCCGGTCAACAGCAAACGACAGGAGTTTCGTGAGGCTCAGGAAGCAGACCCGGCTTTGCGAGATGCTTGGGCGCCGGCAAAGGCCGGAACGCATGGTATGCTAGTTCAGGACGAGTTATTGTATCATCAGGAACACCTCGCGGGTTGCATCTGCAAACAGCTAGTGATACCATCGCACAGACACAAAGAAGTGCTGAAAATGGCTCACGATTCACCATGGGGAGGTCATTTAGGAGAGCGGAAAACACTACAACGAGTGAAAACCTCATTTTACTGGCCGCAGATGTCGCGAGATGTAAAGGAGTACTGTAGGTCGTGCCATGAATTCCAGGTGAAATCGCTGACGAGGCAGATAAATAGGGTTCCGATAAAACCCCTGGCCAGGCCCAGCGCGCCGTTTCAGACAGTAAACATGGACTGCATCGGTCCTGTGGTACCCCCTTCGGCTAGAGGTCACAGCTATGCTCTTTGTGTCATAGACTTACATACCAGATGGCCAGAGGTGGTATGCCTTCGTTCACTAACGGCAAAGGCTACATGTGACGCGTTACTGCAGATATTTTCTCAACACGGGTTGCCAGAGACAATTTGCGCAGATCAGGGCACCAACTTTACTTCGAGGTTGACACAGGAGATGTTGCAAAGACTGGGGGCAACTCGGAGATTTTCCACGCCTGATCACCCGCAAAGCAACGGCTTAGTCGAGCGCTGGAACGGCACGTTCAAAAGAATGCTTTCTCACATAAACAGCGAACATGGACGCGAGTGGGATAGGATGATTCCATTTTTGTTATGGGCATATCGTGAGGTCCCACATGCGACTACAGGGCGGTCACCGTTCGAGCTCATGTACGGGCGGGTGCCGAATGGGCCCCTATCCATTCTCAAAAGGACTTGGTCAGGAGACTGGGAAGTGCCGGAATCATTGTGTATGCCAGCAGCGGAATATCTTGCGAAGCTCCGAAGTAGTTTGGTAGAAGCTAGCGAAGGAGCCGCCCGACAGAGTGAAGTCACTCAGAAGGAGTACGTAGGGCGCAATAACTTGAGGGCTACAGACAAACAGTTTGTCACAGGGGACCAAGTACTATGGCTAGAGAAGGTCAGGGCGATAAAGGAGATCCCGGCTCCCGAAACAAAAGGACAGCTTCGTAGTTTCTTAGGGCTAGCCAACTATTATAGGGACTACGTGCCCGAGTACTCCAAAGTCGTTATGCCTCTGACTAACCTAACTGGCCGACGTATTCCGCAGAAATTACCTTGGAATACAGAGGCGTAGGAAGCTTTTGACAAGGTGAAAAACTGTCTAGTGCAGGCGTCGACGTTTCAGGCACCAGATCCGAGGAAAGAATTTATCCTCGCCACAGATGCATCCGATTACGCCGTTGGTGCGTGCCTAGCACAGCAGGATCTGGTAGGCAAGGAGCACCCTATCGCGTTTCTGAGCAAGAAGCTTAGCCCGGCTCAGACCCGATGGGCCACAATAGAAAGGGAAGCTTATGCAATCATTTGGGCACTGGGGAAGCTGGATGTTTGGCTGTTTGGCGCTAAAATCAAGGTGATTACCGATCATAACCCACTCAAATTTTTAACTTTAACCACTCCACAGAGTGCTAGGCTGACACGCTGGGCGTTGGCACTACAGAAGTATAACCTGGATATTGAACACAAAAAGGGGTGTCTAAACGCTAATGCCGTCGCAATGTCGCGGTTGGTGACTCCTAACGATGACGCATAAAAGGGACGGTGAGTTAAGGGGGGTGTATGCTTTGTTAGCGCGAGCGCGCGACGGAGTCAACGAGGTACGAGTGACAGTTGGTGCCTCACGTGTCGAGCCATTGAACATGTGTGCATATGCGGTTGTGTTTGTGTCGCATGTCATAGATACAGTGCAACACAGTTGAGGGGAGGTGTTGGGCTCGAACTTCGTGCGTTCCCCGAATAACCTATGTTACTCACCCCGTGGCCGGCGACCCCTCGCCAACAAGGAAGCAGGGCCACCGGAATGCGGGACGATGACTGTCTGCTGGCCACAAAGGACATGACAACTGCCGTGCCCCAAGGGGTGCAATTATGGCGCCTTACAGGAGACCAAGCCAGGCTGCAGGTGGCCGGTACACGTGGAAGGTACACGTCCGCGTCCGCCGGACAATCAGAGTCAGCGGAGGCGACGGCATTGGCGCACGGGCCGATTGTATTGATGGCCTGCCAGCCCGGAATCGCGGGAACTTACTCGGAGGCGCTTTTCAACGACCTGGCAACGCCCGTTGTCGACCATTCCGGGAACCGGTGTGAAAAAAACCTGAGCGACGGCGGAGAACCGATGAGTGGGCAAGAGGCGGTGGGTCTTCGAGGTTGTGGCGAGGAGAGACACATCCGTGCGTTCCGCTTGGACTGTAAGAGTGGTGCGTTACGGTTGGACTGTGAGAGTGGTTGAATGGGGAGGCAGGGGATGAAATTATGGGTGCAGGGAGAGTGAAAGGAAAGGAAAGAAACGAATAAACGTCTCTATATCCAGATGATGTCGGAGCAGTCGTTTCCTCAAGGTGCCAGCAGATGAAAAGTTCTCGTCTTCAGCTTCCTTGGCGGCAGCAGCAAATGTCGCGCAACAAGCGAGAGGCGAGTGGAAAGAACCAAACGGAAACGTAACTAGTGGCCTTTCAGGGCCTATTTTATACCACTCTTTGAGTAGCTGCTGCGAGAACACTTGCAAAGTACCCTTTACGCCATTATTCATAGCGCAGTGGGCAGGCACTCATTATGTCATCCTTTGCCATTGTTCGGAGAAGCTTGGTACTCGCAGCACACTTGCAAGGAACTTTTTGCAATTTTTTTTGCGGTGTGACTGATGACGATAAAAATTCTGCCAGAAGCTTTCGGAGTTCCCGGAATTCCTCACAGTGGGTATTCGCCACAGTTAATAAGTGAACAAAATTGAGCTTTTTAAATGGGTTGAAGCTTTTGACGGTCCACTCATTGCGCAATTCGCATTATGTGACACCTGGTTGTTCGTTTGCTGTTCTCAAACGCGCTATTGCTCATAATAACGTGTTTCCTTTCCCAACATCAAGCCTGCCCAAGGGCAGTTTGCAGAGGAGTTCTATGTACCTGTGTGGCTCAGTGGTATTTTGCTGGGCTGGCTCGCAGTGTACCAGGGTTCCAATCCCGTTTTGTCATTTGGTTATTTTATTTACATTTGTTTCGTATTTTTCCGATTGTAAGTACGGACACTGGCGGAAGCAGACAACTACGGCGCGCTTGCGATCCAAGTTATGATTTCATAACATCTTCACTGTGAAAAAAGAAGGAAACAGCCTATGGTGTGCACGTTGGAATAGCCAGACCGCTGTCTCGTGGCGGCAAAACATGGTGGCTGTACTTCTTCCTCAAGCCTAACAAAGTGTGCTTATAATGAGTAGTGGTACAACATATCAGTACATCTTAAGCGGAAGTAAGTTTGTAAAGTTGTTTTTAAATGATGATGTGAAGATCCAGTTAAAGAACTACCGCGTCAAGGCTTAAAAGTGGCACTAAAGGAAAACAATGATTTGGTTCAGATTGATAAGCTGCCCTGTTATAACTTTCATGCCCCAAGTTTCCCTACCATAAATTTCTTATTAGGAGAGAAATTTAGGTTGAAGTTTCATTTTTAGATATCACGCCGAAACCATCGCACGCAGCGCAAGAAACTGCATATTGTATGTTTCATTCTCTCGCGACATTGGTTCGACGAAATTATTCTAAACATCGTATTTTAGGTCTGTGGTACCCAGAGATGGCAGTTTACTTCAACAGTTTTATTGATTAGAAGCTATGAAGGACGCAGTACACGTCTTAAAAAAATATGACGTCACGGTGTTTGGTGCGAGAATCTCAATGAGGGCATGTCCACTCTTTTTCGCGCGTTTTCTCGCTTACCAATCACCGCCTGGCGGTAAAAGTGGCGTTTTATGAATGTATATTCTAAAATTACGTGAAAACCGGTTTCGCTTATTAGTGTCCCTTCAACAAATAGTATGTAATTCAAAAAGATATACAACATATAGAAAAACTTGAAAAACATAGAATTGCGTTAATCTGACGTAGGCCATGCCGCCAGCTTTACTGCATCATCGGTGTCCGCGAAACGTTGCCGGCTTACTTTTTTTTTTAAATCCACCTAGGGCTATTCATAAGGACTTCAGCGATTCTCAGTTCAAATCGAACCTTCATTTTAAAAGCACAGAAGGTCATCATGAAAAAAAACAAGTAACACAAGAAAAATCACGTTTTTCGAGTAGCATATATCTTTGACAAAACTGATAAGAAACGTGGCTTCTAGCTCTCGGGAATATCTCATTTTGCTGCGCCACGGAAAGCACGCGAGAAAAGTTTCTATTGAGGCGCGTTTGTTTAAAGGTCCACTGCAATAGTTTTTGATCATGGTCAGATAACGGGGCCGATGAGTACTATAGCCGAGCCTCATCATAGCACCAACTATCAGTCAAATATCAATGCACTACATGCGGCAATGAAAAGACAAGTTGAGCACTCTTCCTCCGCTCTTAGTGAATTCTGAGATAGAGTGGTGCGAACACTTCATGGGCGCGTGGACACGGTCATTAGCTCATTTGAGCATACACTTGTGGCAAACATTCTATAGTGATATAAGTTTTTATTAGTGAACAACACCAACGCATTCGTGATTAAGTCCCTAAACTAAGCTATTGCTTTCAAAGAGAAAATTTAGTGAAAGCATTCGTGATCGTATGCGCACTAACTTAGATTCTTGCACCTTCGTCGTCATCCCCATTCATTGTGCAACCTTCACCGCGCCTCTCAGTACTAGAGGGGAGAGAAAGGAATTAAACTGAGCTACAGATTGTTGCACCTCCATTACGCCCCGTGTGTGGTCTCTTTTACCGCGCACCCTTCTTGCTTCTGTAGTATATTTTAGTCAATGAACACTCAATGGTGTGATAAGTCGTTTTCACCGTCTATTTCGGGGGCAGAATTAAAGGTACAGCGGACATTCTTTTGTGAAAAAATTGTAAAAATGAATATCTGCTACAACCGACCTTTCTGAAGGCGGCTTATTTTCTTCAAGGCCGCAGCCCTGAAAAAGGCTTGTCTACTGGTGAAAATCCTGACTCCATGACACCTTAGAAGTGTGGCAGCTTGAGCTAGTTGGTATGGCATGACGATAGTTATAGCGCGAGAACAAAACGACGACACAGAGACAAGAAGGACACGAAAGACACGAGCGCTAACTTCCAACTGAGTTTATTGCGCAGAGCACGAAAATATATAGAGGAGACAGTGACCATGTGATAAAAACCATATGACACAAGAACAGAACATGAGTAAGAAAACCAAACCAAACAACACAAATACAAAGGCACTGAAAAACAGCAAAGAAAAACCTAGAAGAAACACCTCCTGTTTACGAATGTTTCATTAAAAGATTCCATTTTCGCTTGGCTTTCTGCCTGGTTTTTGGGTGACCTTTTTGTAACACTAGTTGTTTTCCACCCAAATGCTCGGGCTATTCTTTCCTCTGATCTTACAATCAAGCACTACGCACTCTTGTATATTATCGAATAATGCATATATAAGCAATATTCTCGAGGCCACGACTTATACCCTCTTGTATGTGATGATGAAGCTTGTCTTACAATTCATCTCTATCTTCTCTAAAACAAATGACCAATTATTGAAAGCTGCGATGAGGAGTAACAGGAAACTTGATGTGTAAGAATAATGAGGTTATCTGAGCATTTCAAGGCATGCACTGGCAGAAATGGCAGTAGAAGGTCAAACAAAACATGATTTATTATAAGAATGAACCAATACGAAATTTCAAAATCTTTCAATCCTCTAAACGCATTTTTTCGAAAGTACAAATGTGTCCTATGAAGGGCAATATACTGTTCGAAAATATTAAAAAGTTAAAAATAAATGAATATGAGCCTGCACTCTTATTCAAGTCCTGGTCAAGCTTGGGTATATCCAAGAAACCAGCCGAAAAATGTCCAGTTTTCTGGCTACAGCCTGCCCCTTCAGCAGGACCTTATTAACACTGTAGCTTCGGTGAATGGGAAATAGGAAACTTAGAGAGAGCATTGTTTTCCATGATTGGCAGTGATCTTCGGTCGCATTCGAGCAGTTTCAATAGGAAATTTAAAGAGGCCAGATTTCTGTCTAATATCTCAACAACTTTAATTTTGCGCATGTTCTGCTGCTGAGTAGTGCTGATCAGTATACCATTTAGGTTTGAAGCATTGAGGTGAATTTTAAGGCACGCTTTACACAGAACTTTGGTATAATTTCCGTCCGCTGGGATTATTAGCTAATGCGCTGTTCAAGCCCCTCATGGCATACATGTTGCACATTGCGTCCTGAAGTGCACAATTTTACCTACAGCATGCTGTTAAATTATTGTTTTTTCGTGCTTTAGTCAGGTACTCGTATAGGTGCACTAGGTTTAGAACTTCGACACGCGAGATTTAATCGCGAGCACAGGGTTCCTTTGAGACCTGGAATCAACCCTCTCTTGCTGCCCAAATCAAGGTCGTCTGCCGAGCATGGGCTTGGTAACACTTCATTCTTTTTCTCTCGTTCTTTTTATCTCTCTTCATGCTACCGGTCATTCTTAGCCTTATATGTTACAGCATCAGTCGCCTTGTCTGTCCTTCACTCCTTTCTAGCACTGTCACCAGCTATCGATCCACTTTTGTTGGAATGTTTATTTTGGCGGAGGTTTTACTTTTCCAGTGATCCGAAAGTTGACAAGACACTCCGCGTGCGATCTTCCTATACAATGTGTGCTGTTTTTTTTGTTTGTTTTTCTTCGCTGCCCTGAGTCAAGTTTAACCGTCCTGCTTTCAAAAGAGTGACAACCCGATCGATAGCGGATTTCTCGTAAAGGCTTCAAAAGATGCACCCCCCCTCCCCTTCCTCACCTCGACTCGCTATTCTGCAGAAGGTTCGGTGAAGACTTTGACCTTAGCTTATCGGGAGCTTCTCAACTCTCTTACGACACGATTCCACGAAAGCTGGCCTTTACGTAACAACTTTATGTTCACGCTAGGATATCCTTTTAACTCATAACTAGTATATGAAAAATATTTCGTCCATGTGGATGCTTAACTTGCTGCAAGACTTCCAAAGCGTCAGGCTGAAAGATCCGAATTCTATTATTGCTAGCGTGTCCAGTTTCGCCTTCAAAGCAGAACGTGTCTGCATTGTGAACACGCATAACGGCTCTGAATTTTGTTCCCATTACTGCACCGTAATTTGGTTGAGGCAGTATATAAAATAGACGGTTTATTTTTTGCAGTTTGCTAGCATTTGCTATGGTACATTCGTTCTTTAAAAATTCAGCATACGTTACAATGGGCTGGTGGTCTGAGAAATTGCTTTAGAGAATTGATCCGTGGAACAGTCTGTTTTTTTAATTTTTCATCAGCTGTTTGCTCACTACAATATTTTGTGCTGCGAAAGTGCCCTAAAACTTGGAAGTATTTGTTATCTAACAAAGCTGATCTTATGTACGTAAAAAGAAAGTTCTGCGTGGGTGGTGCACCAATATCTCGGGGTATTATTTTCTTTGCACATTACTGCATTTGCCCGGAAGATGAGAAAACTCAGGAAGATGTCTTTATGATCAGCTACATTGTTAAGCTTATCGAAGTATGTGCCAAAAAAGGACGTTATCTTTACCAGAAAAAAATGTTTACTTTCCCCAAACTGCCAGTATACAGCGTTGGTTGCTTAAACGTATCCGCCTTTTTGCAGTATTGTGTTTGTTCTTCAGTAGCTTTTTATATACAATTTATGCTCTCGTTAGTGTAAGACTTCATACTTCTGCACTGACGCTCACTTGCACACAATATTGACCCACATTCTCAGCCAGAAGTTCATTTCGTGAAATTACCCTCCTACGCGCACAACATTAAACAAGGCTGTCATGAACAGCGACTCTCTTGGCATCTTTTAGAGTTAGCTACAAAAGTTATAGCTGAGCAGTGTTTTTTCACTGCCAGGGAACGACCATCTTTTACAAAAGGCTACTTGGTTCATCCTAACCGAGTTATTACAATGTTTCTACTTCAGCTACTTTATTGCTGCTTTTAAGAGCTTTTGATAAATTTGCAGCACTGTTTTCTCTAATCTGAAACGACAACGAACGATACGAAAAAAAAAATCGGCATAAAACAACTGTAATATCCTTTGTTACTGCTCATGAAAAATGTCCGAAATAACAAAATTCAAAAGAAAAAAATATCTCTATGTTGGCAACTCGGCTCTCCGATTTGCGCTTGCTTACTTGGTGGCCACCAAAAATTTAGCACAAGCGTATTGCGAACCCAACAACACTTTAGGCACATAAGTATTCCGGACGAAACAGCATTTATCCGTGACAAAACGGCGTTGCGTGCCTGAAGGCATTCCTCCCACTCATTCATTTGTTCGTTTCACTTTAGTTGTCAATATTTTCCCTCGGAAGCACATCATGACTCTCATGATGGCACACTCAGATCTGAGGCGCGAGTGAAAAAATAAATAAATACTGCTGATAAGAAAAAGACGTCTTTAGAAGCGCCTGCGATGCTCAAGAAAACAGTTAATGCGAAAAACTGCAATGAGAGTGTGTGGAAGTGCGTGAAAGCGAAGCTCGTAACAGCACGGCCAACGCAACTCGTGACGTCAGCGAGCTGCCTGGGCTGCCGACTCCAAGGTGCGGGTCACGTCCCGCGCTCAGAATCACTCCGGATGGGCTAATAGTATAGAGAAGAGACCGACGAGACTGGGACACCGTACGTGCCCGCCCACGCACTCACGAGCACACAAACAACGAGGGTTGCGGGAAGAAGCGTGGGGTTGAGAGATGGTTTGTGGATCTTCAACAAAGAACTTCTTCGTGCCCTAAACAAAGAAAGAAAGAGTAGAATCGCGAGGACGTCAGAAGAGAAAAAGAAACACACACGCTCTATAATAGGCGACCGCTCGAGAATAGTCGTCTTGAAGACTGCCTGAGCCTAAGCGTAGGTCCTTGGGCGTTTGCACCATCGCCGGGAAGGAGATCACCGGCGCCCCATTCGTATCTTGCTGGAAGCAGCGCAATTTGCTACGGCTCGCTTGACACGACTAGAATCGCCATGGGTTTCAAAGGGCTCTCCTGCGGAATTCTTCGCGTTCCCTTTTTTACTTTTTCTACACTGACGCCTATACATATAATTCCGCTTCTGCATCTGCCTTCGAGCAACGAAAAATAACTACTAAAGGACGGGCTTAAAAACAAGCGGCATACATTAGAGATACTCTCCTCGGCAACGAGATGCGTAATAGATTTTGAAAAGGCCAAAGTGTGGTTGCGTATTGGTGCCTACTTCAAATTGGAGTGTCCCTTGCGCCGCCAGTGATGGCATGCATGTGGTGTCTAGATTCTCTCTATAATGTATATGAAATACAGCAGGAATTCCACCAGGATTCTTAACCGAAAACACCAACTATTTTGTGATGAAGAGCATCAAATTAGCATTGCCACTGTCAGCTGCTCAGAGACTTCTGATAATCGTCCTCTTTTGCCAGAAGCAAACGTGTACCACTGAAAAATATTTTTGTTATTGTTTAGAAGAAAATTTGGCCAAGCATACCATACTTATTACTTTGAATTTTACAAAGCGTATTGACGTTAGAATTGTTGCAAGCCAAATGACTCAGCAAGCCAAATGACTTAAACCAAATGACTCGTTGGAATACTCCGGAGATCAAAAAATGGTTTCGTGGCAGCCTTCTCAATTTCCCACAATATCGTCCAAGGGCTGCTCTTCAGTAAACTTGTTCCAAGATTATTGCTAATTGTTTCAATACCACATTCTGGTGACATGTTAGCAAAAGTTGTTTATAGCTGAATTTTCATACTTCGATTTTCCTGTTATCTATGCCTTTAGGATAATTGCCAAGTTTCTCTACGTTGCACTTTTTTCCATGGCAGCATTGTGGCATGTGCGAATATCTGCATAATGTGTACTTACTTATTCCACTGAAAATATATTTAGCCGAAAAATAATTTCAAACCACTGAGGTTGCCTAAATTTACGTAAAAAATAATACTTTGGCCACTAGAGTGCCCTTACATTATTATTACCTGACTCTGTGTATACTGAATTTATTTAAGTGGCTTTATTTTCGCTTCGGTTGATCAACAACAGCTACCTCACTAGTCATTACATTAAATAGGTGCATTCAAAACTAACAACATGACATCTCGATGCGTTGATTTCTTACCCTTTGAATATATGGCAGTCATTATCGTGTTTATTTCCCAGAAGCTGAGTACATGGACAAAGTTTGTCATAATGTGGATGTAAACAAGTTGTAACACTACGCAGCACTGCAACTTCACTTGTATAAGATTCATGTATTGGAATTGTAAGGAGACGGAATCCAGAAAAAAACTATGGGACAGTCTTCCTTTTTGTCACATCTACATTTAAAGCAGAATTTATTACTGTGAAGCTCGCCTAACTATTGTGATAAGCAAATTTAATCGAAAACCAACAGAAGTGGTGTGGTTCTAAAATATAACTGTAAAATGCGTGTCAAGTGTCTGAAGATATGCCACTGCAGTGCAGTAGCAGATACATGAAAATGTAGTGTTCTTTGTTACATTATGCTAGATTATATATATATATTGAATGAATCAACCCCTCAGTTGATCACAATTTCCTTTTTATTCATTGCAGTTCAGTACTTGTTCTCAATGATACTCCAGCAGATGCGTTCAAATAGGTGTCACGACTGCCTGGTAAGAGCCATTTTTAAGTGCGCATTCCGTACAGATGTACTCACCAAATCGACAAAAAATTCTGCGTTTGTGCGGAGTTGGAATTTAGTTTTTGTTTTTAATGAAGCACTGCACACGTATTCCGCAGGCCCATAACACGCCATGACGCCGTGGATTGCACGGCGAGAGTGCCCACGCCCCCATACAATAGCTGCAGCCCATTGGAGGCTGAAAAAGGAACAATGAGGCGAACTGAGTCCCTGCTACCACGTTCCTGTCATCCCCGTTTTCTGCAGTGAGGAATCCACCGACGCGTTTTTTATTTATGCACGCCTATTTGCTTCGACTCTTCGTTTGTTTTCCCCAAATTCACAAGTCGCCACAAAACCACGCCAGCGGCTAGCTTTCTCATCGACTTCGCCAGAGCCGCGTTCGATCATCTGCAGCACGCCGACAGGGCCAGACGACAGCGTCCCAAAAATGAACACAATGCCGTATTTCTTTTCATCTTGTTTTCTCTTTTTCTTTCTTTTCATGGCCTTTTGTCTTTCGTTTACTATTGCACTGTTTCGAGTATTGCACTGTTTCGAGTAGATTGTTCCGACGTTTGGCTTGTGTGTGTGTGTCCACTCTAAAGCATTCGGCTATCAACTTCGATGTCTGGAGCTTGTCTCACTCACCTTGCACTTACACAACAATGGGCAGCGATTTATTCGGCAAAGCCTCATAGTCGTAGTGTTTACGTTTCTTTTCCATGGACGCAAGGCACAATCTTTGTCATCTTGAAAAGCGAAAGTTGGGAGTTCCTTCTATTTCCGAAAAATAGTGCGAAAAAACGACCCCGAAGACACAAGGGTAAAGAAAGACACAAATGAAAAGTTAGCTCAAGACTGAATCGTTGTCTCGAGAGAAACCTGAGCTCATCTTCCCTGCAGCAGGCGGTGGCAGTGGAATTAGGAAGGAAGAAAAAAAAATAGAACCGAATGTTTCGTTGAAGCTGCCTCCAGCGCGGATTTACTATGTCGGCTCGGAAAATCCTCCCGTGCTTTAGGAACCGAAGATTTCTCTTACAGTCAGTGTTTCAGCGGTGAAAGACATGAGTTTTTAGTAGATTGTCAGACCTTGGAACAAAATGGCTTCTTCTCCCAAAGATTGTGTGTTGGATAAGGACACTACGGGAGAATAGCACCACTTCCTCAATTGCCTGGAGAAAGATTTCAAGCACGCGATTACAAGCTTTTAGATTGAAACCATGAAGTCTTGGAATATATTCGAACTTCTCCGCAGGGGTGTCACAACATGTACGTAAATAGAACACAAATAAAATGTATTTTTTTGCGCATGGTGACAACACAAGATATTACAAATGCAGAGAAGGCGAAATAAATTTACCATATTTCTACCATGATACAGATATTTACATGTAAACGTACGTAATTTATGTAGTGCTTTTTAAAACCACATGTATTATGCATTGACATCGTTCCTGGGCTTTAGTGATAAGGAGCGTGTTGTGCAAAAAGTTGGACACACTAAGAAAGTAGGTAGTGATTCGAGTTCTCAAGAAGGTTTTGTGTTTGTCACCCATTATCTTTTGTTTGTAAGCACCAGGCTTATTTTGGCATCGTGAAGTGTGACTATAATGACGAAGTTCCACCGCGGTAGCAATGATGAAAACTTTGAAAAGGATGTCCTTACTTATTTTTTCTTTCTTGCCTTTATTTAGGCTTGCGTGTGGCAAAGTACATTTAGAAAACACTGTGTGCGTCGCACGCTATTTCTATAGCACGCACGCACATTTTACAGAGCCACCGTTTATGCAACTGCAGGTGCGACAGATAAAAAGATCTGTTTTTCACCATAGCGAGCTCTTATATGAAATCCTTTGTATTTTTTTTGGAGTACACATTACTTTTTGCTAGTTGGAGTCTAGCATGCGCCATCAGAGAGCAAACAAGACGAGTGCGGTTGCCTCTTATCTTTCCCGTGCACACCGTTAAAAGTCGCCGAGATGCTATGTTTTCATGACCGTTGCCACTATCATTACCAACAAACAGAATCGCTCGGTGACGTCAGTTGTTAGCGTTAAGCGCAGAAAGCGTGGTGCGCAACAAGGTGCCGCGATATATTTATTTTCAAGAACGCTGTTTTCAGCGCGTTATCTTTGCATAGTAAACTCCTCTTCCCCCACTTTATCCCAGGCGCACTATTCAAGGCAAACGGGAATCGTTAATAGCAGCAATGGTAGAAGCAAAGAGCTCATGTATATCTTATGCTTATTTGCATATTAAAGGCCGCAACGTTTAAACGCGGTCGTTTATGCAGTAATAAGAAAGTGGGCCAACCGAGGTGTGTTCTGCATTAAATTACACCCACCGCCATTTGACCATTTCTGAGCCATGTGTGCGCGTACAGCCTGAAAGCTAGTTAGTAAGTAACGACAGACTTTATTGTATTGTCACGGCCACTTAACAACAAAAAATCTAAGTGGGGCCTGCGGCATGCCGCCGATGCGGCGGGATGAGCCTAGTTCACCTCGCTCCCGCTCTGGCGCCACCGCTCCTCCTAGAAAAAACGCTGTCACAAGCGTTTTTACGCTGGAATGTAGGCCGTAAATAACGCGTTTTGTAGCTGCACATCAAAGGTTCAATTTTGAATCATTATTAGGAGTACCCATTGCACCACATAAGTAAACAGTTTGCGCTAGGAGGGCCAATAATTCGTAGAACACAGGCCTCAATAAATGCTGCCTGTTTGCTTTACCTGAACTGTAAAGAAGTGTTCTAGTGCGAAAATATTTGTTAGTAGCTTCACTTCTTCCTTCAAGACGAAACAGTTAGTTATGCAAGCACTGACGAGAGTGGCCAATGGGTCCGAACGCCTTTTATTGTGAAATTAGATTTTCCTCTGTGTCTCTGTTACAGGCAATATGACAACATCGGCCGGTTAGGTAGGATAGTAAATAACTCGGTTAACAAATCAGTTGCGCGTAACTTGTCTAATATATTGCATCATCATCTGGATCCCTTCCCCGGGTTTTCCTAGACTGGGTGTTGTTCTTTTGCAGGTAGGGGGATAATCTTGAAACACAGTAGGAACCGCCGTTAGATGCAAACGCTTAATCTTGAAGTTCTCTTATAGTCGTCTCAGTAAAATATAAAGAGCACACGACCGACCACTCACTCGGCTACCAATTGCTTCCTCTCACTGACAGCCCTTGCCGAGAAATATTCTTCAGCCAAGCACCCCATGCTGTAGATCACATGGAAATTTATAGCACTGCAAGGTAACGTTTGTTCCCGCGTTCCACTTGCACAGCTGCACACAACAGCTTCGTAGCATCACACCGCTAGAAAAGTCAAACTGCTACAAACGCGCGCAAAAGAAACACCGCACATTAGCACAGAAAACATGTGTCTAGCTGCCCATACATACGGTCACACAAAGCAGCGGGCGTGCACAAACAAACCACACGACAAAGCGACAAACGCTCATAATTCGGCGGCGATTCCAATGTCATTGCTCCATACGGGAGCAATGAAGTTCTGCCGCACTCTGATCGTCCTTGGACAGAATCATTAAATGCGAAGCATTTCTTAGCGAAGTTCGGCGACTTTGAGCGTATCTATCTAGCCGCCTACGACTTTTAGCTTTCCTGGCCGTTATGATAATGGTATCGATGCCAAACATAGTATAACATGAGTCCATAAAGAACATATTTACTAGTCATAACATGAAAATCATGATATGTCATGAATGTAATGATTCATATTTCCTGACCCTGCAGCTCTTGCGATGGTTTTTCGTTCACATGGCATGTTGCAAAAGTGGAATGGTATGGCATGATTGCACGCCGAACACAAATGACACACCATAACATGAAAAGTATGTCATGCGTGTCATGCAACAGCATGACTACATGCCCTGCTCATGATGCCCACGTGACCGTTCCGCTAGCGTCATATTTGCCAAATTTGGTATTACAGTACGTTAATCGATGACGAAAGTATGTGACTGGTGCTAACATGAAAATCATGAGATGCGTGTTATGTAACAACATGACTACATGCTACGCTCATGATGCGCTCACGGTCGTTTCGCTAGCTTCACATGTGCCAAACTTGAGAATACGCGACGCGAACGCTCGACATAGGAAAACGACACGTCCAAACATGATAATCACGACATGCGTGTCATGACAAGACTACATGCCACACTTATGATGCGCTCACGGCCATTTCGCTAGCCTTACATAAGCCCAATCTGGTATGACGTGACGCCAATGTATCATGAAGGTATGTGACTGGTGCAAACATGATAATCATGAGATGCGTGTCATGTGGGAACATGACTACATGCCACAGTCAGGACGCCAATACATATCGATGTGACGCGGTGCGCGCGCTCGCCAGCGTTATTTTCGTCGCGTCACGCTGGTGTTGCCACGGTTGCCACGCCAGGCACTCGTCCTGCCATATAGTCGAAGGCGCGCACAGTGCTGCGTTGCTTTGACGCATGCGCGTTTCAGCGCGTTTGGCGTCCGTCCGTCACGAAAAGAGAGAGACGCAGTGTTGTCTGAGTAACGCATCGGCGCGAGATGCAGCATGTGGCATTTCGTGCTGGTTGCCACCGGGCCGCGCTGACGCACGCTGGTCGCGCCTAGCGTCAGACTATAGAGTTCTCGCGTTTTGCTAACGTAGCGTCGCTGTTCACAGCGTGCGCACGCGTCAACGCTACATTGGCGAATATTAAGCCTTTCATCATTCGCTCGCGCCCATTTTTCTAGCTCCACACATACCATATTTTGCGTTGCGTGACGTCAATATATGACGAAATATATCACTGGTGCAAACATGATAATCCTGACACGCGTGTCATGCAAAAACATGGCAACATACTACGCTCATAGCGTTCTCGCAGCCGTTTCGCTAGCTCCATGGATGCTTGACTTGGTATCGCGTGACGGGAATAGATGACGAAGGTAAACAACACATCCAAACATGATAATCATGACGCGGGAGTCATGTATGGCATCATTTACCTCCACCTTGTGACGTTGTGATGATTCTTATATGACATATCAATATTTGTTATTCGTGCTTCGCGTATAACTGATTTCCACTGTACGTGGGATCTGCAATTTTTTTTTCTTCAGCCACGTTTCCCTACGCTGTAGATTTGAGGGGAAGTCGTGGTATTGCAAGCATTCATCTCTTTTCGCGTTTCGACTTGCACCGCGACACACACTGCAGCACTACGGCTCGTTGCATCACACCGTTAAAAAAATAAACATCTGCACACGCGCACACTATAAAAACTGTCCTAAAACACAGGAAACGTGATGCACACTACTTCTAAGCACGATCAAACGCAAAGAAGCACGAGAAAGCACGCGAAAAACACCTGGTCACGCACTAATCCTCCCGCTCCCACATTCAAACACGAATTGCCGTCCGCTTTGACTGGTGGAGCGTGAGCGCCCTCTGCCCAGACGCGCTGGCTCATTCATGGCGACGCGACCCAGCAGGTCGCACTTTGTTTTAAATGTGAAGCATTTCTTAGCGAAGTTCGGTGATTTTGAGCGTATCTATCTATCTAATCTATCTATCTATCTATCTATCTATCTATCTATCTATCTATCTATCTATCTATCTATCTATCTATCTATCTATCTATCTATCTATCTATCTATCTATCTATCTATCTATCTATCTATCTATCTATCTATCTATCTATCTATCTATCTAGCCGCCTACGACATTTAGCTCTTCTGGCCGTTTCAATAGGGGTATCAATACCAAACTTGGTACTACAAAACGTGACTGTATGACGAGCATAAGTGACCAGCCATAACATGAAAATCATAACATGTGTGTCATGTCTGCCATGATTTAAATTTCATGGTCTTGCTGCTCTTCAGGTGGTTTAAACACACATGTTGCAAAACTGGTACACTATGACACGACAACGCGGCGAACACAAGCGACAGACCCTAACATAAAATATTGACATGCGTGTCGTGTACAAACATGATTACATGCCACGCTTATAATGCACTCACGGCTGTTTCGCTACCTTCACCTATACCAAATTTGGTATTATGAGACGTGAATGGACAACGAAGGTGTGTGACTTGTACAAACATGATAATCAGGACATCCGTGTCACGTAACAACATGATGACATGTCACGGTCATGATGCGTTCGAAGCCGTTTCGCAGGCTTCAGATATACCAAGTTTGGTATTACGGGACATGAATAGATGACGAAGGTATGTGACTGGTGCAAACAAGATATTCATGAGGTGCATCTCATGTAATAACATGACACCATGCTACGCTCATGATGTGCTGATGGCCATTTAGCTAGGTTCACAAGTATCGAATTCGGTAATGCGTGACGTGAATGGATGACACAGGTAAATGTTTCGTCCGAACATGATAAATATGACATGCGTGTTATGTAATAACTTGACTACATGCCGTACTAATGATGCGCTCATGGTCGTTTCGCTAGCTTCACTAATGCCAAGTTAGGTTTTACGTCACGTAAATGAATGACGAAGGTATGTGACTGATGCCCACTCTAATAATCTTGAGATGTGCGTCATGTAAGAACATGACTACACGAAACACTCAAGGCGCCAATAAACATTGACGTAACCCAGCGCTGTGCGCCCCGGCGTCCGTTTCGTCGCGTCACGCCGGCGATACCACGGCCAGCGCCGATATTCCTGCCGTATAGTACCAGGCTCACGCCGCGCTGCGTTGCTTTGACGCTTGCGCGTTTGAGCGCACTCGGCGTCCCTCCATCCCATAGCGAGGTATACGCAGTGCTGTCTTGGTAACGTGATCGGTGCGAAATGTAGCATGTCGCATTTGCCGGTTGCCACCGGGTCGCGCCGATGGAAGCTGGTCGCGCCTGGCGTAAGGCTCTACAGTGCTCCTGTTCTGCTAGCGTAGCGTCACTGTGCCCAGCGTGTGCTTGCGTATACTGGGCCCTTCACGATACGATCGTGCCCGTTTTGCTAGCTCCACATATACCAAATTTCCGTAATGTAAATGGATGACGAAAGTATACGGCTTGTGCAAAGATGATAATAATGACACGCGTATCTTGTAAGAACATTACAACATATCGCGCTCATGATACGTTCGCGGCCGCTTTCCTAGCTCTACATATACCAAATGTGGTATCGCGTGACGTGAATATACGACGAAGGTAAATGACACCTACAAAGTTGATAAGTTGATACTCATAATATGCGTGTCATGTAAAGCATGACTACATGCGACGCTAATACCATGCTCGCGGCCGTTTCACCAGCTCCACATATATCTAATTTGGTATTACGTGACGTGAATGGGCGACGAATGTAAATGACAGTTTTGAATATGATAATCATGAGATGCGTGTGACGTATGACATAATTTACTTCCGCCTCGTACCGTTGTGCTGATTTTAAACTGACAAATCAACCTTCCTTCTTCGTGTTTCGCATATCACCGATTTCAACTGTACGTGGGGATCTGCCAATTTTTTTTATCCTGTGGCCTTGGTATTGTTCTCCGAAGTATATCAACCATTCTTAATATAACAGTATATCATTAATGACGAAGATGCAGAGTGTCTTGCTTACCGGCTTTGCTGATTTTAAGGGCGAAGCTCCTTATGTTATGGGTCTCTCACTCCTTCTCCTCCTTCGTATGTATGTATGTATGTATGTATGTATGTATGTATGTATGTAGTATGTATGTATGTATGTTTGTAGCCACTGGTGGCACATACACAGTAAAAATTTTTACACCCAAAGGGTGTAAAAAGGGTGCTTTTACGAGAAAGCACCCTTTGCAACACTCTTTAACACTCATAAATGGTCGATTGAAAAAAAAAGCACCCTTTTGTTTGGGTGCTTGCCTCGATAGCACCCTAAGTAGGCTCTAAGGGTGCTTTTGTGCCTGATAAGGGTGTAGGTGACGATTCATCAGATTGAATATTCAGCTTAAGAAGAACACATAATTATAATATTTCGGCTTTTACGTCTCTAAAACCTCGATATGATTATGAGGGTCGTCGTAGTGGTAAGCTCCAGAGATTTTGACCATTTAGTGTTCGTTAATGAGCGCTGATATCGCACAGTGCACAGGCTTTCTACCATTTCACCTCCGTCTTAATTTGATTGGCACGGTCGGCATCAAACCCACGACCTTCGAATTGGCGGCCGAGCAGCGTAGCTACTGCACGAATATGTGGACCTTGCGTTAATTGACGGCCTAATTGACTTAGAATATGTGAAGGTGCTCTCCGAATACAGCAGAATGCCAGCAGAAGCAAATCGCGTTTCATCTATAATGGCAATTACCTGCAATCCATGTTACGAAGCTTTCCTTAGCGTTGGTTATAAGCTACATGTTTGCTATGAAATATATACAGGAACATAATGTTCACCCCAGTATGGGTGTGTGTGCGTGAGCCTGCGCATGTGTTCGTGTGTAAGCGCGGTTTTGTGTACACCCGTGCATGTGTGCGTGCGCGTGTATGTGCGAGTCCGTGCTTGTGTTAAGCGTACCGTGCACATGTGTACGCCCATGCAGTCGTGCGTTTACGGTCGCGTGTGCGTGTGGCCGTATGTGTGTATACGTGTATGTGTGTGCGCCTGTGAATAAGTATGTGTGTGTATCAACCCGTTCGCCCTCAAATTTCGCGCGCGCGCGTGTGTGTGTGTGTGCGTGCGGGAGGGGGGCACTGCTTCGTAGTGTTTAAGGTCCCACGCCTGTTCAGACTGGGAGTCTATATGGGAGGTGGCTTAAGGAATGGGGGTGGTCAACGCAGTGTACACGGACTATTCAGTACATGGAAAACAGCTGCACATTGTCGTACCTCATTGTTGCTTGCGAACTTGCTGTGGTAGCTGATTAGCTCCGTTTAGGCACTTCTACGCTCGAAAACGTGGGTTATGACAAATTCACATTGAACTTGTCACTGCACTTATGCACAAGCATCGTTTATATTAACAACGCTTAACAAGAACGTGCCCTGCCTTTGCTACAGGTGCTTAGCTAGCTCATTGGGCAACCACATGGAATTATGTGCTGATTATGTGGTCAGCAAAAAGTCTGTTATAACAACCTCTGCACATTCCGTGGTGCGTGACAAGCCGTCTAAACATCCACAACTGTAGATTAATTTGTTCCAGCTTCGACTACGCATTCGGTGTTTACGGCACCATACGCGGAATCGCCAGACACGGACAATGCGAAAAAAAATTCCTCTGAAAATTGTGTTGCGATGCTCTCCCGCTAATGCCACCGAGGACGAAATAATTATTGTTTCTGGCCATTCCAAGGTGCACTTTGTTTTCCCGCAAGTTTTGCTTCACTATTTTTCGCCCACTGCAATCGCATTCCGTCAAAATACTCAAAGAACCCGAGGCTGGTAAAGAACCTGCGTCGCTGTGCGACTGGCTGGAAGGAGAGTTGCCATTTACAAGGCGTCATTCCGCGTCGTACGGCCGTCCGCCGTATGCGCCATAGCGTTTGCCTTCGGCGCTGTCTTGGCGGATTTCCCGCCCCTTCCCCCCCCCCCAGCTCACCCTGGCCAGCGTTGCTCCCACAACGGCGGCGTAGATAAGCGAATAGTTGCGTCACCGAACAGCTGCGTCCACTGCTGCGGCACCGCCGCCAGTGCCTACTCCTCCTCTTCCTCTCTCTCAACGTTGCTCTCTCTCTGTCTGATCAGTCTTTCAAATGCGTTACGTTGGTCTGGGGTCGTGGTCGCTGTGCGAGTTCTAGCGAACAGGCGCATCTTCAATGGTGGTCACGCATGACACCGTGTTCGAAGTGACGCTCGGATTAAGGAATATTCGTGGAGCGGCGGACGCGGACAACGTGGGCCTGTTAACGGTGAGTGTACTGTTTTCGTAGGTAGTAATCATACAGCGGGGTTTTTAGCACAGCGGCCGCGTCAGCAGCACGGTTAAGAGCTCTGCACATATCTACCTATAACTTTAGCAATTTTGGTTCTAGGAGGGTCAGAGTGGTGTCTGTTTGTTTGTGAAGATACAATGAGTTCAACCGCTACAAATACTGCTATTACAAACGAAAATTTTAAATTTTAGGAGCGGAAAACAGTGTGAATCTGTGAAAACAACAACAGTCGGACCACGTGTTTTTTACGATCGCTTGTAGCTTCGTTATTATTCAACCGGGAAACTTCTTACTTATGAAGTTGAGAGTCCTTAGGGTAGACCTGACGCTGCTGAAGTTTGATCAGGCTAGGTTTAATAGTTCCAGAGTTCTTAAGCAATCAAAATTAAGCTTAATCATTCAAAAGATTAAATTGGTAATATCACCTTGCAAACGCATTTAAATTTTGTCCGCTTATTATAATAATAAACAGCACCCCATAGGCTACCAGGAGGCCCCATTCCGTACACTCTAGGCCCCAAATTAGGGTGGTAATCAGCAAAAAGCTCATTTCATTAAAACAATTTTTCAAAAGCGAGCTACAAACGCCACCGAGAAATAGCTAATATCTTCTTTTAGAACACAACAGTCCGGTTTTTTCCGTGTAAAAATATTTTTGATAGCTTAAGGTAACCGGAAGATACAGAGTTAGAAAGAATTTAACGAGAACCGCCAATAAACGTGTGGCGCCGGCGTCTTTCTTCGCCCTCGCTCAGGAGGAGGGTGGCTCACTGCTCGGGAGAAAGGTACGCCCGTCAGATCGAAGTCTTGGACCACGTGTTTTTTTTCCTTACAATTGCTTGTAACTTTGGTAATAACCTACCGGGAAACTTCCCATACAGTGCAAAACCCTAGTTGTAGACCTGTCGCCGCTCAAGTTTCATCAGGACAGGAGTGATAGTACCGGAACTAGAAAGAGCACCCCATAGGCTAACCGGAGGCCCAACTCCGTACTCTCTAGGCCCTTAATTAAGGGGGTAATCAGCAGAAATCTCATTTCATTAAAACACTTTTATAAAAATAACCACAAACTTGACTGATGCACCGCTGAAACCTACCTTTAGAACATGACAATCCGCTTCTTCTTGTGAAAAAAGTATTTCGATAGCTTTAGCCAATAAAAGGTATGCAGTTAGAAAGAAGTTAAAGAGAAACGCTGATAAACGTGAGGCGCCCACGTCTTCCCTCGCCCTCGCTCAGAGGAGGAAGGTGGCTCACCACTCGGGCAAAAGGTATGCCCGTCAAATCAAAGCCTCGGACAACGTTTTTTTTTCTTACGATTGCTTTTAACTTTGGTAATACCCTCCCGGGAAACTTCCAACTCATACTGGGCAAAGCCCTAGTAGTAGACCTGTCGCCGCTCAGGTTTCATCATCATCATCATCATCATCATAATCATCATCCTCATCATCATCATCATCATCAGCCTGTCTACGTCCACTGCAAGACAAAGGCCTCTCCCATGTTCCGCCAGTTAACCCGGTTCTGTGCTTGCTGTTGCCAATTTATACCCGCAAACTTCTCAATCTCATCTGCCCACCTAACCTTCTGTCTCCCCCTACCCCACTTCCCTTCTCTGGGAATCCAGTTGGTGACCCTTAATGACCAGCGGTTATCCTGTCTACGTGCTACATGCCCGGCCCATGTCCATTTCCTCTTCTTTATTCCAGCTATGATATCCTTAACTCCCGTTTGTCCCCTAATCCACTCTGCTCTCTTCTTGTCTTTTAAGGTTACACCTACCATTTTTCTTTCCATTGCTCGCTACTACGTCGTCCTCAATTTAAGTTGAACCCTCTTTGTGAGTCTCCAGGTTTCTGCTCCGTAGCTAAGTACCGACAAGATACAGCTGTTATATACCTTCCTCTTGAGGGACAGTGGCAATCTACTTGTCATAATTTGAGAGTGCCTGCCGAATGTGCTCCACCCCATTCTTATTCTTCTAGTTACTTCAATCTCGTGGTTAGGCTCTGCGGTTATTACCTGCCCTAAGTAGACGTAGTCTTTTACAACTTCAAGTGCACTACTACCTATCGCAAAGCGCTGCTCCTTTCCTAGGTTGTTGTGCATTACTTTCGTTTTCTGCAGATTAATTTTAAGACCCACCTTTCTGCTCTCCTTGTCTAACTCCGTAATCATGAGTTGCAACTCGTCCCCTGAGTTACTCAGCAATGCAATGTCATCGGCGAAGCGCAGGTTACTGAGGTACTCTCCATCAACTCTTATTCCTAACTGTTCCCATTCTAGGCTTCTGAAAACGTCCTGTAAGCACGCAGTGAATAGCATTGGGGAGATTGTGTCCCCCTGCCTTACACCCTTCTTTATTGGTATTCTGTTGCTTTCTTTATGAAGCACTATGGTAGCAGTTGATCCCCTGTAGAATTCTTCCAGAATGTTTATATATATTTCATCTACGCCCTGATTCCGCAGTGTCTGCATGACGGCTGATATTTCTACTGAATCAAACGCCTTCTCCTAATCTATGAAGGCTATGTATAGTGGTTGGTTATACTCTGAGCATTTCTCTATTACCTGATTGATAGTATGAATGTGGTCAATTGTTGAGTAGCCTGTTCTAAATCCTGCTTGTTCCTTTGGTTGATTGAATTCTAATGTTTTCTTTACTCTGCTAGCAATTACCTTTGTAAATCGCTTGTATACTACAGAGAGCAAGCTGATCGGCCTGTAATTCTTCAAGTCCTTGTCATCTCATTTCTTATGTATTAAGGTGATGTTAGCGTTCTTCCAAGACTCTGGTACTTTTCCCGTCAGGAGACACCTCGTAAATAGAGTGGCTAGTTTTTCTAACACAATCTGTCCTCCATCTTTCAGCAGATCTGATGTTACCCGATCCTCACCAGCAGCTTTGGCTCTGTGCATGCTCTCCAAAGCTTTTCTGACTTCTTCTATCATTACCGGTGGGGTGTCGTCTGGGTTACTGCTAGTTCTTATAGTATTAAGGTCGTGGTTGTCTCGGCTACTGTACAGATCTCTGTAAAACTCCTCCGCTATTTTAACTATCCTATCCATATTGGTAGTTATTTTGCCTTCTTTGTCCCTTAGTGCATACATCCTCCTTTTGCCTATCCCAAGTTTCCTCTTCACTGCTTTGACGCTTCCTCCGTTTTTCAGAGCGTGCTCAATTCTCTCCATGTTATACCTTCTTACATCGCATACTTTACGTCTAATAATCAATTTCGAAAGCTCTGGCAGTTCTATTTTGTCTGTTGTACTTGACACTTTCATGATTTGACGCTTCTCAATTAGGTTCTTCGTTTCCTTGGAAAGCTTGCCGGTGTCCTGTCTAGCTACTGTGCCTCCAACTTCCACTGCACACTCCGTGATGATACTCGTCAGATTATCATTCATTGTATCTACGCTAAGGTTGGTTTCCTCGCTAAGAGCAGAGTACCTGTTCTGCAGTGACACTCTGAATTCCTGTACTTTCCCTCTCAGTGCTAGCTCATTGATTGGCTTCTTGCGTATCAGTTTCTGTCGTTCCTTCTTCAAGTCTAGGCGGATTCGAGCCCGTACCATTCTATGGTCACTGCATCTTACCTCGCCAACCACTTCCACATCCTGCACGACTCCTGGGTGTGCAGTCATTATAAAGTCTATTTTGTTCTTATTTACGCCATTAGGGCTCCTCCATGTCCACTTGCGGTTTTCTCGTTTTCGGTAGAAGGTATTCAAAATACACAGATTATTGCGTTCTGCGAATTCTACTAGTAGCTCTCCTCTGGCGTTTCTAGTGCCGATGCCATAATCTTCTACTGCCTGGTCTCCAGCCTGCTTCTTCCCTACCTTTGCATTAAAGTCGCCCATTACTATAGTATACTGTGTTTTCACCTTACACATTGCCGATTCCACGTCTTCATAGAAGCTTTCAACTGAAGCGTCATCATGGCTGGATGTAGGCGCGTAAGCCTGTACTACCTTCATTTTGTATCTTTTATTCAGTTTAATTACAATGCCTACCACCCTTTCATTAATGCTATAGTAATCCTCTATGTTGCCAGCTATGTTTCTGTGAATTAGGAACCCTACTCCCAGTTCTCTTCTGTCTGCCAAGCCCCGATAGCAAATGACGTGCCCATTGTGTAGCACAGTATAGGCCTCATCTGTCCTCCTAACCTCACTCAGCCCTATTATATCCCATTTAATGCCTTCTAGCTCCTCGAATAATACAGCTAGACTTCCCTCACTAGATAACGTTATAACGTTAAACGTTGCTAAGTTCAAGTTCCAATGATGGCCTGTCCGTATCCAGAGATTCCTAGCACCCTCTGCTGCTTTGCAGATCTGACCGCCGCTGTGGTCAGTTGCTCCGCCGCTGGTGGGGACTGAGGGCCGTGAGTTAATTGACGAATGCCTACGGGAGGGGGTGGCCAGATACTGCACCAGGGTGGCCAATCCTTCTCTGGTGAGATCAGCGGTGCGTACCGGCTTTAAGCCGGTACGATCAGACAGTAGTGGGAATGCTCCATGCATGTCTTCCTTATTGTTGTTCAGCAGCGTTGGCGGCCACCCACCACGGAGCCCAACGAGGGGACGCTACAAGTTTACAAATGCTGAAACCTGCAGACGCCAGCCGTACAACGCCACTATAACCCAATGCGCCTAGACCAAGGTAGGCTATTTGCACAGGGTTAACCCTAGCCGCCAGGAAGTTTGGAAGTAAACGGAAGAGAGTAGAAGACAGGACAGATAAATAGTAAGAGATAAAGACGAAGATGTAGGGAGAGACAGATAGGAAAAGGCGACTGCCGATTCCCCTGGGTGGGTCAGCTCAGGGGTGCCGTCTACGTGAAGCCGGGGCCAAAGGAGTGTGTTGCCTCTGCCGGGGGGCCTTAACGGTCCAATCACCCAGCGTCAGCTCAACCCCCAGGATCCCCTTTTCCTCGGACACGGCAAAGCCACGCACGGCTAGGCGTGGGAGGGAGTCGAAACTCCCCCGTTAGCTCGGGTCCGTGGTGTCGCTACACTCCAAACGCCTACTTGCTCAGGCACCCCTGCGGTAGCATCAGATAACCCTAGTGTGCAAAAGCCTGCAGTAACGCGCATCAGGCACATCGCCTGGAAGGCTACTGTAAGGCACCACAATTTATGAATATTTACTATTCATTCCTGCGTTTTAAATTTGGCTCTGATACAGCTTAGGTACTGCACACCGAGAAGCTCCCCCCCCCCATCCTCCATCTACACATTATCATTACTATACAGAATTTGCTAAACTAGAAATTATTAGGTAATTTGTTCACTATATTTACTAGAGCATCATTGCGTATGATTAATGATATTATCCAGGGTTTAAAATGCCAAAACCAAGATATGCTTATGAAAGGCGCCGCAGAGGAGGGCTCCGGAAATTTCGACCATCTAGCGACCTCTATTGAGCACTGACATTGCACAGTACACAGGCCTCTACCATTTTGCCTCCATCAAAATGCGATCACTGAGGTGAAATCGGCAACTTTCAGGTCAGCAGTTGAGTACCTAAACCGCTTGAGATTCAAGTAGTTAAAACGTGAATAAACGAAACTACACATAGAGCGTAAATAAAGTAGGTTTTTCATTGAAGAGAAACAATATAAGCAAGTAGTTTTCAAATTAAAGGTGACTTTCCACTCAAAAACCACAAGTTGAGCCCTGTTGCCAGAAAGTTAACTGTAAGAAAGTAATAGCACAAATATAAAAGCCGCTAACTGCCCATGAAATCAGATAAACTCAACACCTGCCACAGAAACACAACCATTTAAAAAAGATTTTGCAAACATAATGGCACAACCTGACCCTTCAAACCATGTAATGTTACCTTTGAGAATAAGTATTTCTGGTCACATACACCAGTTTCACAAGAATTGATGCATGCCACATATGTGCCATTTTCATTAAAAAACAGAAAGAATGACAACAGAGGAATATACAAAGGCCTATTCTGAAAACATACAGTATAATCGCACGAGTAAATCGTGCCTACATGCACGTCCAGCAGAATGTGTTGACCAGAGTACGATATTTGGCATTTAATATTCATTATTCAAGCATCCTACTTTTATGCTAATATTATTGATACAAACTTTAATGCTCGCTTCATGCAATATTTCATACATATTATATCTGTCCATTATATTGTGGTCTAATTGTTAAAGGGCACTAGAGAACTAAAGGAACCAAGAGCTCACTTATTGGCAGTAGGTTAGCAAGGTGACAAGTTTTATTCCTTTTATTTGGCCCATAGACAAACAGAACAGACAAACTCATTGGTGCAAGTCTTGGCATTGAATCACGCTGTGCTGATGTGACTTAAACAAAGCCTCCTGAAAGTGAAACGCACGTGTGCACTTCAGAGACCCAGTAAGTGTTGCAAAGAGATATTTTGTAGTTGCCATTTTAAGAGACCTAACATCAGGACAGTGAATTTATAGCTACGAGCTAGGCTTGCCAGCATTTGCTGGTGGTGCTGTATATAGAAGTATTACACTGTTTCTCTAGCCAAAGATAAATCGCTGAGAAAAAAAGCATTGATTGATTGATTTGTGGGATTTAATGTCCCAAAACCACCATATGATTATGAGAGACGCCGTAATGGAGGGCTCCAGAAATTTCGACCACCTGGGGTTATTCAATGTGCACCCAAATCTGAGAACACGGGACTACAACATTTCCGCCTCCATCAGAAAGGCAGCCGCCCAGCCGGGATTCGCTCCCGCGACATGCGGGTCCGTAGCAGTAGCCGAGTACCTTAGCCACTAGAGGGAAAGAAAGCATGGCATCGGATATTGTAGGGACCGTTCTGAAACTCTTAGCCATATATCTACATACCACAGTTACAGCTGGGTTCATTCGGTATGTGTGGAATAACAAAATAGCCTTTCCAATTCTATTCAGATCTCTTGCACAAAATGGCTAACCTTCTGTGTGAAACCCGGTTGAGTAGTAATTAGTAAAGTAGGATGTGGTCAATAACAGATCTGGAATATAACAAGGATAATAGCATTACGTTATGCACACCCACTTTTTTGCCACATTAATGGCACTGTCAATCTTCTATGTGCTTTAAACAAGATGTGTGAAAAAGTGTTTTTGAATTGCTGCTGCTGAACTATCCCTGGCTCAGTGGTACAAGTAGTATGCGAATTATGGTGCCATTTGGCATTGATTCATTATACTTTAGGGTAACAAAAAAAGCATTTTCTCCTCATGTTCTTCAGTTCCCTAACAGGAGTACAGTGTAGAACGGAAGGACAAGAGCTTTGCTCGAGGGGAGAATCCAAAGGAAAGGGGGGGGGCACAAAAAAGCCAAATGAAAGTGAAAACAGGATTGAAGATTGTGCATTATAATCACATGAAACTGAAACCACATATGCGGCGCTAGTACTCCCACCAGAGGAGTCACATCGCCGTCACACCATGGCACCTGTGCACAAGTGGTCATTTGGTGTTATTTTGCCTAGGGCCTGTGTGCATCGTATCTGTTCACAGTGAAATGCAGCAAATCCAGATGCGCCACTTTCATTATGAAAGTACACGACAAAGGAAGCTCATTTTGCATCCTAATATAGCTGTGTCGTGTCTTCATAGCATGCATGAGGCTTGTGATCATGAGTAACGTAAATGAAGACGTTCAGCTGCATATCCTTCAGAAAAAGTTACTGCGGGTTGAAAATAAGAAAATATACGAACCTCAAAGAAAAGCTTGCAGGCTTTCATAAGCAACTTGGCAAATATTGGCTCTGTCTAGATAGCAATATGCAACGGAGGCATATCCAAAGGTGATAGCAAGACCAGTAAAACAGCCTCTCGGAAGGTGAACAGTCAGAAGAATAAATTTTCTATTCTTTCAAGGCAAATTGTGCTTGTCTCTGCCTTTTTATCTTTTTCTTATTGTCAAACTAAGGTCGTGGTACAGTTTTTTAGTTAAAATGTGGTAACAATTTATTCATGAGCACATTTATTTTGAACTTGCAAAACCAAGCACTCATGACATTAGCCTAAATACTCTACTTAAAAGCATCGTTTTTATCAAGCTGAGTCAAATAAATGCTTCTTCTTTTCCTTTCCAGCCCATTCTAAGTATACTTCATTCGGTGTTTTCAAGCAACATATTTGGGCACACTTGGCATAGTAGCATTTGGTTTTTTGCGGCTATGCAGGCTGTTATGACCCACATCGGTAGGCGCCATGCTGTCGCTGAGAAGCGTAGCCGGGCAGCGTTCCCACGCCTGAAACTCCAGTTTTCTCGGAACCAGCGTCCAGAGATGACGGGGGAGCGGCGCTCTTTTAATCCTCAAACAAGTAGCCGACTCGCCGAATGTCTATGCCCGCCAGCTATTGTCCCTGCTAGCCGGCGGATGAGACGTCCTGTCGCCACGAAGCTGTAAGCCGTTCCGGAGGGGACAACAAAGAGCGTATTCCTTTGATGAAACGGCGACCGCCGCCACAAAGTGCCCTGCTAATTGAGCGGACCAATTAGATCCACCACAACTGGTTGGCAGCGGTCGGATTCGAAGCTACAAGTGACAACAACAGTCGGCCCAAGAGAAGCAGTTGGCTCGAGACATGGATCACGTATGGGTGAGTGCTTGGCTTTTCCTTTGAGTGAACCAGGTTCTAAAAGAGGATTAAATTTTAGAACTGGTAGTTAACTTTGCCGAAAGACTCAGTTTCGCCGTTTCGGAAAGTTTTTTTGGAAGTAGCGAGCACTCAGTACGATCACGGACTTACGGGAGCTGCAGAAGTCAGACTTGTTGCTGTTGTGTGAGGAATTGGGGATCGATACAAAGGGTTTGGCACGAAAACCCATAATCATTCAAGCGATTAATGATTTGGGGGCTGATGATGAGGAACTAAGTGAAGAATGGGACCTCATCATCGAAAGAAAACTAAGAGCAGCTCAGATGGAAGGAAAGAGTGAAGACGAAAGAGAAAGCCTCAAGCTAAAGTTTTTCAAACAAGACTATGAGTTGAGTAAGAGGCTGGGACTCCAGCAAGGAGTACTTCTCGAAAATGAGGCAGTGTTCGAGATGTCTAGGTACATGCAGCCATATGAGGTATCATGGGATATGGGCCTGTATCTTAGACTCTTTGAACGGAAGTGTAGTGAACTGAAGTGTGAGCGAGACACCTGGTCTCAGAAGCTACGCACGGTTCTGCCCTGCGAGGCAGCGGATGTTGTTGCGCGACTCAGTGAGCAGCACGCGAACAACTACGAATTTGTTAAAGCAGAGCTAATCAGAAGATTCGGAACTTCTGTTATCAAAAAGAAAGAAAGAATCAGACCAGAGTCTGAAAGGGAGGCGCGTCGCAAAGCGCCGGAAGTTGAGGCGCCTCATAAAGCGCGACAGGAACAGATTGCGCCAGAGAAGGGCCCTCATATTCTCGAATGCGTCTGTGTAAATGATGTAGAGAACGAGGCCGTGGCCGGTCTGGAGGTGGGGACGATGTCGAAAGACGCTCCTTGCGTGGATGAAGAGGGTGCCAGCAGCCCTAATGGGCCCAGTAAGAGGCTGGAAACCTTCTTCGTGCCTCAGGGGGACCTTTCGACATTGTCAAATTTAGGCATGGTTAGCGCAGTGGCTGGTGAGAGCAAGAGCGCCACGCTTCAGCAGTGCAGCGATAATACCGCGCTGGTTTGCAAACATCGCAGAAAAAGGAAGAAGCGGAGGCATTCGTCACAGCGCAAGCCTAGGACAAGCCCCACTCAGTCACAAGAAAGACGAGAGGGTAGGCCGTTAATCCGTTCCAGGAAACGCCCATGGTGGCGTTCCGAAAGGTACAAGCGGCAAGCCAGGTGCAGAGGGGGGAAACGAGGTGCATTACCCCAACGAAAAGCGCGGTTGCGTTCGACAACTTCGGGAAAGCGGCCTTGCCCGAAGGCTCAAAGTCGAAAGGGCAGAGTGGCTAAATACCGCGTAGGGGTGAACACAAAGAGGAAATGGCACAGGCTCCCCACCAGCTACTGGCGTCACTTGCAAATTCCTGCGGGGAATAGGCCGAAGTTGAAATTGAGGTGTGACGGCAGTGCACTGCTTAGAGTTTGTGCATTTTGTAGTCTCTGTCGTGCTCGAAAACCGCCGGGATCGCGACCCCATCGGGTGCGATTCAAAAGAATCTAGTTGAGAAAGGGGGAACGGTCAGTTCGAGTAACTTTTGCACAGGCGTGTTAAATATAGTTACTCAGTGGTACGTCAAGATGCGTATTCAAGTCTTTTAAATTATGTAAGTTACGTGATGCGGTGGAAAATTTTCAGAAGGAAAACCGCCGAGCCAAAGGCTGAAAGTCAGCATCGAATTAATTTAATCATTGTGCGAAAATTTGCGTAAAGGTAAAAACCAAGAAAATGTGTTATTTTTCTAGTGTTTATAGGTTTAGTGTTTTGTTGCATGCCTTCACTGTCATGTGGATATGGCGTGAATTGGCATTTAAGGAAGAAGATATTAACATAAACCGAATGATTTCATTAATCGATTAACCTTGGCGCGACACGGTAGAGTTGCCGTTGCGCGCATTGAGAATCTTGGTGCACGGTTTTGGCATAAAACCTGTGCAATTGCTTTTTAGGTATTTTTACCTAGGATTATTTTTGTGTTGTACACAGAGAATTACAACATAACGTAAGGATGAACAATTGGACAAATTGTTAAGGATTAAGCTTTTGGTTAGTAGTGCCATGAATTTCGCAGCGCCGTAAGAATGAGAATAATTGAAAGCGCTCAGAAGAACTCAGTGTTTTTTTAATCAAAGGTGTTAGCAAAGGCAGGTAACTAACCAAACTAACCTGCTAGAAGGCAGTGTTTGTCACTTTTTGTTGTTGTCTTCTTTGAAGAATGATTGATCTAGAGATCATATAAACGGATCATTTAAGCTTTCCCTAACCGTTGAGGTAGCCCGTTAGGTCAAAGCTTTGGTTAAGCTTTCGGGAGGCTGGTGAACTTTATGTCTCAGTGGTAGACAATTACGGGCGGCCGTAAACAAAGACGGACGTTCGGACAAAATTAGCGCTCACTGAATCCGAGTTCCTGACTGATGCTCTCAGCAGGACAGGGCCGTGTAAGTAGTCAGCGACAAAAAGAAAGAGTCTGCCGTTATATGTCTCGACGACAGTGGCAACGAGTATGATGCGTTCTACTTGAGCCAGAGTTTGGGCTCTCGTGAGATTGACTATTCCTGTTGCTGTAAGTACATGCACTTTTGAAAGCTTGGAAGGGGTGGAAAACAACAATGCCATATCTGCTGGCTCTTTTCCTAAAATTGTGAGACACTTTATGTATGTAGTACCACGTAACATGCAAAGGTCATTGGTCATTCTGTTTTTCTTTTGGTCCTGTTTCCTTTAACTTTACTTTCTGCAGGAGGGTTTCGCAAACGAGTGTGATGGTGCTGTTGGGGTATTGGCTGGTGTTATCAGCCCAGGAGGGCAAAGAATGTTCCGCCTTTTCATAGTGGGCATTCAAAATTAGTAAAAAGAGGAATTAATACCACATGTATTCAGGCCAAACTTCAGAAGTCATGTTAACACAAGGGTGAGGTCAGGCTTAAAAACCAGATTAAAAGACTAAAAGATGCTGGATATATCAACAGAATCATCACACCCGTTTGCGAAACCCTCCTGCAGAAAGTAAAGTTAAAGAAGACAGGACCAACAAAAAAACAATGACCAAAACCTTTACATGTTATACCACATCACATGTCTCCCAATTAAAAAAATAGCCAGCAGATATGATATTAACGTGTTGTTTTCCACCCCTTGCAAGCTTTCAAAACGTGTGTACTAAACAGCAACAGGAATAGTCAATCTTGCACTATTCGTCACGAGAATAGGTTTACTTAATGCCAATTTAACGTTTGTAGAAGTATTTTTTATCAGGTAAACCATTGATCAGTGCATCACTACACATTCACTTATCCTTTCCGAGAGGGAGTATTCTTTTCTCAGTTAAGATTATTTTGTAGTGCTCACACGTGTCGTCGCGCATGAACACAGTTCTTGTACTCCGTATAAAAGCGCTCGTAGAACATTCATTAAATTCAGTTGACAGTCGGTGCTCTTTCCTGTCCTTTCTGTCTCTTCCTAAAGTTGTCGCGCTGTGACTAGCACACAACCACGATGAACCAACTCTCCCAAATTAAGCTCTTGTTACGTAACATGTAGACCGAGTTTCGTACGGAAAGAAGGAGGGGTGCTTTTAAAATAAAATTTTTCACATACAACACCTAAACGGCATTCCAGGAAGTTCAGAAGGCAGCCACGTGACCAAATATTTTTCCTCTCCTAAATATTCCAGAAGTTCACTATTTTCAATGCAGCACGAGTTTTTCGAATACATTTGAGATGGTTTCCAAAATGGCTGGGACATTTGGCATAAAGTGACCCAGCTGTGTTATTAGCCATAATTATGCATTACCTCTTCTGTTTTTTGTGTGTCCTGACTTAGTTTTGTGTTCGTTTCTAGCTTATTCTGTTTGTGATGATTGTATTGGTTTTTAAAGTATTTGCTAAAGTTATATGTGCGAAAACCCATATATGTTTGCATGTACATCATTTCTCATAACCAAATGTTATACATCCAGGAATACAAAGCTTAAACCACTGTGATTGTATACATTTGAAAACGCTATCCATATATATTTTTGTGTGCATCACTTCTTGGAAACAATTGTGCACATAAAGGCTTATGTAGTGAAATCATGGTGATTGTATATATTTGAAAGAACTATAAGTATATATTTGCCTGTATTTCATTCCTATTAACCGATTGGGTTCATGAAGGAGTAGTAAACTGAAACCACTGGTATTGTAGGTACTTGAAAGAATTATAGGGATATATTAGCGTGTATTTCATTTGTAGTCTCTATGTACTTGAAGCAGTATACTAAACTGAACCAGTGTAATTGTATGTTTCAAAGAATTGTCAATAAAGTGAAGCTGAAAAAAATATAATAAAAATTTGAGGTGTTGTGTGTGTAGTGTACGTATACGTCAACATGTTACACATCTGGTGAAAAAGTTGTGTGGTAGAAGAAAAGTTTATAAGTTTTATTTGCATATTAAATAAATCCAATATGCAAGGGCAGCAAGGCTTAGTTTTCTGTAACGTGCATTATGCATATACTGTGAAGTATATATAGATCCAGCAGAAGTTCATACACGACTGTACCTGTTTATATTTTTGCCCACACGCAATGAATGGAGCTCGACAGGTGGCGCACCATTGATAATCAGGACCACTTTCTTCAAGTAGTGTGTAATCAGTACATGCTGATATCTATTAGTGCAGTCTAAAAGAATACTGGCACCCCTGCCATGGGCACTCAACACCCTTGTGCACCCTTCTCGCACCCTCCTCAGAGGGTGCTAAAAAAGTGATGGACATCGAAGGCACCCTTCCTTAAGGGTGTTTTTGTAACACCCTACAGTTTTTTACATGGACACCCTATTCTAAGGGTGCATGGAAAAGCACCCTTTTTGGAAGGTGCTGAATTAACACCCTTAGGTGTCGTTCATGGGACAAGCTTATTTACATCCTTCAGGGTGTAAACATTTTTACTGTGTACGCGCTCTAGAGCTGGTATGTGCCACAGAGGATATGAGATGGGAGATGGCGGTACTTCGAGTGTTCACTAGATGGACGCACGGACGGGCCGACAGACAGACTAGCAGACTGACAGATGGATGGATGGACGCGCGGACGTACGGACGCACAAACGGATGGACAGATGGATGGACGGAGTCATGGGCAGACACATGGACAGACGGACGGACGGATGAATAAACACGCGGATGGTGGCGTGGACGGATGGAAGCAAAAACGAACACACGTACGGGAGCACGAACGGGCTGACGGACGCTTCGCCCCACTCAGCATCATTCACTCCGTGGAGATTTGGGGACAAAGAAATTTGGCGACAAATAAACAAAATATAAAAAATTGACGTAGCTCGACTTTGTTTAGCAAACTTAGACGTACTTGCGCTTACATTCACCTATATTTTGATTCTCTGTGTAATTAAAATTTTCAATAAAAAGTCTTCAATGTGACCTAAAAAACGTTTTTCTGCCTGGTTTGCGTGCCTTTATTTGAAAGACGGCCTGTGACATAGCGATCAGAATTCCACACCACTTTCTACGCATGCTTATTCATCAAACTGCCAAAGCTTCCTTTATTACCATTTTTCAAAAAAAAACACAACTTCAAGAAAAGGGCATGCAAAGAAAACTGACGCAGATAAAAAAAAACAACATATTCGATATTATGTATACTTCCCTCACTTTTTCTCCTGCTCATCAGCTCTGACAACCGCTAAATACCTGTTACATTATATAGTTTGACTCTTAGTTACGGCCCGTCGACAAATCTCCTTGCGCAAAGATAGGCAACGTAGATCGGAGTTCCTGCCCACTAAGTATGAAATGCAGGCCTATACTTCTGTTTCTTGAAAGACAAGCAGCCCTGAAATAGTTGGCGAGTGCACTGAGGACGCCAACTTTGAAATGGTTTGGTAGCGGGAGTGGTCTTGAGTGTGGGATTAACGAGCAAGCAAGCGATTTGATTGACTGATTGATATGTAGGGTTTAACGTCCCAAAACCACTATATGATTATGAGAGACGCCGTAGTGGAGGGCTCCGGAAATTTAAACCACCTGGGGTTCTTTAACGTGCGCCCAAATCTGAGCACACGGGCCTACAACATTTCCGCCTCCATCGGAAATGGAGCAAGCAAGCGAGCAGAGTGCGGTGTGTTGCGGGGCAAAGACGGCTGGGTTTCGTGTCCTTAGACGAATTGTTTTCTATACAGCCGGAAATACCTTCCACCATGAGGGTGGAATTTCCGAGCAAGCAATAGTGCACAGTCTATGTTCCGGTGTGAAGAGAGCCAGCCGAATAAGGTCTTTGCGCAAGACTGAACACAACATGTGTGTCTGAATAATGTATGAAAATTGTGATGGCAAAGGGGTTTCCAATTTGACATGGTATTGTATCGAGTAGTTATGTCACGCTACTGTAAACTGATAAACACGGGAGTAAACATGGGAGTAAATGAACAGATATTGATGTACGTGTAACGTTCATTGAGGACCTGCGGCATCAAGCTGTGATGTATAAGCCGGTACCTCGTGAAAATTGAAACGACCTTCTTCTGCTGTGTAGTCTGAGCAATAGTTTTGCTATAGAAGAAAAACTATCTTGACATCTCTCAAGCTGCTGAAATATACGAGAAAATATCACGAATTTCACGAAATCGTGATTTTTGTCCGTATTGAGATGCAATTTGCTCCATGTTGTGATACAATGAAAACTCATCATAATACCTATATTGTAAGAAAACGACATTCTTTCTATAATGAAAATCTTATCGCAAAAAGGACAGGAAAGAGCGCTGTCAACTGAGTTTTATTGAAGGTGCTACGAGCGTTTTTATACTGAACACAAGAACAGGGCTCATCTGCAACAACACATGTGTGACCATGACCAATTAATTTTGACCGAGAAAATAACACCCTTTTTCGGAAAAGATAAGTGAAGGCGTACTGATGCATTGATCCTTGGCCTTCCTGATAAAAGTTATAAAGTCTCTCATTTTTTCTGCGTGCTTTTTTTCAAAAACCGTGTTTTGTGAAACCTAGGACTGCACTTGCATTCTTTACGGTGTCCGGACATGAGACTACTATAGCCATACTTAACATTTAAAGCATGCTGTCTTGCTCGATCATTGAAGCATTGCCCAGTTTGTCCTAAGTTTGTTTTTCCACATGTTAGGGGTATCTTATACACATTAGATTGGCATTCAGTGAACCTATACGAGTGACGAATGATGCAAGATTGACTTTTCCTGTTGCTGTAAGTACATGCACTTTTGAAAGCTTGCAAGGTTGGCAAACAACAATATCATATCTGCTCGTTCTTTTCCTGAAATTGTGAGACACCTTATGTACGTAGTACCGTGTAACATGCAAAGGTCATTGGCCATTCTGTTTTTCTTTTGGTCCTGTTTCTTTTAACTTTACTTTCTGCAGGAGGGTTTCGCAAACGAATTTGATGATGCTGTTGGGGTATTCGCTGGTGCTATCAGCCCAAGAGTGCTAAGAATGTCTGCCTTATGATAGTGGGCATTCAAAACTAGTAAAAAGAGGAATTGACACCACGTGTATTCAGGCCACCCTTCAGAAGTCATGTTAGCACAAGGGTGAGGTCTGGCGCAAAAACCAGATTAAAAGACTAAAAGATGCTGAATATCCCAACAGAATCATCACACACGTTTGTGAAACCCTCATGCAGAAAGTAAAGTTAAAGAAGACAGGACCAACAAAAAAACAGAACGACCAAAATCTTTGCATGGTATACCACATAACGTGTCTCACAATTGAAAAAAAAATAGCCAGAAGATATGATATTGACGTGTTGTTTTCTGCTCCTTGCAAGCTTTCAAAAGTGCGTGTACTAAACAGCAACTGTAATAGTCAATCTTGCACCATTCGTCATGAGAATAGGTTTACTTATTGCCAATTTAAAGTTGGTAGAAGTATTTTTTATCAGGAAGACCAATGATCAGTGCATCACAGCACGTTCACTTATCCTTTCCGAGTGGGAGTATTCTTTTCTCAGTTAAGATTACTTTGTAGAGGTCACACGTATCATCGCGCGTGAGCACTGTTCTTGTACTCCGTATAAAGGCACTCGTAGCACATTCATTAAATCCAGTTGACAGTCGGTGCTCTTTCCTGTCCTTTCTGTTTCTTCCTGAAGTTGTCGTGCTGTGACCAGCACAGAACCACGATGAACCAACTCGCCCAAATTAAACTCTTGTTACTTAACACGTAGACCGAGTTTTCACATACAACACCTAGACGGCATTCCAGGAAGTTCGGAAGGCAGCCTCGTGACCAAATATTTTTCCTCTTCTAAATATTCCAGATGTTCACTATTTTCAATGCAGCACGAACTTTTCGAATACACTTGAGACGGTCACCAAAATGGCTGGGACATTTGCATAAAATGACCCAGCTGTGTCATTAGGCATAATTATGCATTACCTCTTTTGTTTTTTGTGTGTCCTGACTCAGTTTTGTGTTCGTTTTTAGCTTATTCTGTTTCTAATCATTGTATTGGTTTTTTAAGTATTCGCTAAAGTTATATGTGCGAAAACCCGTATATATTTGCATGTACATCATTTGCCATAACCAATTGTTATACATCCAGGAATACAAAGCATAAACCACGATGATTGTATACATTTGAAAACACTATCGGTATATATTTCGTGTGCATCGCTTCTTGGGAACGATTGTGTACATGAAGGCGTATATAGAAAAATCATGGTGATTTTACATATTTGAAAGATTTATAAGTATATATTTGCCTGTATTTCATTCCTATTAAGCAATTGTGTACATGAAGGAGTATTAAACTGGAAACCACTGGGATTGTAGATACTTGAAAGAATTATAGGGATATATTAGCGTGTATTTCATTTGTAGTCTCTATGTACTTGAAGCAGTATACTAAACTGAAACCAGTGTAATTGTATGTTTCAAAGAACTGTCAATAAAGCAAAACTGAATTATATAATAAACATTTGAGGCGTTGCGTGTGTAGTGTACGTATACGTGAACATGTTACAAGTCTGGTGACAAAGTTGTGTGGCAGACGAAAAGTTTATAAGTTTTATTTGCATAATAAATAAATGCAATATGCAAGTTCAGCAAGGCTTAGTTTTCTGTAACACGCATTATGCATGTGAAGTATATATAGATCCGGCAGAAGTTCATACACGATTGTACGTGTTCATACTTTTGCCCACACGCAAGGAATGGAGCTCGACTGGTGGCGCACCATTGATAATCAGGACCACTTTCTTCAAGTAGTGTGTAATCTGTTCATGCTGACATCTATTAGTTCAGTCTAAAAGAATACTGGCACCCCTGTCATGGGCACTCAGTACCCTGGTGCACCCTCCTCTCACCCTCCTCAGAGGGTGCAAAAAAGTGACAGACATTGAAGACACCCTTTCTTATGGGTGTTTTGTAACACCCTACAGTTTTTTTACATGTCCACCCTATTTCTATTTTCCATGCACCCTAAGGGTGCATGGAAAGCACCTGGTTTGGAAGGTGCTGAATTAACACCCTTAGGGTGTCGTCCATGGGACAAGCTCATTTACATCCTTCTGGGTGTAAAAATTTTTCCGGTGCAGGTGCCTTGGTGGTGCGCGTCAAAGAGCACAAGGTAGTCAAACTTAGTCCTAGATGTTTTTAGCAGTATTGAATGTTGCTCGGGTTTTTGTGATACCACATTGTAAGCTTTCAGGTGGATTGAAAGGAAACATAGAAAAATCAATGGGATGTCTCATAGGAATGTTGATTGAAAAGACGAGGTACGGGAGCATTTCTGAAAACACTCAAGACAGATTCACCACATGCGGAAAACTAACAAAACATATTTTGCGGGATCACTAGATGGTTTTCTGTTTTCTGTATTTATCACCAAAAAGACAAAAACAACATTCACAAATTCTTATTTTCCTCGGCATGATTACCCACACCGAGATCATATTTCTTCGTCTGGTTGAAGTACCTGGTTGAAGTGGTGCATACCAATAGAAAGTCCCATAAGGTGGTAGCTAATTTCTACAAGTGGAAAGTCAGTGTTGTTAAAAACAGATTTTTTAAAGTAGATGCTCTTTTGAAAAAATTGGCAGATCCACGTACAGTTGGGATCGATGATATGCGAAGCATGAATGGGGAAGGCGGATTTGCCACTTTCGAATTACCACAACCTTACAAGGTAGAGGTAAATTATACCATACACGACTTGCGTGTCATCATTATTATGTTTGGATGTGTTGTTTACCTTCGTCATATATTCACGTCACGTGATGCGAAATTTAGTATATGGGGAGCTACTGAAGCGGCCGCGAGCACACTATGAGCGTGGTATGTTGTCATGTTCTTACATGCCACGAGTCTCGCGATTATCATGTTTGCACCAGTCTTATACCTTCGTCACCCATTGACGTCACGTAACACCAAATTCGGTATATGTGAAGCTAGCGAAACGGCCTCCAGTACATCATGAAGGCCCCAATATGCTCTAGCGTAACATTGACGCACGCGCACGCTGGACACCGTGAATTCTACGTTAGCGAAACGCGAGCACTGTATAGTCTAACACCAAGCGCGACTGTCGCGACCAGCGTCAGGCGGCGCGGCACGACGGAAACCATCGCGAAATGCGACATGCTGCATTTGACGCCAATGTGTTACCCAGACAGCACTGCGTCTGCCTCTTTTAAGATGGAGGGACGCCGGACGCGCTGAAACGAGCATGCGTCAAAGCAACGCAGCGCGTGCCTGCGAGTATAAGGCAGGACCGGCGCCTGGCGTTGCAACGCCGGCGCGCACGCGCGCCTGGTCACGTAGAAGTGTATTGGCGCCTTGAATGTGGCATGTAGTCATGTTCCCAAATGACACGCATCTCATGATTATTATGTTTGAATCAGTCGCATACATTCATCATCAATTCACGTCCCGTTATACCTAGTTTGATATATGCGAAGCTAGTGAAACGGCCGCGAGCGAATCATGAGCGTGGCATGTAGTCATGTTGTTGCATGACCCGCAAGTCATAACTTTTATGTTAGGGTCTGCCACTTGCGTTTGCCACGCAATCATGTCATACCATACCAGTTTCGCAACATGACATGTTGCGAAACTGGTATGGCAGCAAGACCATGAAATGCAAGAGCAGCAAGACCATGAAATGTAAATCATGACATTCACGACATACAAATCATGATTTTCATGTTAGGACTAGTCAGATACGCTCGTAATATAGTAATGTTATGCCATTCCAAGTTTGTCAACGATACCATTATCCAAACGGCCAGGAGAGCTAAAAAACGTAGGTGGCTAGATATGTAGATACGCTCAAAGTCGCCGAAGTTCGCTAAGAAATGGTTCGCATTTAAAAGAAACTACAAAATAGTAGCTATAGATGACATAGCTCACAAAAATATGTCATTAAACCTACAACCTTTCTCTTAAATTATATTTGCGTCCGATAAGTCCAAAAATTGAATACAGGCAGTAGTAACACGTCAAGACGTTCGACCTAAAAAGGCGAAGCGTAATTTAGGCTCGATATGCAAAAAAATGCTGAAAACTTGTATAATAAACCACGAATGTCCAAGAACTAGTGCATTTTCAGACTGTGGGAAAAATCGATAAGCGATGTGGAAAAAATACACCATGTACAGGTAGCTGATAAACTACTGTAAATTCTGGTGTTCCTCAGGATTCTGTGCTTGGTCCTCTTCTTTTTCTAATTTACATAAACAACTTGTCTTTTAGTGTTTTCTCAAGTAATCACCTTTTTGCAGACGACTGCGTAATATTTAGAAAAAAGAGTTGTGACAATGATACAACTCTTTCCTAAACGCCATCTCTTTGTGGTGGTACGAGTTCCAATTAAAGATAAATAGATAACTAGATGTACGTTTATGCGATTGACCGGATCGAAGACCATTCAACCTGTTTAAAGACTCAATAGTGTTTCGTTAAAGTATGTGTCATCATACAATCATCTCGATGTACATAACAACATCGAACCTAACCTGGAGTGATCATATCTCACACATTATGAATAAAGGAAAAACCATGCTCGGTTACATTCGTAGAAATATTGAAGATCAGTTTTTTGTTTAAAGCTTCTCTAATACAAAACACAAATCCCATGTAAGCTTGATTGCGCTGCATCACTATGGGATTTTTCACACGGACTAGAAATAATTCAGAACAATGCGATTTGTTTTATTTGCTCCCAGTACAGTCACACTTCCAGCTTATTAGTGAACAGAAATGATGGTATTTACTGACTACCGCATCACGACGTAAATCACATCGTCTAGTTCTTTTTTATAAGCTTCACCATCTTTCACACTTGCATAAAAACTGATCAGTCTTCCGCAGAACTTTTTCTATAGACTAGCCAAAATACATAAAGCCGGAATTTTATCTTGTAGAACTTTTGCGTTCTTTAATTCATTTATTCTCTGTGCATCAAAAGAGTGGAAAAGCCTTATCGCCTTAATGGTACAATTTACTGACGCTGTTTTATTCAAACATGCTTTACCAATGACATCAGGTCCCACCACGGTCATAAAACCCTGTTGTTATTTTAAATTATTATACTGCTTAGTTTGGGGAAAACCAGGAATAGTCATCATCGTCATCTATTATCATCATTATCAGTCTGACTACGTGCACTGCAGGACCAAGGGCTCTCGCATGTTCTGCAGTCAACACGGTCCTGTGCTTGCCGCAGCCAATTTACACCCACAGACTTCTTAATCTCATCTGCCAACCTTACCTTCTGTCTCCCCCTAACCTCCTTGCCTTCTCTGGGAATCCAGTTAGTTACCCTTAATGACCAGCCATTATCCTGTCTACGCGCTACATGCCCGGCTCTTGTCTATTTCCTCTTTTTGATTTCTACTAAGATATTCTTAACACCTGTTTGTTCCCTACTCCACGCAGCTCTCTTTTTGTCTCTTAAGGTTACACCTCCATTTTCCTTTCAATTCCTCGCTGCGTCGTCCTCAATTTAAGCTGAAGCCTCTTTCTAAGTGTCCATGTTTCTGCTCCGTAGCCAAGTACCGGAAAGATTCAGCTGTTACATACCTTCCTCTTGTCTGATAGTGGCGAACTACCCGCTATGATTCGAGAGTGCTTGCTGATTGTGATGCAGTCCATTCTTATTGTTCTAGTTACTTCAGTCTCGTGGTTCATATCTGTGTTTATTACCTGTCCTAAGTACACATGGTATTTTACAACTTCAAGTGCACTATTACCTATCTCGAAGCGCTGTTCTCTTCCGAGGTTATTGCACTTTACTTTCGTTTTCTGCAGAATAATTTTATACGACCTACTTTTCTGCTCTCCTTGTTCAACTCCGTAATCGTGAGTGGCAATTTGTCCCCTGATTTATTCAGGAATGTAATGCCATCGGCGAAGCGCTGGTTACTAAGGTTCTCTCCATCAACTGTTATGCCTAACTGTTACCATTTTAGGCCTCTGAAAACCTCCTGTAAGCACGCGGTAAGTAGCATTGGGGAGATTATATCCCCGTGCTTTACACCCTTCTTGATTGGTATTCTGTTGCTTTCTTTATGAAGCACTATGGTAGCAGTTGTTCCCCTGTAGATTACTTCCAGAATGTTTATATATACTTCATCTACGCCCTCATTCCGCAGTGCCTGCATGACAGCTGATATTTCTACTGAATCAAACGCCTTCTCGTAATCCATGAAGGCTATGTATAGTGGTTGGTTATACTCTGAGCATTTCTCTATTACCTGATAGATAGTATGAATGTGGTCAATTGTTGAGTAGCCTGTTCTAAATCCTGCTTGTTCCTTTGGTTGATTGAATTCTAATGTTTTCTTTACTCTGCTAGCAATTACCTTTGTAAATCGCTTGTATACTACAGAGAGCAAGCTGATCCGCCTGTAATTCTTCAAGTCCTTGTCATCTCCTTTCTTATGTATTAAGGTGATGTTAGCGTTCTTCCAAGACTCTGGTACTTTTCCCGTCAGGAGACACCTCGTAAATAGAGTGGCTAGTTTTTCTAACACAATCTGTCCTCCATCTTTCAGCAGATCTGATGTTACCCGATCCTCACCAGCAGCTTTGGCTCTGTGCATGCTCTCCAAAGCTTTTCTGACTTCTTCTATCATTACCGGTGGGGTGTCGTCTGGGTTACTGCTAGTTCTTATAGTATTAAGGTCGTGGTTGTCTCGGCTACTGTACAGATCTCTGTAAAACTCCTCCGCTAATTTCACTATCCTCTACATATTGGTAGTTACGTTGCCTTCCTTGTCCCTTAGTGCATACATCTGGTTTCGCCTATCCCAAGTTTTCTCTTCACTGCTTTGACGCTTCCTCAGTTGTTCAGAGCGTGTTAAATTCTCTCCATGTTATGCCTTCTTAAATAGCATATCTTACGCTTATTAATTGAATTCGCGAGCTCTACCAACTCTATTTTGGCAATTGTACTTGAGGATCTCATGTTTTGACGCTTCCTAATGAGATTTTTTTTCTTTCCTGGGACAGCTTGCCAGTGTCCTGTCTAACTGCAGTACCTCCAACTTCCACTGCACACTCCGTAATGATACTCGTCAGATTATCATTCATTGCGTCAACGCTAAGGGTGTTTTCTTCGATAAGAGCCGAGTACTTGTTCTGAAGCGAGACTCTGTATTTCTGTACTTTTCCTTTCAGTGCTAGCTCATTGAATGGCTTGTTGTGTATCAGTTTCTGTCGTACCTTCTTCAAGTCTAGTCGAATTCGGGACCGTATCATTCTATGGTCACTGCATCGTACCTTGCCAAGCACTTCCACATCCTGCACAATGCCTGTGTATGCACTCGGTATAAAGACTATGTCATTCTTCTTTGCGCCATTAGGGCTGCTCCATGTCAACCTATGGTTCTCTCGCTTTCGGTAGAAGGTATTCTAAATCCGTAAATACTTGAGTTCTGCGAATTCTACCAGTAGCTCTCCTCTGGCTTCTAGTACCGCTGCCATAATCGCCTGCCACCTGGTTTCCAGCCTGTTTATTCTCTACTTTTGCATTGAAGTCTCCCATCAGTAGAGTATACTGTGTTTTTGCCTTACTCATTGCCGATTCTACGTCTTCATAGAAGTTTTCAACTGACGCGTCATCATGGCTGGACGTAGGCGCATAAGCCTGTACCACCTTCATCTTGTACCTCTTATTGAGTTTAATTAAAATACCTATCCCCCTTTGCTTACTGCTATTGTATTCCTCCATGTTGCCAGATATGTTTCTGTGGATAAATAACCCCACTCCCAGTTCCCTTCGGTCAGCCAAGTCCCGATAGCAAACGACGTGCCCATTCTGTAGCACTTTATAGGCCTTATCTGTCCTCCTACTCTCACTGAGACCTATTACATTTCATTTATAGCCCTGTGGCTCCTCGAATAGTACAGCTAGATTTGCCTCACAAGATCAGGTTCTAGCGTTAAACGTTGCCAAGTTAAGGTTCTCCTGGCTGCCTGTCCGGAGCCAGAGATTCTTAGCACCCTCTGCTGTGTTGCAGATCTAAACGCCGCCATGGTCAGTTGCTTCGCAGTCACTGGGAACTGAGGGCCGTGAGTTAATTGACGTATGCTTCTGGGAGGTTGCGGCCATAAAATTCACCAGGGTGCGTCACCGGTGAGGCCGCACCCCAGGCTTCTTAATGCAGTTCCATCACCACGCGGACAATTTTTTATTACTGTTGGGAACTGCGTGGCACTAGGATTCGAACCATGGACCTCTTGCATGCAAGGAAGATGTTCTAACCTCTACGCCATCGCCACCAGGAACAGTACTACTACATATATAATGTGCCTTAAGCATAGGCGCGCATAACGCGTGGAGACATAGCGGCGGCCACCCTTTCCAGTCACCGGAGAGGGGGCTAAGTCCGCCCCATACATTGACTTACTAGGCATAAGAGGAGGGGGGGCACTGTGAGCAACACTCACCCCTCTTGAAGGGGAACAATACGCGCGCCCCTGGCATCAACATAAAAAAAATATTGCCCTATTATGAAAAAGCCATGCCAGGATCTGTTGCGTGCCTACGAAGACTGCCTTCCCAAAATTCTACATATACGCAGCGAGAAAAAAAATTTACATTGTACCACTGAAAGACACGTCTAGCAATTACAGACTTGGAGCGAACTCAGTTAGCGTCACATTAGATTTTCACGATTCCCAGAAGCGAAGATAAAATACAGTTAGCGAAAGGTTAAGTGCAAAACATCGCGATTGACAAAGAGCAATTTGAACTAGAATACAGATGAGATACTAGTGTTGGTTTGAGAGCTACTAAAACGAACTAGCCAAACTTCATTCGACATCCAGTATTCACAATAAATAAAAAAATAATACTGCTCGACAATTGCGAAGTGTGGGCTAGCGTTTGTGCTAGTGTGTGTGTGTGTGTGTGTGTGCGTGTGTGTGCGTGTGTGTGTGTGCGTGTGTGTGCCTGCGTGTGTGCCTGCGTGTGTGCGTGCGTGCGTGAGCGTGTGTGCGTGTGTGTGTGCGTGTGTGTGTGTGTTTGCGTGTGTGTAAAAGATGCGTATCTATCATGTAATGCAAATATGGATGCATTTGTCAAACATATAAAAAGGATTTGTCCTTGTCTCAGATATTCTATAGGTATACAGGGTGAAAAAATATGCTTTTCATAACTACAACTAATTCATGTGGTTAAAATTTATTTCTTTGTTACTAGCAGCAAAAGAGCAACCTAAGTAGAAACAGCTACAAAATTTGATATGTTGTCTTGCACTAAGGCACGAACAATTGTCTAGAAGTCACGCTGTGAAGAAAAGAACCGAGAGATAAGTACTTTCTCGGTTAAATACAAGTAAATGACTCGATCAAGTGAACGAATACGACGAGCCTTCTGCTGCTGCACAAGTGATGGGATCGTAGAGACATTTAAGGTTAGTAGAGCTAACCAGAGAATGAGGCTTGTGTATAGAACTTAACAGAACATAAATAGTACGTATCAAACGCAAGAATATTCGAAGATCCAAGGTGTCGTGCCATCTAAGACACCATTTTAGCGACTTCCCGAACTTCGCGAAAGCAACCGAGCCAAGACAATTTTCTCTCCGGAAACAGCTCGCTTAAGTCAACTCAACTAAAACAACTTCTAGGTCGATGCTCTTAACTGCCGTTGATCTTGTGCAACCCCAAAATACGACACCACCAGATTAATTATTTTTGAGCTTTCCATTGCGAACCGCTATTTGTGGGATGACATCCTGAAATCAGCAGCTTTTCAGTCACCGTTAAGAACTTTCTAATCATGTTTCCAGACTAATTTATTATTTTTCACCTCAATTCACGACGGGCATGCACGAAAGCGCAATATTGATTTAGTGTGTGAGTAGTGTGACTAGTGCACATGCTTTCCTAGCGTGTGATTGTTCTCGTGTCTTTGTTTATGTATTTTTGTTTTCATAGAATGATTGGCTCCGTGCTGCGAATGTGGTGATAAATTGATATTAGAAGTTTGCTTTGTAATCATCTTTTCAGCCTAAGAACCTTGTGACAGAGATTGTACATGCAATATTATGTGTTCGGCATGTTATATATCTTGAAAGAAATGTGTTTTTTTAATCTTACAAAAGAATATAAAGAAGCTAGAAACTTAGTTTACTTCGACTTCAGCTGTCAGGCTGGAGCCGATGGCTAAATTTGACAGCGCGAAACACGAATTGCTGTATTAGACAACAAGAGACCTAAATACATGTGGGAATGCCCACAAAAATTTCCAAAAACAGCACAACCTAAGTGCCCCAGTGGTGACACATAAGTTAACAATGAAAAGAGTTCTTTTTACGATGTTTGTTTCATTCGCTCTCTTTAACCCTGTGTTAATGCTGCACTAGTATCCCCCATGAACGTCAATGTCTTTGTCTAAGTTTCAGCAATGTTCACGGAACGATGCGATAAAAGGAGTACACTCTGCAGAAAAATAAACAAATGAATAAAAATATTCATAACATAAATTTGTGCATTAGAAACCCGGCACGATTACTTTCGATGTTATGAAGCAGCCAAGCAAGTTGCTCTGTCTTTGCTGACTCGAAACTCCTGATGCTGCGAAATAACGGGAAGGGACAGGTGTAACACCACTGCCGTAGCCCTTACTGTACTTTTTAATCCCGCCTGAGAGCGCCGCAAGCGGAAAGAAATTTCGAAGAACGATAAGGTTCTCAATGGCAAGCCGGAACACAAAGTTGCGAAAACGACGCTATAGTAACCAGACGCTACAGCAACGGCCCTATTTTGAAGCCTTCACAATGAGGAGATTTGCCACTGATGCACTACCGTATGTTTTTTTTTCTTTCGTAGAATTAGAAAAAAACAGCAGTCAGTGGGCCTAAACATACGATGACGATCGGGAATGATGAAGTTTTTCTACGAGAAAAGCAAAATGAAAACGTGGCAGCATTAAACTCATGTCTTCGTAAATAGACAACAAAAAGAGATTCATCAACTGTTTTTTTTTAAGTTCTGTTCTGACTGGCTTGGTGTGAACAATTTGAGTTTATATTGCGTCGACTACTGGATTTTTAGGAGTTGCAATGCGCGAGAACAGGAGAAAAGTCAAAAACAAGAATGAACGTGCAAGTGAAAAAAATTGTTTAGCAAACTATGCAATCAATGAATACCAAATGTTATTGAACCATTCACGCAGAATTCTTTCCGCAGTTAGACATTTCTTTCAAACGGCCACTCAAATCTTACGGGCTAGCACATCCGTTCCTGTACAGTCGCAGACAGCTCCACACCAGAAGCACTTATCCAGCCCTATGCCCAGTCTAGTGCAGTGTTCAGTTGAGTGCAACAACGCTTTTAGAAGATGTTCAGTGTTTTAGCTGAGGCTGATTTTCCGGCAACGAATCAAGCAACATTTTTAATAGGTCTGACAAAAACTGCTAGTGTTTTTTTCGATATTTCCCTTTCATTTGCGTACTTTACGCATTCAGAAGAATCTAAAGACATCGTCATCTTGACGACCCTAACCGCATGCACGTGAGTTGAATCAATAAACCTATAGTCGGAAACTGTGCAGGCTACTTCGAGTCAAAGACTGCAAAGTGACGAGTGTGTATGCCGTGTTAGATATGTGGCTGCTGATACTTCTGTTTTTTTACTGATACTGCAGGCCAGCCACGGGAGCATACAAGAAGTGAATAAATATACGATAATAACAATTTCGCTTATCTCTGTGTTATACTATTTGAAAAACCTGCTCTATAGATAAGAGAATTTCATAATCTCATCCGTCATTTAAAGCTATTTGGAGAGCCCATTTGTGCCTTAATTGCACTCTATTTTAATATGGCGTAGTTTCCAACAAAATGCAACGTTAGGAGTGTGTTCATAAGCATATTTCAAAGTTCCCGCAAAATATGGGGCTATTTCTTTATTTTTGGAAAACCATTTAACGTGCTCATTATGTTAAGGGAGAGCTCGCTATGCCTTCACATTATCAAGCGTGTTGTTCCAGAAGGTGTCCCAGATATACTAAACTGCTAAAAAACATTTCCTGCTATGCACACTGTGGATCCGTTTTTCGTGGTCGATTATGGCCTGTCTTAGTTTCACGGGACTACTCTCTGCGCGCATCTTCTTCCTTAGGAGGACATATTTTCTTGTGGATACCGATGACAACATTAAGCTTGATTCTGGCCTCGCCGCGGTGATCTAGCGACTAAGGTACTCGGCTGCTGACCCGCAGGTCGCGCGTTCGAATCACGGCTGCGGTGGCTGCATTTCCGATGGAGGCGGAAATGTTGCAGGCCCATGTGCTCAGATTTCGGTGCACGTCAAAGCGCCCCAGGTGGTCGAAATTTCCGGAGCTCTCCACTACGGCTTCTCTCATAATCATGTGGTTGTTTCGGGATGTTAAACCACACATATCAATCAATCAATCAATTAAGCTTGATTCTGTGACACCGAAGCAGAGCGCTAGCATTTACACAGTTGATGACGCCACATCTCTCGTTGTGTGGAGAGCGCACACCCTTGCACAAGCAATCACCTCATCCCCTGACCTGCCGCGGTTTTTCCACGCTTTTAGCGCGGCGATATGATTAGCTAAGTGTGCCTTGTGAATGTGAAGGCGCAATGGATCGGCGAAGTTTTGGCTTGTCTACAGACCACACCTAACACCCTCCGTCCTTTCCTTTAACAGATAAGCTCTAAAAATAGCCATGGGTGCCATTGACGTGAATTTATGCCACAGTTTTTAGACTTTCTCATCTTCAAGTTCAGTTGCAAAGGTCGCAGAGGCTGAAGCTACAGTGCTGGAGTCATCTATCTTGTCACGAGGCTTACCACAAAAATGGTGGCACACAATTTGTAGAGCCACTGAAGAGTGCTATGTCGGATTTTTTGCGCATGCCATTTATGTCCCTGATAACTTTCAGAATTGCCAGCATTTAATGGTCTTTTGACGGTTACCGTCGTTAATATGCCAGTAAGGACAATCTGCTGTCCTGAAGGCAAACCATCTGACGTGTAATTAGTTGGTCGGATGAACGGCGACTGTTTTGCACCGGCATGAGTCTAAATCAATTTCCACACACTTCTTTGGTTCGTAGAACTGCCAAAGGTGGCTATCGAGGTTTTGCATGCACCAAGTTTCTATTTTCATCTAGTTCTACCACAATAAATAGGTGCAATGCATACCAAAATTCTACTGTCTATAATGACTGCATAATGGCGAGGGACTAACTAAACCTAATCGGGTATGAATGAAAAACTGACGAAAACAATCACGCATGCCAACCACGGTGGAGATCTATCTTTACGAATGCTGATGTTGCACCATATTGGTGTGACATAATAACCATAAAGTGCTGCAAGGATGGAGACACACCGAAAATCTAAGGTAGGGCTTTTGTTGTGTTCTGTATTTATGTCCTTCAACTCTTTATTGGCAATTTTCTCATTTAAGCTAAAGTTACTGCTGCCTGATAACTGTATATTCATTTTGGTCATTATTTGTAAAACATTTTGCCAATGCTTGTGTAAGCAATGATTTGTGTAAGGAGATTTAAATTGTGGCAGCTGTCATATCTTTCACCGCGGGAGTTGTTGCTACCTGTTCTTAGTAAGTGAAAATTCTTCCAAGCGTGAGGCAAAGATTCTGCGCGTTGAAATGTGAAAAATGTGAGGCATCCACGCATCTACAGAGTAGTGGTGAAAAGCCGGACGAAACATCAGTGGTCTTGGAATCTCCTCCTTCTTTGCGTCCCCCTCCCACTTCACTTTCCCGCCACTTGGTACACTAGGCTATACATAGATATACTATACTTTACTATCTCACCTACTTCTCCCTTATCTATGGCTCTACTATGCTCTCCATGGTGGTGTAGGGTTGAAGAAGCCTGACTATTCACTCGAAGGTTGATGCATCGAATTTAAGCCACGACAGCCGCATTATAAATCGAGAATGAAATTCTTGAGACTCGTGAACTTAGACATAGGTGCCCGTTAAAGAACCCCTGGTGATCTAAATTTCCCGAGTTCTCGTAATCGTATCAGGGTTTTTGAACGTTAAACTTCAGGAAACAGATAAATGACGCAAGACTACGGCTTTATTTTAACTTACTTCTCCCTCCTCATCAACTCCTCACTGCGCTCACTTTTCTTATCTAGCCCCTTTCAAAACTCTACTAACAACAGCTATGGTACGCATTCTTTCTCAATTTTTTCTCCTTCTTTGCGTCTGTTTTTTTCTTTTATTCGTCGTTTCTTTTTAATTTTTATTTCTTTTTATTTTTATCAAGTTCTCATTCACAGAAAGGCAATGATATGGTACCCATAAAGGCTTGTTTTGCTAGTGTGCCTAATTAGCCGAGTGGTTAAGACCCTGGTCTCTGTCCCGTAAGTACGCGAAATTAGATATCGCATTTACTTTCGTTCTTCAATTAATATTTGTCCTCCTCTACCCTTCTTATTGCTCACCTCTTACTTTTCTTCGTCGATAAATTTTAGGGTGAGGCGAGACGGCATATGAAGCAGTGACCATTCACGATAATGGCACTTTTTTGTCGATGGCGGCCATTGCAAAAGAAACTTAAACGGATGCGCTCTTACAAAGCAAGTGTTACGAAGACAAGATGTCACGTAGGGGCTCTGAGCAAACCTAATAAAGAACAACTTTCATGGCAATAGCAACTACATGAACACAGTTGGCTCATTTTCACGATCACCGTAGTGTCATGCCACGTACATGTATAGCTAAATATGTTGCAAGACACCAGCAATATCATGCTCTCGATGCCGTCTATTCAGCTCAGCCACCTGACCAGTGTTTCGGACGAACAAAACGCTCGCCTTTAAAAGTTAGTCAATTAAACAGATCTATTCAACAATATTTTAAAACAGTGCCGCCACAATGGTCTAGTGGCCAAGGTACTCGGCTGCTGACCAGCAAGTCGCAGGAACGAATCCCGGCTGCGGCAGCTGTATTTCCGATGGAGGCGGAAATGTTGTGTGCTCGTGTTCTCAGATTTGAGTGCACGTTAGAGAACCCCAGGTGGTCGAAATTTTTGAAGCCCTCCTGTGCGGCGTCTCTCATAATCGTATGGTGGTTTTGGGACATTAAATCCCACATATTAATCAATAATTTAGATGACAAAAAATCTAACTCCTAGCAACAGCGAGCAACATATATTTGGTCGCGCCGTTAATGCGTGTGTCGGCATAACTTTAAACTCTGGCTAAAGTTACCTGGGGCACGCTTTATAATGATTTCCTCCTTTGGTGACTCTTATGAACCCTTAAAGTTAATGCTATGTCGAAAATTTTACATGCTCAGTCATCCTGGTGTCTTCAGAACACTACTTTAACAGCTGCGAGGCATTCATTCTAGAACGGTTTGTGAGCGTTGTGTGGGCTGCGTTTTTCTGGGCGTTCCTGCTTCCAAAGCCTGATCCTCGTACGCACTAGCAGGCAAACCAAATGCTGCGGGCGAAGTTTCTGTCTCATGCTCTACACCTGAATTCAGTTTTGTAAGAAAACGGGTGTCTGTGTGAATGGTCTCCTGGTCATGATGCTTCTTGAACGATTGTTTCAATCTTCGAGTACCTTCACCTCTTGTAATCTGCACGACGCCTGTGGCTCTTACCATCTTAAGTAACAGTTGCAAATGACCTTTTGCTGCATTCTTCAAATACTACAGCGGGTGGACACGCAGGGTTGTTAAGAAAGGTCTTAACCCACACTTTGTCGCCTGGCGCATAATGTTCGACCGTGTCATCCACCTTGCCCTTTTGGGTAAGTTTTTGCGGTTGTAGCGCGGCCACGTGGGACGGCAGCTATCTTCGAAACATTAGCTCTACAGACGTTTCCTGCGCTGTGGTGTGTGGTGCCGTATGCTTCTTGAAAAGAAACCTCGATAGCTAGCAGGAAACGCTTCCATTAGTCAATTTCGTGAAATACCTTACTACTTCTGCCACCATACATTCCACGTACCCATTTGTAGCCGGGTGATGTGGAGCTGATGTTATGTGTTTGATCATGTCCAGCTTGAACAAGGGCTGCCTTTGGGTCGATACAAAGCCGCCCCTTCCGTTACCGAAAAGTATGGTTTGTGGTATGCCAGAACTAGCGTACAGCGATCGAAGTACATCCATTGAAGCGGAAGTAGACTGTGAGATAAGTTGTCTTACTTCTTACCACACGTAGAATGCAACCACTATGAATCAAAAAATTTTATTGATCACCGGCCCAGCGAAGTCAACGTGAATGACCTTGTATGGTTCCCTTGGGCGGGGTCGTAGAGTTTCCGTGATATACACCACAGAGAACTCTGGCACTAGTGTCTATGAGAGCTGCAATCCACGACGCTTCAGAGAGCGTGGGAATTATGGGTAGTACATGAATTTGTCTAATCTTCCTACTTTTCACTGCCTGTGTGGTCGGGTCACTTGGAAGAATTTCACAGGAAACGAAAATCAGGAAGTTTTCGGTGGTTGCGCTTCACCACCTTTTTTTAAGGGTTACCAATTAAAATTACGTTACGAAGTTCAAAAGGGTCGGTTCTTTCTTGCAAAACAATGCCGAAACACAGCAATAAACAAAGCCACAAGTGGCATTCGCCACCCACCGGTATGAAGACTAAGCATTTTTCTGTACTACGCATCATTCCCATGGTCACTGAACGATCGCAGCGCCAGAGTGTCCTCTAGGTAATTTTAGAAACTTCTATGGGCGGGGCCACTCCGGAATCAACACCGCGCAAGGAAGGCAGCTGCGCACTTAACATGTCTCGCAGGATCACTCCTTCGACCTTGTTGGCGTCCATGCTTGGCCACCGCAAGCGACTGCGAGCTAAACGTTTCTTCGCAGTCATTCGCGGATCATTATCATGAAGTAGAGCTAAAACGTTTTCTATTGATTGCGTAGGAATCGCCAATCGTGTGCCCCATACTACACAACCACAATGCCTGGACTGTGCTTGTACCCACTCATTGTATTGTTGAAAAGTTGCACCCTGTCACGATGCCGTGTATACGGTTTGTAGCCCATGATGATGTTGAGGAAGTGTGAGGTCTTCCATTGTCAGCCTGGATGTCCGCTGGTGTGAGGAGAAGCTGTCCTCTCAGCTCCTCACGCCAGCAGCCGAGCCGCGTTGACATGCTGGCCCTTCACGTCCGGCCCCATTGCAGACCTGGCAAACGAAAACAAACAGTTCAATCCAAACAGCGAAGTTGTTTTTTTTAATTGAGACACGTGCAATGCGATATCATTAGATGCGAAGCATCTCTTTTGCCCGCGTGTGGAACGCCACACGTACATCAGTATGAACGTGCTGCAACGCGTTTCCCTCACCGTAAGTGTTGGAGCGGGGCCAAGTAAGTTAACTCGCACCTTCACGTTGACGTCACTTTCTTCCTCACCCGCAGCAGCTGCCGGCTCCTCCACTCGCTCGCAACACAATTCTCTCTCGGTCCGCCCTCTCCACCACACGCAACACTCGGCCACGCATCGAGTAGAGTGGAAAAAGGAGCTTTAGAATAGCGCATCGCAAGCCCTAGTGGTGCGGATGTTGCCGCTGCGCAAGTGTCGTAACGCGAGCCAAAGTTCATGATTGCGGTCCACCAGCGCCAAATCTGCAATAGCGTGCGGCCCATGCAGCCCGCAAGACCTGCAAACGCTGGATTCGATGATATGGTGTAGCTGCTATCGTGCATTTGGATTTTCGTGGAGGGCTAACGCTAATCTAAATCTCATGAGGTGTCCGCTACGCCCACTGACGCTATTCTAAAACTCCCTACTTTTTCGGCTCTTTTTTTTGTGATCAAACTTGCACGAAACCAAACCCACCTCCCGTGTCTTGGCGTTCCAAACAAATGTTTATCGAGTAAATGCTGAAACGAGTTCCACTGCGAACGGTTATTTTAGCATCCGGTTCGACGCTTGTTTCAACCGGGGTAATGCCGTGCGCATCGTTGCTGCTTCACATCTTATCAGGCTTCCCTTCGGGAAGATAGGCCAGAATTTTTTGGGGCGAATTTTTTTAGGAGCGAAGCTCCTTAAGGCGTGTGCTGTGCGTCCCCTGTATGTAGCCACCTCTCGTTTAGTTCTTGCAGTGTTCACTAGATGGCGGTACTTGTAGTTGATGATGAAAGATGCGAGATGTTATAAAATAGGAATGATGTCACATACGGCGCGTGTCATTGGTGGAAGGCAATTGTTGGATTTAGTGCGATGAGCTCCACCGCGGTAGTCTAGTGGCTAAGGTGCTCGGCTGCTGACCCGTAGGTCGTGGGTTGGTATCCCGGCGGCGGCGGCTGCGTTTACGATGGAGGCGGAAATGTTGTAGGCCCGTGTGCTCAGATTTGGGTGCACATTAAAGAACCCCCGGTGGTCGAAATTTCCGGAGCCCTCCACTACGGCGTCTCTCATAATCATATGGTGGTTCTGGGACGTTAAACCCCACATATCAATCAATTTAGCGCGGCGACGTACGCTAGGGGGAGTATTGTAAAAAATCGAGTGGGCAAAATGTACGGAGGAATCATAGTTTACCAGGTTTACTTCCGGAGCTTCGCCCACTCATCATCATTCACTTCGTGGATATGGCGGCACTTTTTTTTATAGCGGCACCTGTTCGTTCCTCGTAACCGTTGTAGTAGTCTGTAACAAATATAACATTTTGACCTCCAAGGTGGTGCCGGTGAGAGATTTCCTCTGTGCGTTGTTGCACAATAAAAGATAGTGCTCAATTTACATGCCAATGGCTACTAAGGGGGAATGAGAGACAGGATAATTCGGCTATTAGTTAACGTGCACGCTACGAATTTTTATTGTTCAACAACGCTCAGAATACAAGAAAGGGTTGCTACGTTATACTCGCTGGGCGAAACTTTCTAGGTTTTAGAAAGGTTTAGCGAGCGTTGGGCCGCAGTGCCATAAATAGGGCTAGTGAACAAGTATATACCATGAACTCGAGGTGGTTAAAGGTGGGAAGTAGAAACGAAGCGCAAGCCGTAAGAAAGTGTGCGTATTACTTCTCTAGTTCAGTCCTTGGGATGCGCGCTGGATGGCGGTGCTTCTATATGAGGAATATATGATGAAAAGAAGTGAGATGGTGGTACTTGAAAAATTGGTACGTGAAATAGGTGGACGAACGGACACACAGACAAATGCATCGACAGACGCACGGATGGCTGTACAGACGGATGGACTCATGGACGGACGCAGGAGCGGATGCATGGACGAAAGCAGAAACGGACGAACAGATGCACGCGCGGACGGGCGGGTGGACGCACGGGCGGCCACACAGACGCACGCATGAATGGACGGAAGCAAGAACGAATAGATGGACGGATGATTCGCCCCACTATTCATCGTTCACGCCGTGGATATGCTGCCATTTTAGGGGTGAAGCTTGTTATAGCGGCACCTGTTCGTCCCTTGTAGCCGTTGTAGTAGTGTGTAACAAGTATAATATTTTGACCTCCAAGGTGGTGCCAGTGAGAGATTTCTTCTGTGCGTTGTTGAACAAAAAAAGATAGTTCTCAATGTACATGCCAATGGTTGCTAATGGGAAGAGACAAGTGCACTCGGCTTTTAGTTGAAGCGCACGCTGCGATCCCAATTAGCAGCCTTTGGAATGTACATTGAGCACAATCTGACAAGAAAGGGTTGCTACGTTATACTCGCTGCGCGTAACCTCCTTAGTTTTAAAAGGATTTAGCGAGCGTTGTGCCGCAGTGCCGTGAATACAATGAACCAGTACATACCATGAACTCGAGGTGGTTAAAGGTGGGAAGTAGATACCAAGCGCAAGCCGTAAGAAAGCAAAAGCCGAATTCTCCTGTCTCTCATTTCCCATTAGCAGCCATTGACATGTACATTGAGCACTATCTCCCAGAAAAATATTGCTACGTTATACTCGCTGGGTGTAACCTCCTTGGTTTTAGAAATGTTTAGCGAGCGTTCGGCCGCAGTGCCATGAATACAGTGAACTAGTTAATACCATGAACTCATGGTGGTTAAAGGTGGGAAGTAGACCCGAAGCGCAAGCCGTAAGAAAGTGTCCGTGTGCCACATCTCGTTTAGTTTTTAGAATGTTCGTTGGATGGCGGTGCTTCTATATTGTCACGGGGTCGTGACGTGGCCGAAGACAGGAGACTTCGTGTTGGGATTTAACTGTTTATTAGGGCGAACCTGTGCCCGGTAAACGGAAAGTCCAATTACTGCAGTAGTCTTGCGCAGATGGCATTGTAGGCCCGTGTGCTCAGATTTGGGTGCACGTTAAAGAACCCCAGGTGGTCGAAATTTCCGGAGCCCTCCACTACGGCGTCTCTCATAATCAAATGGTGGTTTTGGGACGTTACACCCCACATATCAATCAATCAATCATTGCGCAGATGGCAGTCTCGGACTGATAGCGGCGAACGGAGCGGCAGCCTTCGATCAACAACTCACAAGCGGTGAAGCGCGTCGGCATTTGTACTGTTCCTGTCGAATGTTCTAGAGTTATCGCTGGCGGTGGCGTAGGTTCCAGAACAATCTGTACCGTTCACACAGCGGGCGTGATCTTATCGAAATGATCTACTACAGTCCGGAACCTTCTCGAAAACTGCAGGCGCGGTTTGCGCTGAGAATCGTGTGGTGTTTTGGGACGATAACAAAAACTTGGGAAATGGAACGTGGCATTGCCCCCTTCTGAAAAAAGGCATCGTCCCGATGCTTTAACTAAAGATGAAGGTACAATATCAATGCAAGAAAGTACAATGAATTATATACGATACAAAAAAAAACACTGTTTCAGTTTGTTAACGGCAATGAAACGGCTTGAGGCGCGCGACATGTACGACTTCAGGTCACGACCAACGTCGTTGAGAGTTCGTGATGCCGTCGGGGACAACTTCGTAATCAAATGGGCCGAGACGTCGAACCACCCTGTACGGTCCGAGGTACCGTCGCAGAAGCTTCTCACTTAGTCCACGTCGGCGTATCGGCGTCCACATCTAAACACGTTCACCGGGCTGGTATTTCACGAAGCATCGTTGAAGGTTGTAACGGTGGCTGTCGGTCGTCTGTTGATTCTTGATACGGAGACGCGCAAGTTGTCGGGCTTCTTCGGCGCGTTGAAGGTACTCGCTCACATCGAGGTTTTCTTCGTCGGTCACGTTGGGTAACATGGCATCGAGCGTCATTGCCGGGCTCCTTCCGTAGACCAACTTATATGGAGATATCTGCGTCGTCTCCTGCACCGCCGTGTTGTATGCGAAGGTCACATACGGAAGAATGGCGTCCCACGTCTTGGGTTCGTTATCGACGTACATTGACAGCATGTCCGCGATCGTCTTGTTAAGCCGCTCGGTGAGGCCGTTGGTCTGTGGGTGGTACGCTGTCGTCCGGCGGTGGTTTGTTTGGCTGTATGCAAAATCGCTTGAGTTAAGTCGGCAGTGAATGCCGTTCCTCTGTCGGTGATAAGAACCTCCGGGGCGCCGTGACGTAGGGCGATATTTTCAACGAAGAACTTAGCTACCTCAGATGCACTGCCTTTTGGCAGGGCTTTTGTCTCGGCTCAGCGGGTGAGGAAGTCGGTAGCTACCACGATCCACTTGTTTCCGAAAGCCGACGTCGGGAACGGCCCCAGTAGGTCCATACCAATCTGCTGGAAAGGTCAGCAAGGTGGATCAATTGGCTGCAGAAGTCCCGCTGACCTTGTCGGCGGTGTCTTGCGTCGCTGACAGTCCCGGCATGTCCTTACATAAAGAGTGACGTCGGTGGTAAGACGTTGCCAGTAGTACCTTTCTTGTATCCTCGCGAGCGTGCGAGAAACACCGAGGTGCCCTGCCGTCGGATCGTCGTACAGGGCCTGCAGGAGTTCTGGTCGCAGAGCTGAAGGCACCACAAGGAGGTACTTAGCTCGAAGCAGTGAAAAGTTTTTTTTTGTAGAAGACGGTTTCGTAGAAAGAACGACGCAAATGCGCGCTTGAATACCTTCGGGACTTCGGCGGTCCTGCCTTCGAGGTATTCTATCAGGGCCTTAAGTTCCGGGTCGGCCCGCTGTCGTTCAGCGAAGTCGTCGGTAGTTATCGTCCCCAAGAAGTACTCGTCATCCGGGTCGTCGGGTAGCGGTTGGTCGACAGGTGCACGAGAGAGACAGTCGGCATCGGAGTGTTTTTGGCGGACTTGTAAATGACAGTAACGTCATACTCTTGAAGTCTCAGGCTCCATCGTGCGAGGCGACCTGAAGGGTCCTTCAAGGTGGCTAGCCAACACAAGGCGTGGTGGTCTCTCACAACTTTGAAGGGCCTGCCGTAGAGGTAGGGGCGAAATTTCGACGTAGCCCAGATGATGGCGAGGCACTCCTTTTCTGTTGTGGAATAATTAGCTTCTGCTTTGAATAGCGATCGGCTGGCGTAACTAATAACCCTTTCAAGTCCGTCAGCCCTCTGCACAAGAACAGCACCAAGACCTACGCTGCTTGCGTCAGTATGTATTTTTTTCTCGGTGAATTCGTCGAAATGGGCAAGTAACGGAGGCGTCGGGAGGCGATGTTTAACTCCTGGAAAGCGTGTTCCTGTGGCGTTTCCCACTTGAACTCCACGTCGGCCATGGTAAGGTTAGTGAGGGGATCGGCGATGCGGGCGAAGTTTTTCACGAACCGCCTAAAGTAGGCACACTGGCCCAGAAATCGGCGCACGGCCTTCTTGTCAATGGGCGGCGGGAAGTCGGCGATGGCGGCTGTTTTCCGTGGATCGGGACGAACTCCAGACTTGCTGATAACGTGTCCCAGAAACAAGAGCTCCTCATACGCAAATCTGCACTTTTCTGGCTTCAGTGTGAGTCCAGACGTCTTGATTACTTGAAGTACAGCTTCAAGGCGCCGAAGATGCTCGTCGAAACTCGAGGAAAACACGACGACGTCGTCCAAGTACACAAGGCAAGTCTGCCACTTCAATCCTTCCAGTACTGTATCCATAACACGTTGAAATGTTGCAGGCGCTAAGCAAAGGCCGAAGGGCATCACCTTAAACTCGAAGAGGCCGTCCGGTGTTATAAACGCCGTCTTCTCTCGGTCTCTTTCGTCGACTTAGATTTGCCAATAGCCAGACTTGAGGTCCATTGACGAAAAGTACTTGGCGTTATGGAGGCGGTCGAGTGCGTTGTCTATTCGTGGGAGAGGATACGCGTCCTTTCTTGTGATTTTGTTCAGGCGGCGATAATCGACGCAGAAACGTAGGGTGCCATCGTTTTTCTTCACTAACACCACGGGGGATGCCCATGGACTCTTGGACGGCTGGATAATGTCATCCCGCTGAATTTCATCAACTTGTCTCTTCATGGCCTCATGTTCTCACGTCGAAACCCTGTACGGACTCTGACGGAGTGGTCTGGCATTTTCTTCGGTTATGATGCGATGTTTCGTGATTGGGGTCTGCCGAATTTTCGATGACGACGAAATGCAATCTTCGTATTGCAGGAGCAGGGCCTTGAGCTGTTCTTGCTTATCGTTCGGAAGTCTGGGATTGACGTCGAAAGCTATGGGAGGGGCTTGGTTCTTCTGAGCAGGTTCCGCAGAATCGGCGAGGGCGAAAGCACTGGTGGCTTCGACAATTTCTTCGATGTACGCGACCGTTGTTTCTTTGTTCACATGTTTGTACTCATTGCTGAAATTCGTGAACATAACCGTTGCTTTGCCTCCCCGCAGCTCTGCTTTTCCTCTTGCGACGCAAATATTTCGGGTGACCAACAGATGCTGACTGCCTTCAACGACGCCTTCCAAGTCAGGTGATTTAGGAGCGCCGACTGAAATAATGACGCTTTAGCGGAATGGTGACTTGTTCTTCCAGCACATTCAAGGCTTGGTGTCCTGACGGCGTGTGCGGTGATAGGGCTTCTTCTGTGGATAACGTTATCGACTTTGTTTCTAGGTTGATGACAGCACCATGGAGGCTTAAGAAGTCCATGCCAAGGATGACATCTCTCGAGCAACGCTGTAGGACTACGAAGTCTGTAGAATAAATACGGCCGATAATGGTGACTCTCGCTGTGCAGATTCCTGCAGGCGTTACGAGATGACCTCCGGCTGTGCGGATTTCAGGGCCTTTCCAAGCTGTCCTAACTTTCTTTACCTTCGCGGCGAACGACCCACTGATGACAGAATAGTCGGCTCCAGTATCGACGAGAGCGGTCACACTGTAGCCGTCGATAATAACCTCGATGTCGCTAGTTCGCCGTCTCGCATTACAGTTAGGGCGTGGCGTCGGGTCACGGCTGCGTCGGCTTGTTCCGCTGCTTCGATGTTGCGTGGTCAGGCCACCTTCGGTAAGTGAGCTTTCGCCGCCAGGGCTTTGCCTGGTTGGCATTGTGTTCGGCAAGCTCCGTCGCGGCGTCGTCGTCGTCGGAGGATCTTCGGTAGTTCGTCGCACAGCAACCGCACCTCCAGCGGTTGCTGCCCTTAGTTTCCCGGATACGGGCTAGGAGACCGGCCCCGCATTGGGCCGGAGTACTGCCGGGGGTGCGGTGACATGCGGCAGCTGGGCGACCGCGAACGGGAAGGACTTCGGGGTGTCCATTGAGTTCCTGCCAAGTAGTCGGCGATGTCGCGTGGCCGTTCCCCTGGCTGCGGACGTGGTGCATTGACGGCGAAGCCACGCAGTCCCATCTGTCGGTACTGGCAACGGCGGTAAGTGTGCCCGACCTCGCCGCAGTGGTAGCACAGTGGGCGGTGGTCAGGGGTGCGCCAAACGTCGGTTTTCCTCGGCGCACTGCGCTGGCCCGCTGGTGAACGGTAGCTCGTCGGTGGGGGTGGTGGTGGCGGTGGTGTCTGGCGACGGAAGTGCGACGGGGCGGCATTTTGGCGTGAACGGGGAGGAGCGTTGTGGCGCACTGCAGCGGCGTAGCTCATAGTTTCTGGCTCGGGCCGCGGTGTTTGGGGAATTCGAAGTGATTGCCGAACTTCTTCTCGCACAATGTCGGCGATCGAATCCACTTGAGGGTGCGCCGAAGGCAACAGTTTGCGCAGCTCTTTCCGCACAATCGCTCGGATCGTTTCACGCAGGTTTTCGGAGTCACTGGTTTGAGCAGCAGCGCATTCTAGAGTCAGGCGACGATTATACTGTCTGGTGCGCATGTCAAGGGTTTTTTCGATGGTGGTACAAATACCTCGGATACAAATTCTTGGACGGTGTTCGGTGGATTCCTCATTAGTCCCGCGAAGATCTCCTGTTTGACCCCTCGCATGAGGAAACGAACTTTCTTCTTCTCAGGCATGTCTGGGTCAGCGTGACGAAATAGGCGGGTCATCTCCTCTGTGAAAATTTCAACCTTCTCATTTGGTAGCTGAACCCGGGTCTCTAGTAGAGCAGCGGCCCTCTCTTCGCGAGCGACGCTCGCGAACGTTTGCAGAAATGCGCCGCAGAAGATATCCCACGTTCGCAGCGTGGACTCACGATTCTCTAGCCAAGTCCTTGCGGTGTCTTCCAGGTAGAAGTACACACGACGGAGCTTTTCTTCGTTGTCCCAGTGGTTGAGGGCGGCCACGCGGTCGTATGTTTCTAGCCAGGTTTCCGGGGCTTCAAACGATGACCCATGAAACGTTGGTGGTTCCGTGGGTTGATGAATGACGATCGCGGGCTGGGACGCTCCAGTTGTCATTGTCGCTGCACTAGAGGTCATGGCCTTGGCCTTCCGCGCCTTGTCTTGTAGAAGCCCGTACTCCGGTGGGAGACCTTGCTGTCGGCGGCTTGTTCGCTGCTCTTGGTTGGCGTCGGTGTCTTCTCCGCGACGTGGGCTGGGTTCACGGCTTGACGGGGGCGTCCGGTACATGAATGAAGCAGCACCTCCACCAGATGTCACGGGGTCGTGACGTGGCCGAAGACAGGAGACTTCGTGTTGGGATTTAACTGTTTAATTGGGCGAACCTGTGCCCGGTAAACGGAAAGTCCAATTACAGCAGTAGTCTTGCGCAGATAGCAGTCTCGGACTGATAGCGGCGAACGGAGCGTCGGCCTTCGATCAACAACTCACAAGCGGCGAAGCGCGTCGGCATTTATACTCTTGCTGTCGAATGTTCTAGCGTTATCGCTGGCAGTGGCGTAGGTTCCAGAACAATCTGTACCGTTCGCACAGTGGGCATGATCTTATCGAAATGATCTACTACAGTCCGGAGCCTTCTTGAAAACTTCAGGCGCGGTTTGCACTGAGAATCGTGTGGTGTTTTGGGACGATAACAAAAACTTGGGAAATGGAATGTGGCAATATGAGGAATGGAGAGAGGCAGTAAGCAAAATAAAAATCGTTGGTGAAGTCGCCGATGGATGGAAACTTAGCAGAATGAGCATGATCTATAGAGGAAAGGGGGACAATGCTGACATAAACAACTACCGTCCTATAACAGTGACATGGGTGGTCTACAGGCTGGCGATGCAGATTATAGAGGAAAAACTGCAGGCATGGTGTGAGGATGAGGGGGTGCTGAGGGAACTGCACAATGGGTTTCGGAAACACAGGAGGTTGGAAAACAACCAGTTCTCACTGACGCAGTGCATCGAAATATCAAAAAAGGAACACATGCCTCTGTGGCTAGCATTTTTGGATATCAAGAGAGCATACGGTAGCGTAGTTTGAGGAATTGTGGCGAATACTGGACACACTAGGTGTGGAAGCTGGGGTCACTAATCTTTGAAAAGATATCTATAAAGGTAACAAGGCAGTTTTAAAGTGGGAAAACAGATATCCAAGCCTACAGAAGTAAAACGGGGGCTCAGGCAGGGGTGTCCTCTGTCACCCTTGTTATTCATGATGTGCCTACCAGGATTAATGGCCAAATTAGAAGGAAGTGGACTGGGCTTCAACCTCTCTTTTTTCAAACAAGGAAACCTCATTGAACAGGCACTACCAGCGTTGAAGTACGCAGATGCTATAGCGCTAATGGTCGAGAATAAGGAAGATTTGCAGAGATTGATGGACACCTGCGGTAATGAGGGAGGTAGTTTAGATTTCAGTTTCAGTAAGAAAAAAATCAGCAGTCAGGATTTTTAATGATAATGAAGGTAGTGAGCTTAGAATACAGGAGGTCACGCTGGAGATAACAGATAAATACAAATATCTGGGTGTATGGATAAGCAATGGGGCCGAGTACCTAATGGAACTCGAAATATGCGTGAGGACTGAAGGTAACAGGAATGCAGTGGCTGTGAAAAACAGGGCACTGTGGAAATACAATAGATATGAGGTTGTGAGAGGAATATGGAAAAGGGTCATGGTGCCTGGTCTGACGTTTGGCAATGCGGTCTTGTGTGCATGAGATCAGAAGTTCAAGCAAGGTTAGAAATTAAGCAACGTGGAATAGGCAGCCTTGTCTTAGGAGCTCACGCGAATACACCAAATTAGGGAACACAAGCTGAAATGGGATGGACATCATTTGAGGGCAGGGAAGATAGCAGCAAGATAAAATTTGAGAATCGATTGAGAGAAATGGGGGAGGAGAGCTGGGCTAGGAAGGTAATCAGTTACTTATATATGAAGAATGCCGATACAAAATGGAGAAAGCGAACCGGAAAATTCACTGGTAAATAGTTAAAGAAGAGCACGGGGCCAAACTAAAAAGAAATATCGGTTAAGAAGAGGGTGAAGGAAGCTGAGACCATAATGTGGAGAATCGGCATGATTAAGAAGTCCGCACTAGAGATCTATCGAACTTTTAAGCTGGAAATTGCCAAGGGCAGGATGTATGATAATACTCGGGGTAGTTCTGTACTGTTTGAGGCCAGGAAGGGAGTACTGCGAACCAAGACATATCGGGCCAAATACGAAGGATACACGTTATGCAGTGCGTGTGGAGATGAAGAGAAAACTGCCGAACACTTGATAATGTTCTTTAAAGGGCTTCACCCTATTGTTCAGGATGATGGCGCAGAGTTTTTCAAAGCACTGGGGTTTAGGGACTGGGAGGGCAAAATAGACTTTAAGTGGACAAAATTAACTAGAAAGAGATTATCTAATTGGTGGCTAAAGTCAAGGCACGAGTGAAAATTAAACCCTTCACTCCAAAGTACCAGTCCTCAATCTCACTATTTAAAGGAAAAAAATCTAGGTTTTCTTTGACTAAGTATTACGGCTTTGTTGCGTTAGCCACCGCCCGATCTAAAGGATACAGCCATATCGATCCATCCAATTCATTCAATCCAGTATACGATCAAAAGATCCGAAATGATGGTACTTGGAGTGTTGAATAGATGGACGAACGGACACACAGACAGATGCATGGATGGACGCATAAACAGACGCAGGGACGGACGCACGAACAGACGCACGCACGGACGGGCGGATGGACTCATGGACGGTCACACAGACGGACGCATGGACGAACTGAAGCAAGAAATAATGGACGGACGGATGCTTCGCCCCACTCTCCACCATTCACTCCGTGGAAACGCTGCCAATTTTTTTAAGCTGGTGGAGTCGAAAGCTTGGTTCCGAGGTGGTGACGCGGGAGGAATTCTGTCCGAAGCGTTCGTTGATTGTTAAGGGCCCCTTGAACTTCGCCAGTAGCGTCTTGACTTGGCAGCTGCCGCCCTTTTGCACCCACAAATCATCTTTATTGTTATACTCCGGAGCGGGTGGCCGTCTGAGGTCATAATAAAGCTTCTGTCTTTCTTTTGCTTGCGTAGCTCTTTTACTAGCCACAGCTCTGATCTTCTGGCATCTAGGCGTCTGTATGGCTGCAATAGCGTGTGACGCTAACAGGATCGTGCAGGCTGGGTACCGCTTTCAGTTTGGGTAGCTTTCCAAGTATATATGCCCCGCCGTGGCGGTCTAGTGGCTAAGGTACTCGGCTGCGGACTCGCAGGTCGCGGGATCGAATCCCGGCTGCGGCGGCTGCATTTTCAATGGAGGCGGGACTGTTGTAGGCCCGTGTGCTCAGATTTGGGTGCACGTTAAATAACCCCAGGTGGTCGAAATTTCCGGAGCCCTCCACTACGGCGTCTCTCATATTCATGTGGTAGTTTTGGGACGTTAAACCCCACATATCAATTACCTGAGAAGGGCGGCACATCATGCATAGCACCACAGATGATTCGCTGTGAAATAAGCGATTATGTGCTCGATGCCACCTGGATCGTGGTGGGCTAGCACTGTCCCTAGATGGATTGGGCTAACGTCGGTGTCCACTTGAATGTTCTACTAATCATTAAAGCAACTCAATACTGCGTAGGCAATGGGTTTCTGCTTTATTGTCAGGAAAAGTGGTTTTTGCTGCAGCACTCCATAAACTTGGATGCTCTTTTAAGGAGATAAACCAGAGAGCCACAATTGAAGCGATGTGGGGAGTAAGCCTCTGCAAGTAAGGTGCAATAACCATAAACGATTGATATTGCTTTAAGCTGGCTGGTGTGGCATATTCCACCACCACATCGGCGATGCGCTCCAGGAATGGCTGTATAACGTCGGGGAAAAGCAACGCCCTGAGCACGCTATCTTAGACAGCCCGAACCGGCACTTCTCTTGATTTCATTTAAACCCCACCTCGCGGAGTCGGGGTTGCAATTAATTTAAGTTGCGCAGGCGTTCATCCTCGGCGGTGTCTACGACGAAGATATCAGCCAAGTAGACCAGGCAAGCTCGGTTCTTCAGTGAGCTTCCTACGGAATTTATCGCACGCTGAAATGTGCTAGAGGAGGTTCTGAGCCCATATGGCATGGGATTGAATTCATATAAACTTGACGGAGAGCGAATGTTCAGCGACGCTAAATCACAGAATTCAGGAAGATTGTTAGGAGATCGCGGTGCGAGAAGTGCCAGGGTTCTTGTTATGCATTTATTGGTGTCTTCAGAGGACGTCATCAGGGTTTACCTGCTTCATCATGATAGCGTCTACAGAGGCTGCACTTGTTGTAGGTAACCGCTGGCGTCAATGCGAAGGTCCCTTAGGCTGCGGTATGCGAGATAAAGTCCAAAAGAGCGTTGACAGCGTTTCTTGCGACGTAAACAGCGTCCACCTGCAAGGTAGTGGAGTCAAAGATCCAAGCCGTGGAAATGCATCGAGACGAGTCGGTTGGTACCAAGGTGGGTTTGGGCTTGGAGTCTGAAGCCGCTGTAGTGGAAGCAGTGGAACGGCAAACTGTGCGTCCACTCGGTAGCACTCTGCGTGACTTCAGGTAGTGCAGCAGAGGTTCGTCAGCTGATTGCGTCATCATAATGCATCAGGCACAAAGACAACACCTGTTGATCGCGCAAGCGGTTTTATTCTGCCTTCTGACGTCTTCATCTACCACTTCCCACTTCGCTGTCCTCCCGCTTTTTCGCACCAGCAGCTGAGCCGCAATGCCTTGTGGGTCCCTCGCAATTTATATATATATATATATATATATATGGGTATGGGATATGGCACAACGGGAGCGTTGTCAACAAGGACAAATATATTTATTTCCCAACAGTTTCGGGAGGGGTCCTCCCTTCATCAGGGGATGAGTTATACTGACATGAGCTTCCAAACTTCGTTGCTGCCGCGTCCCTCTCGCCTTGAAAGATGTTTGCGAGAGTGAGAGGGAACTAGAAAAAAGAAAAAAAAACAAAAAAGGGGGGAGAAAAAAGACGAAAAAAAGAAAGAAAAGAAAGAAAGTAAAAAACAGGAAGAACCACTGTCAACACTGAGAACGAAGCCAACTGTCCGTCCACATCCACATACGGTTCATATCACGTGCTGTTCAGTTCTTGACGTGTGTCGGGCCACCCATGATTGTCGCCGCGGTGCCGGGAGGGTCCGTGACGGCGTGCGTAAAGAAAGGGGTTTCCCCGTAATTGGTCGGTCGGCGGGCGGCGGGTGGCGTGCGTAAAGGAAGGGTTTCGCGTTAATGGGTTGGTCGGCTATTTACCTTTATTCTTCGTCCGTTGCCCTTTAATGGTCATGAAGTGGTAGGCGAACGTAAACACTTTCTATGTGCATGTGGAAAAAAGAAAAAAAGGACGAAAAAAGAGAAAAAAGGAAAGAAAGAGAAAGGACAGTGCACACGTACGAGTCAGTCAGAAAAATGCATGGTCTCCAGCTATCAATCTTTGTCACCAATTTTCTCCTGGCTTACTTCTCGGAGGCAGTTGAGTTTTCCGGGGTCCTCGTGGATGCCGGCTACTAATGTTCGAAATTTGAAAATATATTATGCCTCACGCTGTTCGCGCTCGCGTCTGTTTGAGAACCCGTACTGCAAAAGAGTTACGCTGATGTTTTCAAAACTGTGGTTTGGCAGGCGCAGATGTCTAGATAAAGGTAGCTTCGGCAGTGAAGTGGCGTGGGTACCGGTGATTATTGAACCGCAGCCGAAATGGCGTGTCTGTTTGGCCGATATATTCTTGTCCGCAGATGTTGCAATGTATCATGTATATTACGTTACTGGAGTCACAATTAAGGCTTTCAGTTATGCAGAATTTGAAATCCGAGAAGTTCGCTTTGGATTCACGTTGTGACCATCTGTGGGCATATATATTTATATACAATAATAATGAGATCTAACAGACAGTAATGCCAGGGAATGTACAGGGGAAGTTATTAGAACCAATGGAATGTAAATAGGAAGAAAGAAAAGTGGATGAAAAAATAACCAGTCGTGAGCAGGAATCGAACCTACGACCTAAGAATAACGCGTTCGATGCTCTAACCACTGAGCTACCACAGCGCTCTTCCCTTCATCCACTTTTTTTGGTTTATACGTGAGTTTCTACTTCTAAATTCACATATAAACCAAAAAAAGTGGATGGAGGGAAGGCCGCTGTGGTAGCTCAGTGGTTGGAGCATCGAACGCGTTATTCAAAGGCCGTGGCTTCGATTCCTGCTCATGGCTGGTTATTTTTTCATCCACTTTGCTTTCTTCTTATTTACATTTTATTGGTTCTTCTAACTTCCCCTGTACATTCCTCGGCATAACTGTCTGTTAGATCTCATTAATAATGTGCTTAAAACACGGAAAAACGAGCCCTTAGGTATACACTTGTTTCCCTTATTTCATTAAACGAGGGTCTCGTACTGGCAGACTTGGTGTCATTAGGTTGTATACGAGGGACTATTAGTCAGCTGCCCGCTCGTAATACGTTCACGTGCCACGTGACGCCAAACATGCGCATAAAAGAGTGTTTTCACACTCGTCGCTTGGCTCATAGATGGCGCTGACTGTCACTCCTACTTCTAAATTCACATATAAACCAAAAAAGTGGATGGAGAGAAGGCCGCTGTGATATCTCAGTTGTTAGGGCATCGAACGCGTTATTCGAAGGTCGTAGGTTCCATTCCTGCTCACGGGTGGTTATTTTTTCATCTACTTTTCTTTCTTCTTATTTACATTCCATTGGTTCTAATAACTTCCCCTGTACTTTCCTTGGCAGTACTGCCTGTTAGATCTCATTAATATTGTGTTCAAACGCGGAAAAAGGAGCCCTTAGGTATACACTTCTTCCCCTATATATATATATATATATATATATATATATATATATATATATATATATATATGTGTGTGTGTGTGTGTGTGTGTGTGTGACGCTATGATGTATTGGCGACGTGGCCTGGCTCATACCCCATGTTTACTCTACTCTCACTTCTTCCTCATCTACTTCTAACTCCTAACCATCGCTACCTTCTTACGTTACAGGATTCCCCCTCCCCTAGAAGGAAGTCGCGTCAGACACCTAACAAAACAACAAAAACGGGTCTCAAAGCGAGATAAAAATGTCATAATGCACCATAGTTCCATTTTAGAAGGGAGTTCCTTAACTCGCACAAAACTACAGCAGAGGGAAGCAGCCCGGCCATCACTAAGAGAACTGTGGTGGACGAGGCTGGCTACTGCGTCCTGGATGTCATAACCATGCATTCGACGTGGAAAATGAAGATGACACAGCCTGGATAGTAGCGAAAAACGAACAAGGTTGTGAGTCCTTGTATCTTTGGAAGGTTGGATGTATCATGCGTCGGATTTCGAGTCGTGGCTGTGACAGACGCATTGTATCTAGAATGCGTGCTTCTTGAGAGATAATGACGGCTAGATGACTGTGTGCTGGCGCCGTGCCAGAAGTGCTTCCGCGTCTTTCTGGGCGTTTTCTGTGGTGTTGTCGTCTGCGTAACCGCAGGCGCAGAGAGCGTCTGTGGCGATGTTCCTTCATCCGGAAACGTCCTACTTCTTTAAAGGGCCCTTGTATCAATGTCCTTAATTTTTTAACTTGTTCAAGTTGTGAGTGTGCTTCCGTTGAAGTTTTCGTTCAGTCGTCGTATTTTCTTGGTTTGGTGATGGCTCGGAGAAAATTCCGGATGGTCATCGTAGTTGAATAAGAAGACCCTATCGGTAGTCCCAGCATTATTTACGAGTGGGATGCAAGCATTACTTCTGTCAAGGAAAGCAGTAGATACATTTTCGTTTTTATCGGCGAGACTTGCAATGAAAGGTGACTACGTGACGTTTCGACTTTCGGTTGGTCCAGTTCCTGAGAATGACATCGCCGCAAACATGGCTTGACATTTCTGATTCCGTAGATTTGTTTCTTTGCAGGAGAATTGAGCCAAGCGTTCCTGAAGTACAATCGCTTCCGGAATAGCAGTGGCTTGAGAAGTTATTTGGCCGATATTTCAGGAGGTCAGTTGTGTATGTGGCGATATCTTGAGAGGTGCGATGAGAGTGACGAGCACCAGATGAGCTACTTGGCAGAAAACCAGGTGGTGGCTTGCGTAAGCAAGACGAAGAGTCAAGTACATTGGGTGTTTGAATATTGTCTTGATTTGTGTGTGGAAGAGGTTAGCGTCGGTGACATTTGTGAAGATGGAAAACCAGGTGGAAGGTTCGGCCTTGTAGAAAAACGGATGGGATGTCTTTCTATGAGCAGATGACTGACTTCGCCTGACGGGAATTGTAAACTTGTTCTCTGTGCTAGAACGCGTGAAGGCTGCGTATGACTGTGATTACTGAATTTGAATGCATCGATATGGCTGGTTGTAACTGACTTTTCATTATAGTCTTGAAACCAGATGATCATTTCTTCTTTTATCTTTTGCCAAGACTCGTCGTTGTCAAATATATGGGTGAGGTAAAACTTAAATGCCTCACCGGTGACGTAGTCGCTAAAGTTCGTAACCATCTCCCATTCCGACCAAGATGCAGCAGTAGCATGGAACTCGAACAGGTCGAAGCAGTCTTGTAGGGGTCCATCGTCCGCTTCTCTGGTGTACTTGGGGAGGGGAAGGTCAGTAGATGCTTTTGACATGATGCTGGTCGATGTGTAATGCTAGGCGCTTGCACGGAAGTCCATGTATGCTCAGGGTGTCTTGTGGAGAACTGTGTTGATGATGAGACACTGATGAAGTGGCTGGGAAATCTTCATCCTGTCGACCTGTGTGACGCTATGATGTATTGGCGACGTGGCCTGGCTCATACCCCATGTTTATTCTACTCTCACTTCTTCATCATCTACTTCTAACTCCTAACCATCGCTACCTTCATACGTTATATATATATATATATATATATATATATATATATATATATATATATATATATATATATATATATATATATATATATATATATATATATATATATATGACGCTATGTTGAATGGGCGGCGTTGCCTGGCTCATACCCCGAGTTTATTCTCTTCTGACTTCTTCCTCCTCCGCCTTTACCTTCAGGCACTACTTCTTACGTTACACAATTCCCCCTCTCCCCGAAAGAATGCGCGTGTTGTATCATACAATGCATAATGAATGAGCATTACTATAACGCAAAAGAGAACATCGAAGCGGGCTGTAGTTGCACGTCACTTTGAAGTTCCCTAAGATCGCACATAGTCTTCACAAGAGAGGGCAGCAATCCGGGGTTATCAAGTGCAGCTCCGGTGGGCGAGGCTGGCTGTTATGCTTTGGACAACATAAACATGCTTTGAGCGTGGAAACAGATGGAGATACAGCCGGTATTCTTGCAAAGAACGAACGGGGTTGGAACGCTTTGCAGGATTGAAGATTTCGTAGGCGTCGCACTTTTTGTCGTGGGTCATACAAACGCCGTGCATGCAGTTTGCGCACCCGTTTATCGTGGCTGATTAGGCGCTGTTTGTGTTCCTGCAGAGCACAAACGGTTGTTTTGTGGCTTTTGGGGAGTTTTCTATGGTGATAACGCAGACGTTCAGACCGAAGGCGCAATCTTAAAAGCTGCTTCAGAAAAGTTCCTTGGCCTTTCTTTCTAAGCTGGCTCAGATGCGGAATCAGTCTTTTCTTTTGTGATCGTCGTTCACGACATTCTTTAAGCCGCAAATATGCTTGCGATGTAGCTTTAGTTCTTCGTTGTCCTTGTTGGTGTGGCCGTTCTCGTTTTCGGGGTTCTCCTTGTTGTTTTTGTTGGCGTTGCTTATGTTGCTGTGGAATGCGTTGTGGTGGGAGCCATTCTTGAACATCAGGCCGGTTTTCTTGACAACTTGAGCTGGTGTCTAGTCGGCAGCTGGTTGTCTGTGGGCTGCTATAATTCTGTTCGGGTAGTGAAGATAATGCTTCAGGGTTGATAGACAGCTCTTTGGAAGCTTCTTCTACACTGCTCACTACGGAGGGCTCTTGCGCCTGGCAGCGTGCGGTGTTCAATACGTCTGAGCCTTGTGCTTTGCTTCGACTGTCTAAGGTGTGTGCACCAGACAGTAATAAATGAACCCGTCCTGAAAGAGCATTGCTTGACCGGGTATTTTCGTGAAGCGTCAGGTCATCTACCGTGATCGCGGCGTCCTTATGAGGCAAATGGTGAGCGATAGGAGCGCTTGAAAAACCGCGTGATGAAAAACCACCTGGTGGATGACGTATGCGAGACGAAGAATGAAGGCAATCAGGTGGGTGAGCAAGGCCTCGTGTCATAAGCTGGAGCGAGGACTTTGCAAATTCTGACTTTCCTGCAGAGGGGAGGCGCGCTTGATGGTTGGGTTTTTCCCAGAATACGCATGGCCTTCTGTAAGTAAACGCATGTGCCACTTTGTCTTGAGCCACTTGTCTATTCGCGCAGGGCTTTTGAATGCTTGAGAACTGCTTAGAGAATTGACGATAGTGGGTGGTTGTCTTTAGATGGTTGGCTATGAGTAAGTCTTAGTCATAGTCATTAAAACGGGTAATCATCTCATCTTTGATCTTTTGCCATGACTCTTCGTTCTCGAAGATGTGGCTGAGGTAAAACTTGAATGCCTCACCTGAGATGTAGTCAGTGAAGTTTATGATCATCTCCCCTTCCGACCAGGATGCAGCGGCAGCGCGGAGCTCGATAAGGTTGAACCAGTCTTGTACGGGTCTGTAGTCCGGTGAGCCGGTGTACTTGGGGATGTCAAGGTCGTCTCATTATGCTGTCATGATGCTGGTCTTGGTGTAGAGTTGGGATGTACTTTTGTGGTCCACGTTTGGTTACTGCGTCTTGCTGAGACGTTCGAAGATGGTGGCCGGTTGATGAAGTGGCCGCCAGGTCTTCATCCTGTCGACTTGTGTGACGCTATGATGAATGGGTGACGTGGCCTGGCTCATACCCCATGTTTAATCGGTTTCTGACATCTTCCCTTCAGGCACTACCTACTTACGTTATATATATATATATATATATATATATATATATATATATATATATATATATATATCAAGCCATGAAAAAGAGTAACTTAAAGGTATTGGCAGATCCCACGTATACAGTAGGAATAGAGTGGGAATAAAATAGAGGTGCTGTACGTCGAAAAAGGTTCCGACGCAGCTTGGCAAAATGTGCTTTATCAGGCAGGTCTGACTAATGGCGAGCGGCATGCGCGAGCTACTCCTACAGCCACCGATCATCATCGTCTTCTTCATTGCCAGCAGAGCGTCCGTTATTCAGATTCATTAATTCATTACAATTTCACCCGCGAAATAAAGAGCCATCCTGGCGACCTATGGACAAGTAAACACGGGAGGGTCATAGCAGGGCTTAAGGCCCGAGACGTGGACAATTTCCTGGCCACGACGACGTTAGTCAGAAGATGGTTCCAATGGCTCAATGAGGTAATTCACTGGTGACGTTTTTTGTAGCACACAATATGGGCCGTGATACTTGGGGACTAACTTGGTAGAAAGGCCAGGTGTAGCAGAAGGGACATGCAGCCAGACGAGTGAACCTGGGTTGTAGGAAGTAGTGTTATTTGATGCGTCATGGTGGTGCTTTTGGCGTCCTTGGTCTTGGGTTGTGAATGATCTTGCCAGTTGGCGGCATTCTGCAGGGTATGTAGCGGCTTGAGACAAAGTCGTGGACTCTGAGGAGTCAGGTTTGTACGAAAAAATGGTGTCCATAGTGCAAGCAGGTTCGCGTTCGTAAAGGAGGAATGATGGAGAGAACCCAGTAGTGCTTTGAATGGCGGTATTATAGGCGAACGTGATAAACGCGAGCACTCGGTCCCAATTGGAGTGGTCTGACGAGATATACATAGACAGCATGTCACCAAGGGTGCGGTTGAAGCGCTCTGTCATTCCAATGGTCTTGGGATGATAGGCGCTTGTAGTGCGGTGAATGACGTGGCACTCACGCAGCAATGCTGTGATGACGTCTGACAAGAATACGCGATTACGATCGCTCAGTATCTCCCGAGGTGCTCCATGACGTAATACGATGTTGTGAAGTACGAAAGTCGCAACGTCTTTTGCTGTAGACGTGGGAAGGGATGAAGTTTTGGCATACCGCTTGAGATGGTCGACGGCAACTATGATCCAGTGGTTACCGTCAGCAGTGTTGGGAAGGGGACCATAGATATCGATGCCGACGCGTTCGAATGGCCGGGATGGGCATGGTAAGGGTAACAAGGTACCGCTGGCGTGATAAGGGGGAGTTTTTCGTCTCTGGCACGTCGAGCAGGCCCGAACGTATTGTTGTATAAAACGGTACATGCCACGCCAGTAATATCGGAGACGTATGCGAGAATAAGTCTTCAGGAAACCTGCGTGTCCACATTGGGGATCGTCATGAAACGTGGAACAAATTTCGGATCGCAGATGACGTGGAATCACGAGTAGCCACTGACGTCCACCGGGTGCGTAGTTGTGTCGGTACAGCACGTCGTCGCGAGTGGTGAAGTGCTCGTCTTGCCGACGCAACGTGCGAGAAGGAGGGGAAGCCGTCCGCCCAGCCAGGATGTCTAGAATCGAAGCAATCCAAGGGTCCTTGCGTTGCTCAGATGGCATGTCGGCGATGGTGACTGCAGTGGCATCACAGGTTAGACTTTCACAGCAGTCCGGGTCAGGGGGTAGGGGCGAACGGGATAGGGCGTCTGCATCCGAATGTTTCTGGCCGGAGCGATAGACCACGCGAATATTATATTCTTGGGGGCGTAATGCCCATCGGGCGAGGTGACCGCTTGGATCCTTCAGTGACGACAACCAGCAGAGGGCGTAGTGGTCAGTCACGACGTCAAAAGGGCGCCCGTACAAGTAAGGTCGAAAGTTCTCTATCGCCCAAATAATGGCCAGGCATTCCTTTTCAGTGACGGAATAGTTGATTTCGGCTTTGCTAAGAGTTCGGCTTGCGTAGGCAACCACCTACTTTTGGAAGCCGTCTTTCTTCTGTGCAAGAATAGCGCCTAGCCGACACCACTAGCGTCGGTGTGGATCTCTGTGGGTGCCGGTGGGTCGTAGTGTCGCAGAATAGGTGGCGACGTGAGGAGGCGGCGCAGTTCATTGAAAGAATCGTCACAGGTGGCAGACCAGGCTGAAAGGTCGCTAGAGCCGGCGAGGAGCTTGGTCAAAGGAGCGATGATCGTCGCGAAATTGCGGACGAAGCGCCGGAAGTAAGAGCACAGGCCTGTGAAGCTTCGGAGCTCTTTCATGGTGGTCGGTTTGGGAAACGCTGAAACGGCTGTAAGTTTGGCAGGGTCAGGATGAATGCCGTCTTTTGAAACCACGTGGCCAAGGATCGTAAGCTTTCGAGCGGCGAAATGGCACTTCTTCAGATTCAGTTGCAGCCCCGCGGCAGAAATACACGCGAGGACTTTCTAGAGGCGGGTTAACTGGGTTGCGAAATCAGTTGAAAAGACGACAATGTCATCTAAATAACAAATGCAAACGTTCCATTTCAGGCCTCGAAGGATAGAGTCCATCATTCGCTTTAAAGTAGCTGGCGCGTTGCAGAGGCCGAAGGGCATGACTGTGATTTCGTAAAGCCCGTTGGGCGTGATGAGAGCTGCTTTCTCGCGATCGGTCTCTGCCATGGGTACCTGCCAGTATCCAGAGCGAAGATCCAGAGAAGAGAAAAATTTGGCTCCCAGTAGGCAGTCCAAGGCATCGTCAATGCGTGGCAGCGGATAGACATCCTTGCGCTTGATTGGGTTGAGACGTCGGTAAACCACGCAAAACCTGATGGATCCGTCCTTCTTCTTCACCAACACAACTGGAGAGGCCCAGGGACTGCTTGACGATTCGATTATGCCACGTGTCAGCATGTCGTCAACCTGATCATTGATGGCACGGCGTTCGCTAGTGGACACACGATATGGACGCTGCCTTAATGGCGTCTCTTGACCGGTATCTATACGGTGAACAACAGATGACGCTCGACCTAAGGAAGGCTGATTGTGGTCAAACGAGGCCCGAAAACGCTGTAGGAGCTTGATCAGCTGTTCCTGCTGCCTAGGCGTGAGGTTGCAATCAATGGACTTGCGGAATACATCTATAGGTTCATTAGCGTTAGCTGCGGGTGTAATGGCACAAGTCGGTAAAAATGGCTTATCAGGATAGATCGGGTCTTCAAAAATACAATTTAAGGTCTCGAGGCTTCCCAGACACTCACCGCGTGGATGTATGGGCAAGCAGAAACGTTGCACGCATAAAGTACCGCCAAACCATCGGAAAAGTTGATGACGGCAAACGGAAGGACGATGGTTCGGTGTTGCACACTAGCTATAGTTGGTTGGAACAGGAGCGTCGAGTTAGTGGTAGCAGGGGAAAACACAGGCACTAGGACGGCGGACAACGGCGCGATGCGGACGTCAGCTGCGCAAACACTTTCGAGGGACTGTGGTGGTCGATATCAAGGCGCGGATTCGTCAACGTGAGTTCAGCACGAGCGCAGTCGACGAGGGCCTGATGGGTAGAAAGGAAATCCCATCTTAGTATGACGTCGTAAGATGAACGTGGGAGAACAACAAAGTTGATGGCGTACCGAACATCTTGAATAAAAACGCGTGCTGTGCACTGAGCTGTCGGTGCGATGAAATGGGAGGTGGCTGTACGCGGAGCAAGATTCTTAAGCGGCGTTGTAACTTTCCTCAAATCGCGACATCGTTTTTCACTAATTACAGAAACGACGGCGCCTGTGTCGACAAGTGCACGTACAGCAACACCTTCTACTAGCACATCAATTTCGTTAGTCGGGCAAAGAGGAGGTCTTAGAAAGTTCGACGACGACGCAGTTCTTGCCTCCAGAACTGCCGCTGTCAGTTTTCCTCTCGAGCGGGGCTCGTGCGCCGAAGCATCGGGGAGACAGATCGGCGACGGGGTGTTATTGACCGGCGAGAATCGACAGGGCGTCGTAGGGACAATGAGTCGGTGGTAGGAGAAGATCGTCGCTGTGGATTCTGGGCAGCTTGGTAATTTGCAGAATTCCCAAGGACTGGAGGCTGGAAGTTGCGACGGCGACAGTAGCGTGCTATATGTCCCACGAAACCGCATGCGAAACAGATGGGTCGATTATCCAAGGTGCGCCATGGGTAAACGACAGAAGGTGCAGGGGGCGAAACGGGATGGGGTGCCGTGCTTGTAGGCAGCGTCGTAGGGTAGGAGGACCTGGTGCCCCGGTATGCACCAGAGACAGGTGGAGCTGGGGGTCTAGCAACGACGGCAGCGTAGGTCAGCGGCGTAGGGACGGATGGCGATGGAGGCATTGCCTGCGTGACCTGTGTCTCAATGACCTTGCGTAAACGTGGGTCTAACGAGGTCACTGGCGCGGATGCTTCGGCCACGAGAGAAAGCTGACGCGCTACTTCTTCACGAATGAATGGTTTGATGTGGGGCAGTAAGACGGTGTGATCAGCAGCGACGTCGTGCACGAGGGCGGAAACTTCAGCCGTATCTTCAGCGGCCCTGCGCGTCGAGACACGCTGCTTACGCAACTCGTCGTACTCCTGACAGAGCTGAACAACATCGGTGACGGTCTGTGGATTCCTAGCGACGAGCATCTGGAAGGTATCGTCGTCAACGCCTTTGAGTTGATGATGTACTTGATTTTGTCGAGTTCGGTTAGAGATTCATCGACGCGCTTGCAAAGAGACAAGACATCTTCAACGTAACTTGTAAAGGTCACGTCTCTGCGCTGGACTCGACTACGGAGACACTGTTCCGCGCGAAGCCGGCGCACGGCGGGACGACCGAAGACCGCGGCGATGGTGGTCTTGAAGGTGGACTAGTTAGTGATTTCGCCTTCGTGGTTCTTGAACCAGAGGCTGGCCACATCAACGAGGTAAAAGCGCACGTTTGTGAGCTGGTCCCAGGCGTTCCACTTGTTGGAAGCGCTTGCGATTTCGTACTCGACGAGCCAGTCCTCGACGTCTTGTTCGTCGTTGCCGCGAAAAATTGGTGGGTCGCGTTGCCGAGGTACGCCAGTGCAGTAGACTGTCGTTGGTAAGGCACCTTGAGAAGGGCCAGGAGCAGTCATGGTGAACGGTGAGGGTAGCATCCGATTGCGAAGTTCCAGGTTGATGAGAACCCCGGCTCCTCCACCACTTAAAATAGAGGTGTTGTACGTCGAAAAAGGTTCAGATGCAGCTTGGCAAAATGTGCTTTATTAGGCAGGAGGTCTGGCTAATGGCGAGCGGTGTGCGCGTGCGCGAGCTACTCCTACAGCCACCGATCATCATCGTCTTCTCTTCACTGCCAGGAGAGCGTTCGCTGTTCAGATTCAATAATTCATTACAATATATATATATATATATATATATATATATATATATATATATATATATATATATATATATATATATATATATATATATATACATATATATATATATATATATATCAAGCCATGAAAAAGAGTAACTTAAAGGTATTGGCATATCTCACGTATACAGTGGGAATCGATGATAAGGGAAGCACGAATGAGGAACATTGATATGTCCCTCTAAAATCAGCCCAATGTTACGACGTGGAGGTAAATGATGCCGTACCTGACCGACGTGTCATGATTATCAAGTTTCGATGTGTCGTTTACCTTCGTCATCTATTCACGTCACGTGATACCAAATTTAGTACAGATAGATACCAAATTTAGCGAGTTATGAGCGTGGTATGTTGTCATTTTCTTAAATGACATGCTTGTCAGCATACTCATGTTTGCACCAGTCATATACCTTCGTCATCTATTGACGGGACATAACACCAAATCTCTTATATGTGGAGTTAGTCAAACGGGTGCGAGAACATCATGAAGGGCCCAAATATACTTCAATGTAGCGTTGACACGCGCGCACCGTGGGCACAGCGACGCTACGTTAGTAAAACGCGAGCGCTCTATAATCTGACGCGTCCATCGCGTCAAACCAGCGTCCAACCAGCGTCCATCGGCGTGGCCTGGCGGCAACCGGCGCGAAATGCGATGGGCTGCATTTCGCGTGGGTGCGTTAACCAGACAGCACTGCGTCCTCCTCTTTTCATGACGGATGGATGCCCGACGCACTGAAACACACAAGCATCAAAGCAACGCAGTGCGGCGCGCGCCTGCGAGTTTATGGCAAGAACGGCGCCTGGCGCGGCAACGCCGGCGTGACGCGACGAAAATTGTTTCGAAATGGCTTGACAGGCGCCCTTGGTGGCCTGATCACGTACATTGCCTTACGGTGAGTGGACTTCTCCACGCGTCGTAAGGCAATGTCTCACGTGCGTCTTGGGCTTTCACGTGAACGATCGCGCTGAAGTTACACGGCGCACTAATATCATTTCGCTCGCTGTATACCTCTACGTTCGCGAAAAGACCGGGTTTTTCAAACAGAGCGTAGTAACAACTGTAACGCTAGTAAGTTGGCGCTAATCCTTTGCATACTTTTACGTGTACGTTTTGTGTGTCCTTTGTGTTTAAACAGCGCAGTAAGTGTTAAGCTGTGAACATCGTTAGCCTGCGCTCGTACTCTATGTTTTCCTTTTGTGAGTGATTTAGTCTTAAGTAGCATGCTGCAGGTGCCGATCTAAATACCGTTCTTCGCTTGAAATTCTAATTTGTTGTATTCAAATTTATTGCTTCGGCGTTGCGGTGAAACAATGACTTTTAAAATTATTTGCTGTTTTGTTCAGCGCCTTTGGCGGCTGTATACCAGATAGCTGCTTTGAGCAGCGACTGTATCTATGAGGGGCAAAGGCCGCCACTTTTCTTTCTTTTTTTCCAAACCGCTGAGCTAAACTCCTACATCTCAACGTCACGCCAAAAGCGGTAATGTAGCCGGATGCATTACAGATGCTCTCAAGAAATCGCGGCCTTCAGCGACATTGCCTGCCACACATTGTCGCTACTTTCTAAGGCCTCTCATAAACACATATTATCCTAACCATGCAGCTTTGGACTCTTGTACGATTTCGCCGGAGATAGACTTGATCTGCGCAGAGGGCTTTGTGGTGCTAATAAGGCAGGAATAGCAAAGCGTACGTAGCTTAGGGTATGGATATGAAGCTTGTCAGAGGCTGAAGCCTCTTGTCGAGGTACCCACTAGTTTGGACACACTGCAGGATCCGCTTCGTGTGTCGATATTTGCTCACGACGCTGGAAACATTGAAGACACGTGATATGCTTGCGCGAATAGGCTTTATCGATCGCTCGGCTGCCTTGCCCAGTGCAAATGAACCACGCTTGGAGCGTGCTTGGCAGATTAGTATCTGAGCAGGGGAGGGTGAAGTACAGTGTTCTGTCATGCGGTGTCCTGCATGACTAAATGCTTTGAATAAAAGCGTAACCGACAATCCCCAAAGCCCATGCTTTCGATCGATACATGCAATTAATAGGAAGTGTCATCATCACCATTAATCATTATTATTATTTATCAACCACCTCCTCGCACCACTCGCGCCGCTCGTGCCACCGGCACACGGGTAGCGGTTGTGTTACTTCCCGTCCATTGTACTCACTAATTGTGTAATCACCATTTTGATCAATCGGAAAAAAATCTGCAAAAAAGAAATGTTTTCAGCATTATTAGAGCACTATAGTAACCACCTTTAATATTTATGCTCACTCAACACATGTTTTTTTCCTTTCTTCTGTTTTTTAATATTATGTATTTATGCTCTTGTAACGGCTGCTGCAATCAAGTCATGAGCTAAGACAGCGCAGCGTGTCGTCCTCTTTTTTGTCCGTGTGTCCTTACGCTAGCACTATACTGGAAGTCTAGATATTGCGATTATGAAAAAGTTTGGGAATTGTGATTCTTAGAAGTGGTAAATATTACAAAGAGAATATCACGCGTCTAAGAAATAATGATACAACATGTTATCTGCAGCAAACTGTGACAGACCGAATAGGTTTTTTTCTGAGACTTAGATATTCAACATCAGTGGTTAGTGTGGGGTGAAAACGGGCGGCAATTGAAATAAGATTAAACGGCTATACAAAGATGAAATCACAGTAACTTTTCTTCTGCATTGCTTCTTATTCTATAGGCTGCAACGCTCGATTGGTAACGTATACGTGACGCACTGTATACAGCACCGTTGAAGGCATCTAGTTGCTTTGCATGCATGATAGTACGCCTACAGGTACATTTTCCAGTAGGAAGGTTTAGCGACGTGAAACCCATGAAAAATTAATTTATATAACTTTGACGCATTGCAGTGGTCGTAGCGAATATATTATTAGGGAATTAACAATGTCCTCTTTGGTCACTTTTCAATAGAACCTTCATGCGTGCACATCTTAGAAGCACGACGTATATAAATAAACTCCATATATAAATGAACGCTCCCACGGCTGAAGTTGTTAACAGTTTCTCAGTGCCAAAAATTTTATAAGGAAACTGTTGAAAGAGCTGTTCGCACGCATCATTAGAAATCTAACAGGCTGTCATAGGTCTTAACCTAACAAAACCATAAGGCGAAAGCAATATTTTTTTCACCAGCATAACCGTTTTTAATCAAGGCTCTCACATTGCCAGCTGTAAAAACGCTGAATATAAACGGGTATGTGCCGAAGAAATTGCGTGAATACTGCTATTTACCATGGCTTAGCTAAAGTGAAGAGGGCGACAGTTCCAGCTTCGTTGTAAACCTGCGTAAAAGACTGTTGTGGTCGAAATAATATAAAACTATACTACCACCCCAAAGCCTGAGTGAATAGCTGAAAAAAAGCGTTTATAACATCAGTGACACAACATATCTGAAAGGCTGGCAAAAGATATAAATGCATAAAACAGACGAAACGAAGACCACCCAAATTACTGTTTGATCTGTGTCCGCAAAGCGCAGCTACTTGAATATTTTCTTCAAAGTAAATGCAGGCTCTTGCCTTCCTCCGAAGGTTTTAAGCGCTTATGCGCTTTCGCTCTGCCTCTAAGACCGCAGGCATTGCACGCTTACAGCGCCTCACCTGGTTCTGCATTGCCTCTGCGATCTGCCGAGCTTTGACTAATCTACAAAGCCTTGCAATGACGTCCTCATTAGTCACCATTTGGAGGCGTTATCACGTGATGATGAAGATTCTTGTTTAGTATATATACATCACTCGATTTACGCTGGCGTAGCCGGCGTTCACGGTCAATTTCAACATGTAATGATGTATCCTATACCCCTGTCAGATGGGCATTCACGAACTCCTTTCAACTTCCTCGTCCTTACTACACCGGAGATGCGGTCCATGCCACACAGCGTCTCTTACTTCGGGGCATTCAAACAAAGCTTTTCTCGAAGGGAGTTCGGTGACCTTTCTTAGTGGCGGAAGGGAGTACTCTCGTTTCCAGTAATATGTAGCTATGAAAAAAAAGCTTCAATTACAAAACAGCCGCAGTCAGCACAGTTATAAACTTCTTCTCCATTAAAATGTTTTTATGCATAATGCGCTCGTAACGTGCCCTTAACGAAAAGGAAATGTACGTACAAGTGTACATATATACTTCATACACCATGCCTCGCCAAAAAGTCACCGTGTAGCCATATTGAAACATCCAATGTGTCCGTGCCATCGCAGCGTGGCAGCCATCCTATCTGTGCGCACCATGTTATTCACATCTCTGCCAATCATTCGCTTCTTATTGCTGTGCTCCTCATTCTACCTCGACAAAGCTAGAGCGCATAGCAGTGGTTGACGCGAGTATTCTTCCTTACTCATCGACGGCGGTAGCCATGCCGGCATCACATGCGAACTGTTCTCTGATCCTTCCGCAGGGAGGACTTAGTGTACTGAATGCGAGACCTGTTCTCATTCGATATTGTTAAAAACATCATGATCTGAGAGGTAGCGCAATTTTAAAGAGCTCGACGACAACATGCAGTGTGTTTGATATTCGTCGTACGTAGAGAAAAGGTGTACCAAAACAGACGCACAGCGTTGCCAGCATATTCCTGTGAACATTACTGCCAGCTTGCTCGCAGGTGTACGCGGCTGTGATGAAAGACAAAACATTTTTAAGTGCGAATGCACTTTATAAGCGACCCTGAATCTGCCGTTCGAGGTGCGCCCCTTCCTCTTTCCTAGCAACCGTGCGAGGAGCGGAGAGGAGTGTCTGTAGCAACGGCGCAGTGACGTCACACACCACGTAATTGCGCGCGCTCCGCCCTCCGCTCCGTGGCTGCGCGCGCCAGCCATGACTTGCCCGAAATCGGCAAGTCGTCATAGGTATGGATCCATCGCAGGCATCAACCTCGATTGCGATACCTCCAACAACGAGTACAACGCAATTGATTGCGAGCTTTGCACGCGTCGTTGAAGATGTCGCGCCAGTTGAAGACAAGGCAGCGCGGCGAAGGGCCCGTGATACCGAGCGCAAGCGGGCGAAGCGGGCCGCGGACACAAACATCATTATACACTCTAAGGCAAAATTACCCGCAAAGGCGTTACGAATGCCAATAGGGGCGCGCGATGAACGGATAGACCATTGAGGAGCAACCACAGAGGGAAGCGTGCTGCGCGAAACCACTTAGTCTCCAAACATGCTCCAAAGGGAGGAACCGCCTTCGGATTGCAGGCAGCGTGAAAAACGTTGTCATGGTGACCAACCCTCCTTCTCCACCCTTCTCCTCCTCTGCAGGCTCAGTCTTCCCCCTCATTTTGCCGGCTACGGTTGGCGTTGCGTCGCGCTCGGAGTGCTCGACCATGGCCGCCTGAATTCGACGATCTAAGAATGACGACATAGTGCTTGTGTGTATGCTTGGATGAGCGTGGGCTGCTGCTTTTACTTTCGCTGCACCCATGAAGTCTGGAGAAAGTCTCGACAAGTCACCACGGTGCGCTGTATATTTCTGGCTTCAAGAAAGTTACGACCAACACACAACAGCAACAGTCGGAAAGGCCAATATGGCGGCCGAGAAGACAACAGGCCTATCAATTATATACTTCGATCGAACTCAGGGCAGAAAACAGCGCTGGATTCTAAGGCAAGTAGGTTATCATTCTTTATTCTACTCTACTTGTCGCGTGTGCGATACGGATCGCGCATGCCGGCAACCGGTCGCATGCCGGTCGTGTTGTATATCGCACGCACGAAATGCATCGCGAAAATCAGCTTCGACGTCTGCAGTTCACCTGTGCTTTGCGACCGCCTGGAAATTGGCTGCCATTGCCGTCAGCCTCCCGTACGCTCGCTCATCGAGTGCTCGTCTTCGCCGCTGCGATGAGCTCCGGGCTGACGATATTGGACTGAGACCTCGTCGCTGTGTTGGGGGTCGTCGAAAACACGTTGCAGATTCTCGTAAAGAACTTGGTTGTAGTATGTTGCGCGCTGTAAGTGCACCAGCAAGGGCTGGTGGGGCTTTCGGTAGCGTCGGAACTCACTGAAAATTGGTCGCCATTACAGTTTGCTTTCCCGTCAGTCGGTCGCAAGCAGCTCGGCGCCATACGTTGGCCGCGGCAGCGGACTCGCGTTTGCGCGCTGCACTCGCTCGAGTTTGTGAAAAAGGGCCGCATTACCGTCAATTTCTTCGGCTCTAGCTCCAAATCAGCTTGGCGCTGTTCATGGCGGCGGCCAAGCGTACGCTCGCTCTCCTGTTTGAAGCTCGCTGACGGCAGACACTCAGCGTGCAGCGCCGTGTTTGGTCTCGCGTTCGCTTGCTCGAGCTGAACGACGTCGCTCGCTTAGGACTCGCCGACTTGTTAGCGGCACGGTGGTTCGCGGAGTTGTGGCTGCGGCCGCCGCTCCTGAGCTCTCGCCCTACGGGGATCGAAATGAGTCTTTGACGATGTGTGAAATCGCGGTGAAATTATTAGCCTGCCATATCTCACGTATTCTTTCATTTCACCTTGCACGTATTTTTCATATGCATTTGTATTCATCCTCTGTCACGCATGACTCACTATTTTAGATACATATTGTGCAGCCGTGAGCACACACCGTGCAGAAGACTGGGTGCGCTGGTGTCTGCGATGCCTGTCATCCATCTCTTTCGTCAGAGCAGTTTCAGAAGGACTGTGCGACATGTGAAGGTAAAGATATTTGTGTGTCAGATTTTAACGCTTGTTTTTATATTAACGTACACGTACTTGTCATATGCGTACATCTTCATCTTCTGTCACGTGTGTCAACTATTATTACCATCTTATTGTACGTGCAGCCATGGGAACAAAACAGGCAGAAGGCTACGTGCGCTGGCGTCTGCAATGCCTGTCATCTATTGCTTCCGTCGGAGGAGCTCCCCAAGGAGTGAACAAGATTTGACAACGAGACTGAACTTGTACACATCACCATGAATTCATTTAAAAGATCGGAGAAACTTCATGTGTATATAGAAAAATAAAAGATTTCGGTGTCTCACTTTCGTCTTTCGTTGTTGCCGTCAGTTACACACAGGTAGCTAACTACTTCTTCGCGTGTTTTTTTCTGCGCTATTTGTTGCTCACTGCGCAGAAAAACAGGTGAAAAAAGTATTAGGCCTGGCGGAAAATAAACAAAAACAATGTTTGAACTGGGGATAAAAGTTCATCCGACTGGAGTATTTGAGTAGATCAAGAATTCGTCCGGCGAGGTGAAACTGTGAGGACTAATGGTTGCCTGGTAAAGTGTAAATGTGGAGATTAACAGTTGCCCTATAAGGTGCGAATGTAAGGACTAAATGTTAGTTCTTTGAGCTGAACTGTGGGACGAACGGTTACTTACTAAGGTTTAAATGTGAGTACTAAATGTTAGCCTTTTGAGCTCGTCTGTGGGGACTAACTGTGCCGTTAGTCCTTAAAGCTATTAGTGGTTGTGGCAGCCCTATTAGTCCCCAAAAGGACGAACCACACACTCTTTTAACACCCTTTTGCCTTAGAGTGTAGTGCAAATTTACTCTCACATACACGCGTAAACTCATCAAGATTTCCCGAGAGGGTCTATTGGTTCCTTGGAATCGCAATGTGATCACACGGGGAGTTTACGTTAACTCACTGGCGAATTCCAACGGACTTTAACTTAACTCGCCCTCATAGCATCACCCCCGTGCATTCGCACTTAACCATGTTTATCCTCGGGGAAATACTTGCGAGATTTTTTTCCTTGTTTCAATGTACATAAATTACATGTCATATAATCATGCTTCAGACTGGAAATGTTTTCAGAAGATTTTGGTGCGACATCTTGCATGCAATGAAGGTGCTGCAGCTCCAAAATGAGCCTCTGGCAGCTTCAATTCAAAGCTTGCGAAACTGTTATGTGACACAGGTGTCACATTTCCCCATTTCCCCATTTCCGTCGAACTTCTTAGGGGAGTTTTCGGTTGATGGAGTTTAACAGAGTTGGACGGTGGCCGTGTGATAATTTTATAAGGGTTTCGCTTTAACCAACGTATATACGAAAATATCTTACCACAAGATCCAATTGTCTATTATCTTCTAGATGTAGCTGTCGGGTCTAAGATTTAAAAGAAAAATCAAAGAGCTCGTGTTTCTTGTGAGTATTCCTCAGCTGGATTTGATGCCATTATGCTGTGCGTTGTTAAAACCTTGTTATCCATCCCACTTGTTTTCTATGTCTCACTCTGGCGTGCATAATGTGCTTCATTCTGCCATGAAAATTGAAAGCAAGTCAGCGCATGCGAATCCACAATGTTGCTCTTATGAGTGTGGATTGGCGCTGCTACACCCTCGTTCTACAGTGAACCAACTCGCCCTAGAAGAAGTTTCGATGAAGCCACTTCCAAGGACGCGATCTGCATCTATGACTGTGTGGCTTTTTGGAGGGATAAATATTTCGGCATTCAAAGAGAATGAAATTATTGTAATAAGCTTGCTTCAAGCAGACCAACTTTAGGACCTCAGGTGGGAAAAATTACACCACCACGTTAAACTAAAAAGCCACTAGAATAACTTTCAGTGGTTACGTAGACATTGCTATACCAGAAACGAAAATGTCGCGAAGGACTGTGCCGCGCATAATCTCAAATCCACCTTCAAGGACATACGCTGCAATACAGAGTGCTATACCTGTTCGTAGTGTCACAGTCAATCCGACGGAGTCCAACGCGCCAAATATAATGAGTACCAGACTGCATCAACTAAGCTACACACCAACTCAAACCAAAACTGGGGCCGTCACCGGCGCCAAGCTACCCTTCTCTATGGACATTGGCTCGCAGTCAACTTCACGAAGTTCCCTACGTCAATCGCACTAGGAGACTTTGGTGTGCAATCCTTTCGGTATGAAAAAAAAAACACCCAATACAAGCTCTGCTACTGTCATACATCGTTCATGTTCTAGGACACGAAGACCTCGAGGGAAATGAACTTGAGGCGCTAATCAATGTACGAGATCTGAAGCCCGCACCATAAAACAACACCACCTGAAGATCCACAATTGCTCCCACCTAACTTATCCTGTCCTGTTGCAACACTATTACTTTGAACGCAGGTGACATACTCCCCCACATGCCAAGCTCAGAAGATACGAATGCATCGGCTACATGCGACTTAACAGCATTACCTTTACTCAAGGCTGCACTACTGCATCAAAGCTGATGGTATACACTTTGTGCAGGACCTATAGAGGGCGCCTTGAACAACGCACACAGTGCCACTTGTGCGGCGAGTACGCAGCGGCGAGAGCCTTAGCAGACGACAGTGTTTCACTGCTTTGACAGCTATGGCGGCTCAAGCGCCCGTGGATGGCGCGTTAGTGCTTCAAGCTGGCTTTAGAGATATCGTTATGGGATCATTTTTCCGCGATGCCACCATTAAAAAAATGGGAAAACCTGCACGAGATCCACCACGGTTTTGACGTGAGTGAACTCTTTGATACGGCGTCGTCAGTACTAACAGCTAAATGCATGCGTCAGGCGTGCGTCACCCGAGAGGCTTACTCCTTAGCTATCGAGGTAAGCTCACATTCTTTCATGCTTAGACTATTATTGGTGCATGCCCACTGCACGTGTACTTGCAAAGTGCTCAGAAATATTTGAATCATCGGTGGCTCTACGGCCACTCATTGCGGGAACTTCGGCGAGTGGCCAAGTGCCGTAGTTATTTCCTCGCGGCTTGGTGTCATGTCAGTACGCAACCACCGAGTATTTTGCTTGAAATCATCGCGTGTAACAACGATGCAGCAGCATCGCCGCTCATAATTATCACTTTTACCTCGCCGCTCACGCGGCTGATGCCAAGAACTTGAGGTGCAGGCGAGAAATAAAAGTGTTTGTTTGTTTGTTTGTTTGTATCCTTTAATCCATGGCTCGTACCCACTCTGGGGGATTGGCCAAGAGAACAAATAGTCTCATATTAACGATAACTGCATTATTGCTTACAACGAAAAAAAGGGGGGGGGAGTTGTATAGTTAAGACAGTATGTAGGAAAAAAAGAAATAAACCAAAGATTTAGATAGTGAGAAAAAAATCTATAAAGAAGTAGATACTAATAGCTACAACTTGATTTTGGGAGCCGACCAAACAGCTGGTTTTGCCAAACCCGATTAATTTGGTATGTCACGGATTTATCCAGAATAGAAAATTACTTTTTGACCCGTTTTTTTAGTATTTGGTAACGAGGGCTTTATGTTGAAAAACGTTTAGAGTCTTGAATAAAATTACACACCGCATCGAATGCATCTCTGTGGCAATTTCCCAAAACAGAGGCACCAAAACTTGGAACATTTTCTGCGGTTAAATTTAAACCTAGCTTCGCAAATGGAATATCTAAAAGTCGTTTCCTAATTAATGCATAGTTACGACATGAGCCAAAATAATGTTCAATAGTTTCTGATTCTTCGCAGAACGGACAAAGGGGGGAAAGTGTCAGACCAGCTCTGTGTAAATAAAAATTTAATGGGGGGACACGGTACCGGAATCTAGAAATTATAATTTCAAGTTTTTTTGACGGACTCCACTGGGCTTTCCATGGAAATTTGAGGTGCTGATAATCTGTCCATTGTGTGATATTTTCTAAACTATCTGTAAAAATAGCGAATTTCCTATATCTAACACCTGATAAGTATTCTAACTCGGGAAGTACTGAAATTACTGGTCCATCGAGTGATGCTCGTGCCAAAGCATCTGCCAATTCATTTAATTGTAATCCACAGTGACCTGGGACCCACACTAATTTGGGGAGTTTTAAATGCGGCGGTGCTAATGTGTTGAACGCTGCCAGGGCACGAGATTGTTCAGAGTTTGTCAGAGCTGCACACACCGAAAGTGAGTCTGTTAGGATGATCGCACTGGTCTCCGTCGTAGGAATTTTACGAAGGGCTAAAATAATAGCTACTAGCTCAGCTTCAAATATAGGAAAAAAATCTGGAAGCCTTACTGAAAAAGACCAGCCGAGGGAATCAGACGCTATTCCTACACCTGCCTTTTTATTGTTGACAGAAGCATCTTGCTTGCTTGCTTGTTCCTTTCTTTTGTGGCTCTCACCCACTAAGGGGGATTGGCCAAGAAGCCGGTGGTTAATGCAAGTAAATACCTATAGATTTTCTAGATTAGGGGAATATGATTACTGTGTTTTGACTGTGAAATTAATTTGGCGCAATGTAAATAAAAAAGGGGGGGGGGAGAAATAATAGAATTTGTTGAATATCTGTGGTGGAATCGTTATATGAAATTCTCCTGAAAGTTGAATCATTGCAGTGTATCAGCTAAATAATAAGTGGTAGTGTGACTAGTAAACTTCGAGAGCTGATGGCTGACTCAGCAAGGTAATCTTCCTGTGTTATATATGAATTTGCAGAGAGCCCCGCAGATGTTCCTGTCGCTATGTCCCAATGAAATGGCCCCAAAAGACAAAATATTTGGAGTATTAAGTGATATTCCTAATTTTCTGAATAAAATTTCGAAGCAGTTTTTTCTTTGATTTTTGAATCGGTGACATGTGATAAGAAAATGGTCGATATGTTCAGGTTCGTTACAGCTTGAGCACAGAGGGGATGGCACCAGACCAGACCTGTTTAAGTAGACATTAAGAGGTGGTACACGGCAACGTAATTTTGTTACCAAGACTTCCAATTTACGCGTGGGACACCATTTATTATTCCATGTGAATTGCAGGTGCGAGAAATCTGGATTAGGTATAATAGTTTTTGATGAGTCTTCAAGAAGGGAAAGTTTTCTAAACCTCGCTGCTGTTACATAAGCTGTAGGAGGCATGATTGGCACAATCGGAAGATCAAGAGATGTTCGCGCAAGTTTGTCAGCCATCTCGTTTATAAATATACTACGACGGCCTGGAACCCATATCATTCGCACTAGACGAATGTTTGCTGGGATTAATGATTTAAAAGTCTCTAGTACTGCTGATGTCGACGACGATGATAAGAATGAACACACGGAATACGAGTCAGTCACTATCACAGCTGTCGAATGAGTCGCGGGTAGTTTACGAATAGCTAGTATAACGGCCGTTAATTCCGCTTCAAATATTGGTGTATAATCTGGGAGGCGTAATGAAAATGACCAGAATAATGAGAGAGAAAAAATACCCACACCTGCCTTCTCGCCACTCATAGATGCATCCGTTGCAATTACTGTATTAGTACCTAATTGAGACAGGTGTTGTTCTAATAAACCAATCAAATATTTAGAGGGCAAGTGTTTAGCGTTCAAGGGGAAGATATCGTCAAATTCTATTTGCACTTGGCCGATTGGTTTGACAGATGGTGTGATCTCGAATATATTAACATTTAAAGCATCTAGAAGTGTTTGAACAAATAGCACTTGGGGTTTATATACACGGGACCAATGCTCATTGAAGAAGACACCAGGCTCGGCAAAGAATACAAATTGTCGCCTTCTTAAAGTGGATTCAGAAAATTTTAAATAGGTGTTTACTGTTAAAATACGAAATCTGCAAGCAAGGGTGGGTATCCGAGCTTCTTGATACAAAACATTGTTAGCTGTGAATTTTGGCACACCTAAACAACTACGTAGGGCTTCCCGCTCTAAGAGAATGAGGGGGTTTATTTTGTATGCTGGTCCACCAGAGAATAGTACACATCCGAATTCAAGAATCGGACGAACGTACATGCGATAAATCATGATCATCGTATCTCTGCGAAGACCGGAACGGAGGCGGCTAAGCCTACTTATCATTCCAACAGCGCGTGTAGCCTTAATTTTAATATATTCAATGTGGTCACGCCAGCTCAGTTTTTGATCGTACAGTACACCCAGATATTTAATACAATTAACCTGGGGTATTATTTCCTGATGGTACTGAAGAGAAATAGTAACTGGCGCGTCCAACGGAAAAACTATTATAGCACTTTTAGTTACGTTCAGGTTCATATGAATTTTCTGAAACCAGGTTTCCAATGTTGCCAAATAACACTGTAAAGTCGAATGTAGTGAATAAATATCGTTGTCAGATGCAAAGAACGCGATATCATCTGCATATACATATACGTGTACCTTATCACTCTGTGGTATTGAGCTTAACAAAATGTTAAATAGCACAGGCGATAGAACAGAGCCTTGAGGAACACCTCTCGTTTGGCTATACTTCGGCGTGGAAACACCTCGTTGGAAGCAATAAAATTTTCTGTCTTTTAAAAATTCGTATATCCAATTTGTTATGTACTGCGGGAACGTACGCTCTTTTAGGACATTGATAAGAATAGCATGTTCAACACTGTCATATGCCTTGGCTAAATCAAGGGTTACTAGGGCCGCATATTGTCGTCTGTGCCGAGCAAGCTTTATACGAGCCTCTAAATCAACATGCGCCCACCATATAGAGTAACCTGGTCTAAATCCAATCTGGCACGCACTGAGTATCGCATTATCTGTTATGAACTTCGTAACTCTAATGTAAAGTATTCTTTCTATTACCTTAACTACGTGTGATGTTAAAGCGATTGGCCTAATGTTATCAATCTCCATTCCTAGTCCCTGTTTTTTAAGAAGCGGTATTATTTTTGCAAGTCTCCAGTCAGGAGGTATCCAACTATTTTCAAGTGAATAGTTGACAACAATAAGGAGGTCTTCAGGAGAGATGTCGAATAATATTTTTAACATTTCCGAAGTGACGCCATCTGGTCCAGGACCTGCGTTTGGCAGAATACGAACGACGTGCGCAAGTTCATCCCTACTTACTTCAATAAAATCATTTCTGAACGACGGTTTTGCACACTTTATTTTGATTTGTGATGTAAATCTCTTCTCCAATTCTATTGCAATTTCCGTTAATGTATTTTCCAAATCAGTTGGAGAAAAAATAACTGAGTCAATATTTACGTGTGATGTAATAGCTTTACGATTATGGAGAAATCTGAATAGAGCTTTCTTGTTGCCACTCTTGGATAAGTAGGTGTACCATTTTTCTTCATAATCGTTTTTCGCTAATGAAACGGTTCTCCTAAAGGTAGCTTTAGCAAATAAATAATTTCTCCAATTAGTCGGACATTGGTTGGTGAGGAGTTTTTTCCATGCAGCTTTGCGGCGTCTATAATCTCTGGCGCAATCCGCATTCCACCAGGAAGATATGATTTTTCCCTTTGGTGAAGATATAGTGAACTGTGATTTTTTAATTGTACACTTTAGGGTGGAACAAAGGCTCATAGCTTTCATATTTGTTTCCATATTGGGCAAGGAAGACAGCGTTGACTGCAAGTTCTTTTTAAATTTAGAGTAGTTTACAAAACTTTGCACCTGGCGATCTACCGTCACTAAAGGAATGCTGACTTCAAATACCAGGGGGCAGTGATCACTACTTGTAGCAGTATCAAGAACAGTCCAAGACGATATTGTCACACTTGAGCTAGCAAATGTCAAGTCTAAGACGGACCTCGAATTACATCGAACGAATGTCGGAACTCTGGAGTTCCAACAAATAAGGTTATTCCGGTTAGTCCAGTCCCACAACCGTTTTCCTGATGAATCAGTGCGGAATCCCCATGAAACGTGATGGGAATTGAAGTCTCCCGCAAATAGCATACTGTTTCTGCAAAAACTCGCAGTCACGTCAAGGGCTCTTTCATCTTGTATTCCAGCCGGAAAGTAGTTGTTGACTATAGATAGTGGCGCGCATCCGGGAAAGTGAATTTCCAGAACCAATACTTCATAATCGTGTGATATTTGTTGGTAAACTAAGTGTGCTTTATGGCAAATTTTGGTTGAAATGAAAAACATTAATCCTCCACCACATGAGTCTCGGTCCAGTCGAAAGCACTGATAGTCTTTTAGATAGAAGTTTTGATCAGCAGACAGCCAAGTTTCTTGTAAAATTATGACGTCTGGAGATTGTTGAGAAATTAGGTATAATAAGTCTGTAGTTGCAGAGAGAATTGAACGGCAGTTCCACTGAAGTACTCTAAGGTACCCTATGATGATAAGCGAGCAGTAGCAACTGCTTGATCTAAGATACTATCTTTTAAGAAGTCCGCTTTAGTCATAGGTTCCTTCACACTCTTTTTTGTTTTCAGATGAGAAGAATTATTAAGTTTGCTAGTGGGTGATCTGGTGCGTTTCAAAAGGCGAGCATCCATATCTACATCCCGATTAATTATTGATTCTGAATCAGATATACCTTCCTGCTGAGTTGTGTTAGGACTGGAAAGCATTGCCTCGTTATCGATAGAGACATCTGACTGATGTTCGGCAGGTTTACTAATTGAGGCACTAGGAGGTTGGATACGCTTAGTTATTCGATCAGATGTGCCCGACATCTGTGAATCCATAATACTATTGAGTGAGTCGGACAGATTGAGTAAAAATTTTTCTAATACTTTTTCTACGGCCTTTTCTACCATAGCAGAAATGGACTGAGAAAGTGATGCATCCATAGAAAGAGGTGGACGAGCTGCTATACCGGCATAACCCTGACTCCTGCTTTGAATTTCTGCAATTGCTTCTCTACGAGAGCATCGTCTCCTTTCAATGATTTCAATCACCTGAAGTTCCTTTGATCTTGCAGGGCAGTTAGGATCGTCTGCAGCGTGATTTGCTTTGCACAAACAGCATGTCTTATTGTCTGATTGACATTCAGCAGTACTATGACCAGCCCCGTATATGGCTCCGCATATGCGGCATCGAGTCTCCGATCGACAACCTTTATTACTGTGTCCAAAGCGCCAACATTTAGCACATTGCAGCGGACGGGGAGCCAAAGCTTCGACCTTATAGATAAGCGGCCATGCCTTGATCTCCGAAGGGCGATCTGTACCAGCGAATGTGGCAATTACAGTTTCAGTGGGAACTTTCTGTTGGTTTTCCTGTTTGGTACAGCGGTAAACAGAAATAACACCTGCTGGGGAAAAGATGTCCAAGACTTCTGCTGGGCTTAGACTTGCGTCTACCCCCCGAACCAATCCTTTGCAGCAAGCTAGATGCGGTGGGATAAAAGAGCTCGCCGGATGTGATGCAAAAGTAGTGCACTTCAGAAGGTCTTGGATGCAGGCCTTGTCTTTTGAGCAGCATAGTATCCCCCCGCGTCCAAACTGACGAACCTCTGTTATCAGTAGAGAGTGGGGAGTGATCGCACGAAGTTCCGTTTGGATTGTCTTGGGGTTTTTCATGCGGATGAACCCACCGGTGGTCGGCACCAAAGCGACAGGAACGCTACGGGTTCCATTGCGGAGAAACAACTCCAGAGGAAGATCTTGAGGGGGAACAGAGGCTGACCAGAGGGCAGGCCTCTGGCCCGGAGAAGAAACAGACATGAAATAAGAAGAAGTTACACTTATCGATGCACTAAAACAGTTACGAAACAAGAGGTAGATCTAATAAACTAAAATAAAAGTAACCGCCGGCTACTTGACCGCAACCCTGAGGATGGAACAAGGAACGCAGCCGCAGGCACCCGATCGAGACAGCATCTGTAGCTATTACATTACGATCGGCCCCTCTTCGTCTTTCACTTCAACTGATGTGGCGCCGACGACAACGACGGCACGGTCACTTCGGCCCCCATCAGTGCTCCTCATTTGCTACAACCTCGTACGTTGTTTACGCTGCTCTTGGAAAGAAACATTGTGCTTTCGTCGCATTGATTGATTGATATGTGGGGTTTAACGTCCCAAAACCACCATATGATTATGAGAGACGCCGTAGTGGAGGGCTCCGGAAATTTCGACCACCAGGGGTTCCTTAACGTGCACCTAAATCTGAGCACGCGGGCCTACAACATTTCCGCCTCCGTCGGAAATGCAGCCGCCGCAGTCGGGATTCAAAACCGCGACTTGCGGGTCAGCAGCGGAGTACCTTATCCACTAGACCACCATGGCGGGGCATGTGCTTTCGTCGCAAGAGCGTTCGCAAAGCTCCGTTTTTTTTCGTGGATGCTATGCAGTTTTGTTACTCTGCATCCTAGAATGGTCCTGCCGAGTGCGCAAAGTGCTGCCGGGCCGCTAACACGCAACTCAGTTCGCCCCTAATTAGTGGTCCTATCAAATTAACCAAGTAAATTACTGACCTAGCATTGCACTGCTTGAATTTTTGAATTGTAGATGACAAGTTAATAAGGGTCATTAAAACCTTCCATCAATCTTAAGCCGTAGTAAAATACCTTGCGTATGTTTCTTTTCTCTTCAGCTCGATGCCACTAAGAACGTAACACAAGCTCACTGCAACTGCCGAGGTGAAATCTCAGGCTGCTGCAAACATGCAGCGGCAGTGGTCATGTTTTTCGATAAGGAGGACACCTCGGCAATGACATCCGTCGAGAACCTGTAGAAGAGGTCGTATGCCAAGCAGCTGCAAATGTACAACAAAGGCGTCTTGTTCTCCAAAATGTACTCTCCTAAATCCCCATACCAGAAGCTAGCGAGGCAACCCGTGCACACAACCATCATCGATTAAAACTGCCTCTTTGGCATCATGCTCCGCCAAGAGCAAGAACTTGCTGAAAACCTGGCTCATTTGAACAAGGTGCTCGGACGGCTACGACAGCCAAGCGATATATTTGGAGCACAAAGCATCCCAGTCGAAGAAGTAAGCGATGACTTTATTTTCGAAGTCGTGGTCACTGAGAAAGAATGCAACGACATTGCTAAGCAAACAATTCTTCAAAATGTATGCCCGCAGTGGCACTGCGCATGGTCTTTGAGAATTTCCGCCAGCTCCAAAGCTCGCCGTATCAAGATACGTCAAGCGGTCTCCGAGAGCTTGGCACAGCAACTTGTTACAGCGCGATCCTTAAAAGCGCTTTATGTGCATATGGCATATCAAAGGAGCCAGTTGCACGAAAACAATACGAGTTCCCAACAGGCCGCAAGGTCATTCAAGTCGGACTTGTGATCAGCACTTCGCAGCCGTGGCTGTGCTGCAGTCCCGATGGCTTGATTGATGAAGAAGAAGGAATCCGCTTGCTGGAAATTAATGCCTCTTATAGGTGTGAGTCACGGCCTGTAGTTGGCCACAATATAGCGTCGACTGTCTCCACTTCAACTAAAAAAAGCTGATCCTACGAGAAAGTCACCCCTACTACACGTAGGTTCGAATAGGCGTGTATGTAGTAAACGCAAGCAGATGCAACTTCTACATGTACTGACCGAAGGGGTAAAAATGTATTGAAGTAAGAAGCGATAATTCTTTTCCGTAAGAGGAAATGCGGAAAATGAGTGGTTTTTTTTAGGTAATACTTCGTTGCTGCGCTGAGGAAGAAAAGTTTGTGCGAATAACGTTTTTTTTGTATCTGTTATGTGCAATAACGTCAAATATTTTTCGTTGCTGTGTGCTCCAAGTATGGGAATGCAGGTGCTGTGTTCTTAGTCACGCAGAGCACATCTGCCTTTTAATGCCTGAAATAAAGAGCCGAAGGATAAGCCACTGACGTCTGCTACTTTATTGAGACAATCTGTTTGGCTGCACATACAATTCCATGTTCTGCATTGTCACTTTAACGCTTGTACAACATTCGCAGAAGTATACCGGGAGGAGGGGGTACTATAGAAATTACAGGTCTTCCTGTTCACTTCAATGCAAGTGCCAGCTAAAACAATTAAATTGTCACAGAAGCGATCAGAGCGTCAAACTATGTAATGAATGTAGAAAATGGTTCATCTTAGCACCAACTTAATACAAGCACCAGAACAAGCAGGCTGTGTGCCAGTGAATTTAATCAAAGTTCCGCCATGCTTAATTCAACTCCCAACAGGTTTATACACATAATTGTCTTTCTTTTTTTAATACAAATGCCAATCACGTCTATCCATACTCAAGACGGCAAGATGGGGCACAATAACAGGACTGCTAATAAAATGTATAAATATTGTATATTGTATAAACATTGTATAAAAACAGGTGGTATTACAAAAGTAGACAGTAGCACAAATATCTGCCTTCATTGCTATTGGTCAATAGATAAATCACGGCTTTAATTTGATTCCGCTGTGCTTGCAGTGCTCATATTCTGCTAAGCACAAGATTGTAGATCATAGAAGTCATTACACAGTCTTGATCACAAGACATTTTAAATTCACCAACACACTGCACAGATGTACTATCTTGTCGATGTGACACTTAGGTTTTGGAGTTCGCCTTTTATTAAATATTTCAAAACTCTTTACACGCTGAATGCCTATCTCTACACAAATGCGATGAGATGCAACCCTATAGGTTTCTTGCAACTCCACCTTCGTAAATTGCTGTTTGGCCTTTGCAAATGGTGGCATGACAAGTGTCACGTCCTTGCTTTCCAAGTCGCAATTCGTGCCCCGCCGCGGTGGTCTAGTGGCTAAGGTACTCGGCTGCTGACCCGCAGGGCGCGGGTTCGAATCCCGGCTGCGGCGGCTGCATTTCCTATGGAGGCGCACATGTTGTAGGCCCGTGTGCTCAGATTTGGGTGCACGTTAAAGAACCCCAGGTGGTCTAAATTTCTGGAGCCCTCCACTACGGACGTCTCTCATAATCATATAGTGGTTTTGGGACGATAAACCCCACATATCAATCAATCAAGTTGCAATTCGTACGCGGAAAGCCTTTGTCCACCATCACCATATCCCCGTGCTCTAACAATTCGATCAACTCAAAGTTCGCAAAGATGTAGGTGTCACTCGACCTGCCCACAAACACATTCAAAATTTATGTTACATAACCGGATGGAGTGATCTCAAGTAGAAATTTCAGAGTAAAGTCACTCTTGTAGTTACTCTGGCAGTTCACCCTGTCAGCGATTTTACCTGGTTTCTCTATTCTCACTTTTGAACAGTCGACAATAACTCTACGATAGTTCAGGCGGAAAGAGGGAGGCAATGTTGCTGTGACACCATCCTTTGAAAACCACTTGGCCCAATTTTGAGTAGTGACATAGAGGACATTAGAAATGGCATAAAAAAACCGCCACGCACCAGTGCGATTCATATCAAAGAGAAATCTTGACGTAGAGATCGTAAGGCCGTGCCTAATTTTCATAAGACACAACAGGAGCTTGCTGCCCGCTGCCAGTTCCAAGTACCTCTTGCCACACACCTGTGAAAAAATGGCTATTTCGAGGGAACGATGTTTGTCGTTCAGATGACACAAAACAATTTTTGTTTTCACAAATCTGTATTCTTCTATAATCTTACACTAAGTTTCCAGTCAATTGGCTGTTATAAGGGTACACATGCAGTGTTGTTTCACACGAACACTTGTAGGTCATTCAATGCCAAATTTCCAGCTGTTTCGGCAGCCTTCTCAAGTGTGTTTGAAAAACGTTTACTGATAGAAAACATTTATTTGCAAGAGTATTTTGGAGAGAAAAAAATTGTAACTTAGGAAGCTTTCAGTATTTCCCTGAAATCTTTTGGGCGTTGTATGCCAGGAAACTTATTCTAAGAGTATTGTTTCTCGTTAAAATACCAAAAACAGTGTACATATTAGGCGAAGCCTTTTGTGCAATATGTTTGAAGCTCAAAAGTATTAGTGCAATTCTCCTGCTGGTTAACCTCCCTGCCTTTCTTTGCATCTTTATCTTTCTCTCCTGCTGTATGCTATACGCTTCCAGGAATTTAGCCAATATGAATGAATGTTTTGCCAATATGTTGCCTAATACGAAGACTAAACTTGGTATCAAAATAAGAAACGGTTCTCTTAGAATAATTTTTCTTACAAACAACACCCAGATGACAATGCGAGAAATTCTGAATGCTCCCACTTTTTGAAAAACTTTTGTTTACAAAATATTCTAAAGCTTTTACTGTTTTCAACGCAATAATGAGGTGCTTGAGAAATGGGTGATAAAGTGCCATTATATGAAAAGATTATCCGCATTGCTAACTTTAAATACTATCAAACCGGGGACAAAGTTCATTGTTTGAGTTGTGTTGGATACACCACTTGGCTTCAAACATACTAGTCATAAGCAGATACATTGTATACTAGTGCGTGTGAAAACAAGGGGGAATGCCACCATGCGGCAATACCGTAGGCCTGTCACAATGAATAGGAAACAAGTCCTTATTATATTTAGCATCTTGCATACATCTGTGCAGTTAATTATTTCGCAACCAAAAAAGCAAGAAGTGTGACGAGGCTGCGACAATTCTCAGTGGACTATAAAATACACGAAAAAAGTCTGAACTAATACAAGAACAAGCAAATCTATATTACTGTCAAATTTATATTATATCAAATAAAATAAAGAAATTTTGCATTGTGAAGATGACGTACTTGGTGTCATTAGGAGGATGATCTAGCATTTACATGTTTCATTAGGTGCAATAGGGACAGGAACACAGTAATGGTCACCCCAGCTACGTCTCTGAGAGCATCATCATTTTCCTTGTATACCAAGGACTCGTAGCCTTAGAAACCCTTCGGTTCATTTTCTTCCAAGCACAACGGAGCCAAATCGCAAGCACTGCGTATTTATGTGTGAGTATTCGTCATGCAGCACACTTGTAGTTTATCTAACATAGTTATGTCTGATCTTTAGGATGCGGTACGACTTCACTATCTCCCATGTCGGCTGATCCTTATTTAAAAAACTATTTTGGTTTCTTTACAGACAGTAATATGCACAGATTTTAATGTGACCTGCATGATGAGAGTCTCTTGGTGTTTTAACATATTGCGTGGCGTTCTCTAAGATGGTCATTAACTTGTCAGTCTTTTCTGTCCGTGTCTTGTGGGAGCGCGTCAGCCAAAGTTTCAAACGTGAACGTAATCCAACTGGCCTAACTTACCCTTTTGTTGCAATAATATTAGCAGATTATACGTTGCGTTGCCAAGCCTCTATGCAGTACGCGTGTATTTTAAAGCATTGCCATAATTTTAAATACATTTACAAGCAGGTAAACCTTTATTAGCTCTGTTTTCAATAGGACGCGTGGCTTTGGGTAGAACACCTGCATGTCACACGAGGGGCCGGGGTTCAATCCTCACGTGCGACCGGAAATGTTAGGCGCAAAGCTCCTTATTGCGGCCCCCGTTCGTCCCTCGTAGTCGTAGTCGTAGTCGTAGTGTGTAACCAGTCTAGCGCTTTGACCTCCAAGGTGGTGCCGGCGGCGATTCCTCCTGTGCGTTGTTGAGCAATAAAAAACATCCGCAGCGTGCGCGTTAACTAAAAGCCGAATTCTTCTTTTTATCATTCCCCACTAGCAGCCATTGCCATGTTCCAGTAGGAAACGTTAGAAGTGTTAAAAGCCGACTTTTGCAGTCTCTCTTTCCCAGTAGCAGCGATTGTTTATCTCCAAGGTAGTGCCTGGTGAGATTTCTCCTGTGCGTGAATAAACAATAAAAAAACCGTTCAAAATGCCGTTGATTGACGATATAAACCAACGAAAGACACCAGATGTTTCTAAAGCAAAACAAAAAGAAGATGCCAGCTGCATAACGAAAGACGCCCGGTGTTTTCTAAAGCAATGATTTTATAATCAAAACCACATAAATATAGGTTTGTAGTTGGCGATGTTCGTTGCCGTCGGTGTGTGCTCGTATGGATAAGGATGCCGAAAGGCGTTCGGGCGCGCAGGGCAGCGGCGGCGCGCACTCGCAGTTAGGACCCGGAAGTGAGAGCACGCGAGGCAGAAGCACACCGGGAAGCTGCGCGATGTCACCGCCAAGATCCTGCTGTACGGAAACAAGAAGCCACATCAGCAAGGCAGCGTCGGCAAGATGCCGCTAACGTGAACAAGAAGCAGCAGCGGCACGTCAGCGTCGGCAAGATCCTTCCGTACGGGAACGAGAGGCCACATCAGCAAGGCAGCGTTGGTGAGATCGTGCTGTACGGGAACAAGAAGCCACGTCAGCAAGGCAGCGTCGGCAAGATACCGCCGTATGTGAACGAGAAGCTAAAACGGCACGTCAGTGTCGGCAAGATCCTGGAGAACTAGAAGCCACATCAGCAAGGTAGCTTCGGCAAGATCCCGCCGTACGTGAACAAGCAGCTGCAGCGGCATGTCAGCGTCGGCAAGATCCTTCCATACGAAAACGAGAGGCCGAGGCAGCACGTCAACGTCGCGAAGCAGATCTTGAAAATGTTTGACAATGGGAAGCGGCGAGCAAGCGCGCATATCGCCAGACGAATTAACGGAAGAAAATTTTACGGCACCACTTCTAGGAGCTTCGCCAAATCTCATCATCGTTCACTTCGTGGATCTGCCGTCATTTTTTTTTCCATCTTGCTCTGTTTGTCGGTCACGCACAAGATGACGTCTCTCTCAGAACCAACGCACCCACACCGACACCGGTATTTTTGCAAGACAAGCTATTTAACGCTATCGCGTTAATAGATGAAGAGTGCACACTACAGGTCCAATACAAAAAGAGGCCAAGGGAAAGTACTCCTGTACGCCGCTGAGACTTCATGTTTGGAACGCGGGAGCACTTGCCCGTGGACGTCCGCGTCGCTTAAGGGCTGATTTGTTTGTGTTTGCTAGGGAAGTGCCAACGTCGGACGATGAACTAATGAGAAGAGCGGCGGTGTCAAGAGACCCAGACGAATATGAGTGCCAATAAAAAGGTGCACCTGCACCTCTGAGTCAGAAAAACATAACCCAAGCGTTAAAAGCAAGGTATACCTTTGGTTTCGCTCGGCAGTTTGTACGGATTTCACAGTCTCCAGCTTGCATCATTTCACTCATTATTTTTTTCTGCCAGATGTCTTACTGCCTGTCTTTTATGTAGTCGCATTAGTTTTGTGCTTATGTATGTTAACTATATTAGCAACTACAACTGTTGCGAAATTCGGCGCCGTTGTATCAGATGCGTAGCTCCTAAACCCGTGGGTCTGTCCCTCCTAACTCATGTTACGTGATTTTATAGTTCGGTGACTCAGTTAGCTGGTGTGGATGGACGAATGGACGGACATACGGAGAGGCAGAAGGATGAACGGAAAGACAGATGGACGAATGGACAGGTGGAAAGACGAACGGAAAAACAGAGGAAAGGACGGACGGACGGACGGACAGACAGACAGACAGACAGACAGCTGGCCGGATGGATGGACAATTCACGGTGTATTGATAACACCCTCCGGAGCTTCAACATACTCATCATCACTCACTCCTTCGATATGCTGTGGTTTTTTCGCGCACTCATTTCATAATGTTATTCACAATAGAGGGGATCACGTATTCCTATTGAAGGAAAGGAAGTGTGTTGGTGTTTGTGGATGGTGGAAGAGCCGTGAGTGCGTCATGACTGCTTTCTGCTGGCCTGATTTACGCTCATCACGATCAGCGCGAAAAACATAGAACACGAAAACACAATGAAGTGCGCAACACGTGGACTTCCTTGTGTTTTCGTGTTCTTTATGTTGTTGTGCTGATCGTAATGAGTGTGTACAACTAGCCCAATTTGATACTTTACTGCTTCACACGGCCGTCACTGGTGTTCACTTGTCGCTTAGGTTCACACTTTCTGGTTTTTTGCCGTTGCTGACGGCCACCGGCATGCGAGGGCTAGAGTGGCCTTGAGCCGGTAACTCAGGACTAGTGGTTGTTTCTAATTACGCACTTCCTTTACGGTGAATGCTTTCACGAGATCAGAACAACGGCGGCTTCTGGCGCCGTAGTTGTTTGCCCATGCCACCGCCGGTGCCGCAAACGCTATCGTTGGAAACAACAAAAACAATATAAGTAAAAAATATTGAGACTCGAATGCGGGCCCTCTACGTGGTAGGCCAGTATTCTTCTAAAGCTACCCCTGCACCTAGGAAGTCTTTGTGAACAGACGCCATAAATGCTTCATGTCAGGGAGGAATCGGGTACATAATATGAGCGCAGTCACACACTCTTTTTGATCAATTGGACATGTCATCATTATTTGTATAACTTCCTCATCTGTAGATAATATCAGTGTGCCAGCTCGAGCTCGTCTCGAATAAAGCGCTTCCTCATAAATGATGGACGGTACCTCTTAATACACAAGTCCTCTCGCACGTTATCACTGGAGCTCCACTCGAGTCGTCGTCTACTACCACCTGCAATGGCAGTTCAAGACAATCCTCGTTCGTTTGACACCACCAGCCCATTGTAGCTTCCGCCGTCCACTTTCGCCATCCACAGCCACCAGCGTGATTCATCAATGTTCTCGGGTGTCGAAGATGATGACGTTGAAAAATGGCTACACACCTACGACCTCGTCAGCGAGTTGAACAGGTGGGACACTCTTCACAAGTTGCGTATACGTACCGTGCCCTTCTACCTGACTGATGTTGCGAAAATTTGGTTTTGGATTCATCCCCAAGATCTTCCCATGGTAGCTTCACCAGCTTCATCAGATTTTTGGTGGCCACACTGTTCGCACTGAGGCAGCAACGCAGAAGCTTGCCGAACGCATTCAACGGGTGGGTCAATTATACACCTTGTACATTGAGAATGTTCTTGCTTTGTGCAAGCGCGCAAACTCATCCATGCCCGAAAGCGACCAAATACGCCATATTATCAATGGCATAAATACCGTCGCATTCAACGACCTTGCGTTGCAAAATCCTACACGCATCAAGATGTCATCACCATTTGCCAGAGACTAGAAGAACTTCAGTCTCTTCGTCTCTGCCTCGATGCCTCGGACATTCGTCTTCCTGCGGCACTCGACATCCGTGCCCTGGTCCGCGACATCGTTCGTGAAGAGCTTCATGGGCGCTCCTCTACTTGCGTTCCACCATCTCCTCTAGCCTCAGCTCCAACCAACTTGCGGGAAATCATTAGGCCAGAGAATGCGTCCGTGTCACATCTACCTCGTCCCGACGGATCCTGCCCTCGTCTGGTACCAGCGTGCGCCAACGTTGCGGCGCTCTCAGCAGCCACCACTGTCCCAGCAGCTACACCGGGCGACCATGTACCTGTGGCTTTCGTGTCACTAACGATGCATCCGCAGCCGTACTACACCATGCCGTGTCCTGCTTGTCTCATCTGTAACTACTGCGGCTACAGCGACCACATATCTTGTTTTCCCGAAGGCGCCAACAGGACAAGCATTCTGGCTACACTCCAAAAAACGTGGATGCGTCCGTCCACCCATGAACTACCAGCGCACGCCTTCCCGGTCTTCCTTTCAGTAGCCGCCCACTCCTCCTTACAGTATGGGTATGCCTGAAAACTCCCGTGAGTCGCGCCAACACTCACTATCTCCAAATTGCCCGTCCGTGTCGCCTCTGTGACCCGCCTCCAATGTTCTGAATGACCACTCGGAAAACTCCCGAATGCAGGTTTAGGAGGAGAAAGTGCATTCACAGGACAACCAAAAATTTCTTCAGAGAGGTCATCGAACTTGCTAACAGTGCTAGTAGAAGAGGTACACGTCGAAGCTCTAGGGGATACTGGCACTGCTTTTTCGATTATTCGCTCAGACCTTTGTGCCCGTCTCCGCAAAGTGACCACACCTTACTCGGGCCCGTCTCTCCGTGCCACGAGGAATGCCAATACACGCCCATTCACCCAGTGTACAGTTCGTGTTCTCATAGACGGTATTCGTCATCATATTGCCGTTGCAGATTTCTGTGAGTGAACCCACGAACAAATTTTTTGGGTGGGATTTCCTGTCGTCTGCGTTCGCTTCTATATCTTGTCGTCAGTGCCTCATTCATCTCAGTGCTACTGAGTATTCATCACCCGAACACAAAAAGGGCGCATTCGCCTCGCCTACACCTCACATTATGATCTTTGGACAACCCGAGAAGAAGTAATTATTGTTATTTGCATAAACATTGTGGAAGCCGACGTGCTTCTACTACCTTACCGCCACAACTTACATCGCGGCATTCTGATAATTGCAGGCCTTCTCTGTTTTAAATGCGAAGCATTTCTTGGCAAACTTCGGCGACATTAAGCGTATCTATCTTCTATCTATGTATCTATCTATCTTTCTATCGATCTCTGTCTATCTCTGTATCTATCTATCTTTCTATCGATCTCTGTTTATCTATCTTTCCATCGATCTTTGCCTATCTATCTTTCTATCGATCTCTGTCGATCTATCTATCTATCTATCTATCTATCTATCTATCTATCTATCTATCTATCTATCTATCTATCTATCTATCTATCTATCTATCTATCTATCTATCTATCTATCTATCTATCTATCCATCTGTCTGTCTGTCTGTCTGTCTGTCTGTCTGTCTGTCTAGCCGCCTACGACTTTTCGCTCTCCTGGCCATTTCAATAATTGTATCTATACCAAACTTCGTATGGCATATCATGACTCTATGAAGAACATATTTGACTAGTCATAACATGAGAATTACACTGTGTATGTCATGACTGTCATAATTTAAATTTTATGGTGCTGCAGCTCTTGCGGTGGTTTCGTTCACAAGGCATGTTGCAAAATTGGTATGGTATGGCATGATTGCATGGTGAACAGAAGCGACAGACACTAACTTGAAAATTATGAGATGACTGTCATGTAACAACATGACTACATACCACGTTCATGATGAGCTCGCGGCCGTTTCGCTAGCATCACATATACCAAATTTCGTATTACAGTACGTGAATGGATGACGAAGGTATGTGACTGGTGCAAACATAATAATCATGTTTTATCATCAAAATTCACGATAATGCAAACATGATAATCATGTTTCGTTATGACATATCAATGTTACACGGTGCACGTGCTCGTCTGCGTTAATTTCGTCGCATAACGCAGGCGTGTCAAGGCCAGGCACCGGTGTCAAGTAGCATGACTACATACCACGCTAATGGTGCGCTGGCGGCCGTATCGCTAGCTTCACTTATACCAAATTTGGTATTACGGGACGTGAATGAATGATGAAAGTACGGTACTGGTGCAAACATGATAAACATGACATGCTTGTCATGTAACAACATGACTACATGCTACGCTCATGATGGGGTCACGGTCGTTTCGCTAGCTTCAAATGTACCAAACTCGGTATTACGCTACGCGAACGGATGACATCGGTAAATTAAACATCCAAACATGATAATCACGACATGCGTAGCATGTAACAACATACATTAATACATGCCACATTGATGATGCGCTGGCGGCCGTTCCGCAAATTTCACATATGCCAAATTTTGTATTACGTCACACCAATGGATGACAAAGCTATGTGGTTGGCTCATCAAACATGATAATCATGAGATGTTTGTCATGTGAGAGCATGACTATACATGCCACAGTCAAGGCGCCAATACATTTCGACGTGAAGCGTGCAAGTGCTTGCCGGCGTTCATTTCGTCACATCACGCCAGCGTTGCCACGCTAGGCACTGGTCCTGCCATATATTCGCAGGCGCCCGCCGCGCTGCGTTGCTTTGACGCATGCGCAATTCAGCGCGTCCGGCGTCCGTCCTTCACGAAAAGAGGGAGACGCATTGTTGTCTGGGTAAGGCATAGGCGCGAAATGCAGCATGTCGCATTTCGCGCTGGTTGCCGTCGGGCCGTGCTGATGGACGCTGGTCACGTCTGGCGTCAGACTATAGAGTGCTTGCGTTTTATAACGTCGCGTTGTTGTGCCCAGATTGCGCGTGCATCAACGCTACATTGAAGTATATTGGGCCCCTCATGATGCGCTCGCGGCCCTTTTGCTAGCTCCATATATACAAAATCAGTTGTTACGTGACGTAATTGGATGACGAAGTATATTACTGGTGCAAACATGAGAATCATGACACACCTGTCGTGCAAAAACTTGACAACATACCACGTTCATAGCGTGCTCGCGGCCGTTTCTTTAGCTCCACATATACTAAATTTTGTATCACGTGACGTGAGTAGATGACGAAGGTAAACGACACATCAAAACATGATAATCATAACACAGAAGTCACGTGCCACATCATTTACCTCCATCTCGTAATGTTATTGATTTTAAAATGACATATCAAAATTTCTCGCGTGTGCTTCGCATATAATCAATACCCACGGTACGTGGCATCTGCCAATTTGTTTATGAAGAATATGCTTCCCTACTGTCTTTAATCAGACCTCTAGACCATTATTGTTGCCCTCTTGATCAACAGTCACTTACGCTATATCCGCATCTCGTAACAATGGTTACCCTTCCGAGTCAGGAAGACCTACCGTAGGCAAGCTCACCGACATTCAACTCTCCCACTCCTTTAATGGCGACGATGAGCCCTGATCTGAAAGCCGCCCAAAACAAGAATTGCTGAAACCTTCGACATCTCTGTATGTTGGACCTATATTTTGCTGTCCTTGGTATGGAAACTTCCACGACACACCGAACTCCGGCTGACGGCTTCCAAATTATTCACTAGCTCCCATGCCGCGTGTCTCCTGCAGAGAGCAAGATAATCAAGGAAAACCTCTCAGACATGCTTCCACAGAATAATATATATCCTTACTCGTGTCCATGGTCCTGGCCAGTTGTTTTAGTTAAAAAGACGTAACAGTGCGTTTTTGCGTTGATTGCCAGGCACTTAACAAAATGACGCCTAAATATGTTTACCCTCACTCCGGATCGAGGACGCACTGGATTCGTCGCATCGTGCAGAGCATTTTTCTAGCCTTGATCAGCAATCAGGCTACTGGCAAATATCAGTGTCCGAATCTGACAAAAAGAAGACTGCTTTTTCCACCCCAGATGAGCTGCATATGAATTTATTGTAGTGCCTTTCGGACTTTGTAACGCGCCCGCTACCATTGAATGGATGATCGATAGCGTACTGCGTGGCCTGAAGTGGGAAATCTGCCTATGCTATTTCGACGTCATCATAGTGTTTTCGTCTACCTCTTCGCAACACCTACAACGTCTCGATGTCCTATATTGCCTTGCGAAAGCTGGTTTGCAACTGAACACGAAACACGTGCACCTCCGCAAGCAAGGCAATGAAGGTTCAGGGCACTTGGTCAGCAAAGATGGTATTTGATCGGATCCTGAAAAGCTCGCCGCCGTCCTAGAGTTTTTCCCTCCATTGCGTTAAAAATACCTGCACAGTTTTCTCGGCTTGGCATTCTAATTTCCTTGCTCCAAACGCGACTTTGCAAAGCTTGCGTCTACATCAACTGTTCGCAAGTAACGCGGCATTCGTCTGGTCCGAAGACTGTGAAAAAGCTTTCCTGGTGTGCAATAGACTTTTTAGAAGATTGTAATGACAACCATATTTCACAGAACATAAATTATGCTACCAGTCATTCGTTGAGCGCCTCTAAATTATTTCAAAAGGTTGAGTAACAGCATCAAAAAGTACACATAAAGCCTTACAGCTGGTAGGGGGGCCACGCTACTCCGAAGTTTGAATAGTGACGTAGTGGGAGATTCCCTACTTCACGAATATTCAAATGATTTATAGCGTAATGGGTACCCAAGAATATACCTGTAGTACTTGCCACAATGGTGTTCATTGATCGGTTCTCGAAAGGCCGCTCTTGTATATTTCCCTGCGACTGTACGGCACGTTCTGAGCATACCGGTCGTTTTTCTTCTTACTTTTTATTTTTTATTGCTGCGCTTACCAACGTTCAATATTTTGGCCAACAAGTATATTGCGCCTGTGTCCCTGGCCCGGCCACTTAAACCTGCTGGATTCTTATAATAAAGTTTATTCCTCCTCCTCAGATAATTTGCCTTGAATTACGATATTTACTCGTCACAAATCTGGGGCCAAGATTCGAAGCCCCAGCGCAAACCGATTTTCTTTTATTAGAGTTAAGTAACTGGGGTATTGCTGTGAGACATTGCCAGTGGTATATTATTATGAAATTCCCTAGTTAGAACGATTGTTTTGCGTGAGTGCCAACTCAGGAAAGTTCTCAAGAAAACAATAATTTATGATTCTGAGGCCCAAATTGTGTGTTGCTGGAATTTTTCACCAGGGAAGCATATAATTGAAAAAAAAGAAGTATGATGCACTCCTTCTCTTAAAGCACCTTGAAGGTTCAAGTATTTGCCTGTTAAAGATGAACAACTGCTACCTCCGTGGCTATATTCACAAGCTTTGGGAATTCATATGGCAAGACACTGCTCATCATTAAATTTCTTGATACCGGCCAGCCTTGCAAAGTCAGACACTCCTATTACTATGTTCGTATGCCCATGTAAGCTAAATAGTCAAACTGCGATGTCAGATTGTTCGATATACTTCGATTACATTGTTTTTTTGAGCGAATAGAACCTCCTCCTTCGAGTAAAAACATCAAAAGACTACAATTTTCTGTCTGTTTAACGATATTCTAACTGAGTGGTTAAAACAGCAAACAATGCCAAATGACGAGAATCGAAAATAAATTACACTTAACCAATACATGATTCATGGCGTGCCTGATATCTTGCGCAATGCCGCAATTTCAAACGCAGTCGGCCTTGCTTGCTAAATTACGATGCGCTAAGATGACGCATTAGTCAGTATCGGAATCGTCGGCGACATTTTTTTCATTTTGTGTTTGTGTGTGTGTATTCGTGAAAAAGCCACAAGATAGGCATGTACTCTTGCGGCGTACCATCACTGGCAGTCATGAAGTTAGCTGTAATACATACAGGCAGTCATTTAAAAATGTGTCGTGTAACAAGCGTACGCATACAGCACGACAGTTAAAAATAAAGTCGGAGCTGCAGTAGTCGGGGATAGATTTCGGTTTCTTTTGAACATCCCTGCCGCCCTTGGCTACACAGCGGGCATGCGCACCTTCCGAAATATATTTGTACTATGTGGTAAAGAGCAGATATTGACAACCCCCCACACTTGCCTGCCCGGAACCCAGTTCTGATCAAGCACGTGCCCCTGCTGAAATAGGTCTCTGTCTGCGCCGCGGTTTTCACCACAGGCATCGGCTGCACACAAAAGCTGGTACTCTTTTTTTCTTATGATTTTGCACCTAGAGAAACGCAAAAGCAGTTAATGTATAAAAAATTATAGTATGTAATTTTTTTGGTATACGCTAAACAGCAGCAAAATCGCGCCGTATATTGTCAGAATGGCAGTGGTTTTTTATTACCACCAGTGTGTGGAATGCTGTTTGGAAAGAAAACCCACGCTGAATACAAATTTATCCACTAATACAAAAGAAAATGAATGACCAGACACTGCTCGATTGACTTTTTTCTTGTTTCTAAAGATAGAAAACTGAGTAGTAGAATGTTACCACAATAAGTAAGAAACAAACTGTGAAAAATATTGTAAATGACAACAGTCCTCAAATGCCAAACGCCCTCTTTAGAAACAATCTGACCCACGCACTCCGGTGGCACAGTGATAAGCCACGAAGTGCTTGAATGTTTGTTTGTTTTCCCCTCTGCGAAGCCCCATAACAGCAGCCTGAATTCCTTCTGAGCAACACAGATGCTTAGAAGCAAGCCCACGCTCCACGCTTTCTCTATTTCAATCACTCTAACCGCCAAACACATGCTACACCCTAATAACTTCATACACTACCTTTAGCGCAGCAAAGTAATAAATACACATTTTTGTTGAAGAAAAAAGCAACGGAGCGCAAAGAGAACGTAACGGTGTGCGTTGTTGGAACGGAGTACGGTATTTTCTGCTGTGCATTTTAAGAACTCTTTTTTAACACTGAATGACTCTGTAAATGTAGTGAGAAAACGTTAGAATTCAAGAGAAGAAAGGGTAACAAATGAAGAAATCGGGATAGTTTAACAATCCTTCCGGATAGTGCTGGCAAATACTTCGCGACAAAAGCGTGAAGGCACTGTTTGCAACCTCGAGCTATTCCGCAATTTCAGCATGTTCACCACAGCTCGTCGTGGTGGGTAGAGGAGGAGGTGGAGGTGACCCTACTTGCATGGTAAAAACGAAACAAACTGCACTCAACTGATAATGTAATGCAGTTAATTTTATAGTTTTCTTTTTGTAAATAAGAAGAGAATGCAGAGAATTTAGGGAAAGTTCCCCTTAATCTGTAAGCCCCTGATTTTGTAAACCTTAGAGGAAACTCATAGGAATGAGTTTCAGGAAGCTACCCTACACGTTGGAACCGCATGAGGGAGATTTAAAGATGTCGAAGAAACAGACAGAAGGGCAGCACACAACACAGCCTACACACAGCCAGTTCCAGTCCGTGTATCGTGATGTGATAGTGCAACTTACGTCATCATAGCTACTCGACACAAGCCGTGTCATTTCTTTCTCATTTCATTTTCTGCTGTTGTTATGGCTATGTGAGTAAGTGCAATAGTGGACCCAGCAGTTTTTCGCCCGTCAGCATCCCAGCTTCGTCATTGCTTTGTACACCCATAACGCATGGAACGATACATGGCGTCAGAAGTGGCCGCCCGGTGCAACACCTTCAAGCAGCAGCAGTATTTTGAGTGAACCCGAGATGAAACATGGAGGTGCTTCAGCCTCCCGAACCACAGGTAATGACAGGTGATAAGAGAAAAAATGGGCAACAATTTAAGCAAAAGCTGCAGCTATACTACAAGGTAACAAAGTCGCATGACAAGCTTTTGAGTAAGGAAGCGAAGACAGCTATACTTTCGAGGTTAGCAGGCGATGGCGAATTGGAAGTTTTAACAACTTTTCATTCGGCGAAGGCGAAAGCAAGAGAAACTAGGAGACCGTCGTTGCTAAGTTTGACGCATAGTGGGCTGCTCTAGCAGAGAAGAAAATGCGGACTGCGGGGAAAAGTTTTGAACAGCTATTTCTAAACATTAAGATGCATGTCCGGTCGTGCGATTTTGGACAACTGACAGATTTCATGATACTCGACCAAGTTGCTGTGGGAATTAGCAACGACGGACTGCGAGCAAAACTTCTGCAAGACAATGTGCTCACGCTGACCAAACTCAAGAAAACATGCAAAGCAGAAGAGGCAGTTGGTCAGCAATGCAAAGCATAGACAGATAAAGAAAGCAAGTGGAACAGGCCAATGTTGCTCGGGCTTCAACGAAACATCCCGAAACCTTCGAGTGCTCCCCCTACAGTAAAGAACACAGGCCCCGCGACTGCATAGCTTACGGCAAAACGTACAGGATCTGCAAAGGAAGGAATCACTTCGCTGTGTTCTGTAGAAGAGCAGCCCGTGCTGATGAGCTACTGGATGACTGCGATGGTGACGACGTTGAGATCCTAGAAGTGTGTATCAGCAGCAAACAGAACGAACTAGACTACGTGGTAACAGCGAGGCTTGGCAGCAAGGAAGTCACAATGAAAGTGGACATGATACCTCAAGCTAACTTCGTACCGTATTCCGCCTACAGGAAGCTTCGGCCGATTCCGCCTATCAAACGCAGCACCACCACTCTGTGGTCATATGATGGGAACATCATCGGACACATTGGGGGCATTAGTCAAGAAGTATTTATTTGTGACAAACGCCAACATTCCACCTTCTACGTCTCCAAAAAAGGGAATACAGTCACTGCAGGTACGTACTCATAGCGTGTGAAATGGTTGGTCTAGTTACCTGTCGAGTCAACGCAGGGGCAGCGACCAGCTCAGCGCAGAGTCACAACATTGTATTTCAATGGATATCCAGTCACGTTGGAATAAAAGGAAATGAAGAGGCTGACAGCTTCGCCAAGAAAGCATTGAACGAATGATGGCATTGCACATTCCCTATGTCTGGGGCGGATATTTTAAATATTATAACGCAATGAGCTAAGCGTTGTTTGATGAAGAAGTGGTTTGAATAAAGAAATCAATACTCTATGAAGTTTATCTGCACAGAAAATTTTCAACAGCGGCAGATGACCCACGACACTTGGAGATGTTATTACACAGAATTTGACTGGGAGTAGCATACACAAATAGCTTTTTGCACGAAATACATCGGTATAACTCCCCGGAATGCCATTTTGGTCATGAAGGAGAAAATTTTTGCCATATTTTTTGGGCTGCGTCAAATACATGAATGAAAGAGAAAAAACTAAGGAGCAAACTAGAAAGTTAGGACAGACGGCCGCTCACATCAAAGAAATTATTCGGACCATGACCTGAGATGCATATTCAGAAAAAGTCGAACATCTTCCTGACAGACTTGTTAGTAGAGACCAGCTGGATAAACGCCTGTGAAGGCCAGGGGTTGACATATACGAAATGATGTGTTAGTGCATATACTGACAGTAGAAAACAAAGGTGTGCGTGGGAACACATGAGGACTGTGTGAACTGCTGCAAGCAAAGTGTACATTGGCATAATATTTCAAGTGGTTTCTGTGTGCTATTATGTTTTTTTGTTTTTTTAGTATAAATATCATTCAGTATTATTCTTTTTTTTTCGCTGCAGAGCTTATTGATATTGTTCAAGGCGTCGCCAGCACCGACCTGAGCTTGTGCACGTAGTGCGCATTAAGCCATACGTCAGCGAGTGACTCTGCGAGGCACCGTCGCTTCTACGAAGTGACTTCATGCAAAAATTACTGCCTCAGCTATAGCATCGGGGCGATGCTCTTTTAAGGGGAGGCAAATGCCGCGCCCGAAACACAGAATGAAGACAATGTGTGCGCCAACAGCCTCGTGAAAAGGGGGGCTGAAGAAGACGACGTGCTTTTGTTTTTGCTCACCTGCTCTTGGCTCCTGCATAAAAACACACGCCGTCGGTTCTCGGACTCAACGTCTCGGTGCACTGCTTACGTTGAACCGCGACACTGGTGGAGGCGCTGGGTTGCAAGTCTGCTGATGCTCAACACCCCATCTGGGAGCCATTCATCAAGTCCCGACAGGCAGCCACCTGTTACGACACCAGTGCACCGCTTCAGTCGGCGGTTGCTAAGCCTACCTCCTGAGCTGACCTCCTTCGACGAACATTCTACCAGGCATTACGTACCTCTACCAATGGCCTCCGCTAGCCAGCCACAGTTGGTGCAAGGGATACAAGGCAGCCCCGTTTCCGATCCAGCCCAGGTAACACTTCTTCAGCCGCTTGTGCCTGATCGCTTCAGTGGTGCCCCACACGAAGATGTTGAAGATTGGCTTGAGCTATACGAACGCGTTGCCGACATCAACCAGTGGACTGCTCAACAGAAGCTTGCCCGCACGTATTTCACTCTCGATGACGGCGCTCACACGTGGCTTGAGAATCGAGAAGGCCGTATATCCACATGGGATGACTTTCGTCAGCAGCTCATTGACACCTTTGCTAGCGTCGACCGTCGAGAGCGGGCTCAGCAGTTGCTCGAATTAAGGCTTCAAAAACCTAACGAAACTGTGGCAATGTTTGCTGAAGACGTGACGCGCCTCTGTCGTTGGGCTGATCCCAACATGTCCGAGGAGAAGAAGTTGCGCTACCTTATGCGCCGCCTGAAAGAACAACTGTTCGCTGGACTTGTGCGCAATGCCCCAACTACCGTGGCCGATTTTATAAGAGAAGCCACTGCCGTTGAGCGTGCTCTGCACCAAAGATAGAGGCAATATGATCGCTCGTCCACTACGACCCCAATCAACGCCGCTTCATTGACTCTGGACAATCGGGGCTCCCTACGTGACCTTAACAGAGATATTGTCCGCGAAGAAATTCAGATGCTTTGGACTCCTCCAGTGGATACACCAGTGACCGCCGTTGCCGCAGTCGTTCGTGACGAACTTAGCCACGCTTTTTCAGCAGGTGATCTCGGTCGCGATCAGCGTCAACTGAGTTACACCGACGCTGCCCACCGACCACCACCCGTCCCGCCTATTACATCATACTACCAGCCACCTACAGCCGCACCTTCGTCGCTACCTTTGCAGGAGACTTTCAGACGTCAGTCCATGTCTCCGATGTCTCCATTGAACCAGCCACCACTTGCCGTGCCTTACTCTCCACCACGAGAGGACATAAGACGCCCACAATTTCGCAGAACGGACGCTTGGTGCACCGTCGATCGGCGCCCTCTCTGCTTCAACTGTGGTGGTGCTGGCCATATAGCTCGCTATTGTTGGTACCGCGACACATCGCTTCGGCCGTCTCGACAGGGTACGACGGTCGCCGTGCCAATGACGACTACATTGTTCGCCATGACGACCCTGGTTTTCGAGGACCTTCAACAACGTGGTCTCCCTATCACGAGTCGCTTCCTAATCGCCAGCCCAATTCCGCCCACAGGTCACGCTCTCCATCCCCTGCCCAGACATCGTCATCGAATCGACGTACTTTTGCTGACCTTCGGGGAACAAGGTCGCCCAGCCCTTACCGGGGAAACTAAAGGTGGCGACCTCTCGGAGTAAGGTCGCAGCCCGACCACAAGACGATAAAAAGTCCCCAGTACTGCCACTACAAAACGACTTGATGCCGACGAATATTAACAACGACGAAATGGTGAGCGCCGACCTCAATGAAAATATTGACGGAGAGCAAGTGACGGCCTTAGTCGATACGGGTGCTGATTTTTCCATAATAAGTCGCAAGCTGGCTGATCATCTTAGAAAAGTAAGAACGCCATGGACCGGACCACATATAAGAACAGCGGGTGGTCAATTGCTGCTTCCGACTAAAAGATGCACAGCAAGAATCAGCATAGGAAATTCTTCTTTCGTCGCGACTTTCATTGTTCTCCCAGAGTGCTCCAAAGATTTAATTATAGGAATGGACTTTCTCAGGGAGCATGGCGCAATAATCAACATCCCGGACCGCATGGTTTCATTTTACGAGAGTACTCGTCTGACTGATCCTACATCACCAGAGCACAAATCCTTTCATCTCAAAGACCACAATATAGTCGTGCCGCCTCGATCATGTATCCTCGTTTCAGTAGCATGTGACGTACCGTTCGACGGTGAAGGAGTCGCCGACCAACTAACTTCGCTGCTTTTCACACACGGGATTTCCGTAGCACGAGGAATAGTCAATGTCACCGACGGCCGAACAAACTTGTTGTTGACCAATTTCACCTCCGAGCGACGGAACCTTCCAAAAGGCACAACGTTGGCACATTTCGACGAGATCGCAGATGTTTGTGACAGCACTCGAAGCAACAGCTGCACAAGACCCACGTGACCTGGCACCTAACCTTGACGTTAGCCCTACTTTAACTCAGCAACAGCGGGAACGCCTGCTTGTGCTGCCAGACGAGTTCCACGACTGTTTTGCGTCGACCTCGGAAGTTGGCCGGACGTCCTTGACCAAGCACCGAATCATCACAGAGGACACGGCTAGACCAATCCATCAAAATCCGTACCGTGTGGCTTCAAAAGAACGAGAAGCAATAGAACAGCAGGTAACAAAAATGCTTGAAGACGACGTCATCCAACCGTCGAAAAGCCCCTAGGCATCACCTGTTGTTCTAGTGAAAAAGAAGGACGGCAGCCTGCGTTTCTGTGTGGACTATCGAAAGCTAAATCAGGTTAGCAAAAAGGACGTGTACCCGCTTCCCCCGCATAGATGATTCGATTGACAGGCTTCGAAACACACGTTACTTCTCTTCCATGGACTTAAAGAGCGGATATTGGCAAATTGAAGTAGACCCCAGGGATCGTGAAAAAACCGCTTTCGTGACGCCAGACGGACTGTACGAATTTAAGGTTTTACCATTTGGCTTGTGCTTCGCGCGTGCTACTTTCCAGCGTCTCATGGATACCGTTCTCTCTGGCCTTAAATGGAGAACCTGCCTAGTATACCTTGACGACGTCATTGTGTTTTTTACAACGTTTGACGAACACCTTGAACAATTGCAAATGGTCTTGCAGGCCATACGGGCCGCAGGCCTGACGCTCAAGCCGCAGAAATGTCACTTCTGCTTTGATGAACTGCAGTTTCTTGGCCATGTCGTCAGTTACGCAGGAGTTCGTCCAGACCCCGAAAAAGTTGCCGCCGTCGCACAGTTTCCAACACCATCAGATAAAAAGGCAATGAGGCGTTTTCTGGGTCTCTGTGCATATTATCGGCGGTTCATTCCAGATTTTGCGCGCATTGCGTCACCTTTAACTCGTCTCACGAGGGATGACGCTGCATTTGTTTGGGGCGACGAACAGGAAGATGCTTTCAATGACTTGCGGCAACGTATACAGACGACCCCCGTGATTGCCCATTTTGATGACACAGCCCCTACAGTGCTCCATACTGACGCCAGCAATGTTGGCCTCGGAGCTGTGCTTGTGCAGCACCAGGATGACAAGGAAAGAGTGATCGCTTACGCAAGCAGAACTCTGTCACGCACAGAAGAAAATTACTCGACCACTGAAAAGGAATGCCTCACGGTGGTGTGGGCAGTTATGAAATTTCGCCCATACCTGTACGGCCGCCCATTCAAGGTTATCAGTAACCACCATTCGTTGTGTTGGTTAACAAGTCTGAAAGATCTTTCCGGGCGATTGGCACGTTGGAGCCTTAGACTACAGGAGTTTGATATAACGATGGTGTATAAGTCGAGAAAACGACACACGGACGCCGACTGCCTATCTCGATCATCAAGAGAGTCGGCTGCTGCTTTTGATGAAGAGACAGCGTTCCTCGGAATCCTCGACATGTCAACCATCGCAGATCAACAGCATGACAATCCTGAGCCACTTGGCTTGATTAATTATTTAGAAGGACGAAGCCAGAATGAACCCAAAGCCTTTACAAGAGGACTATTGCCGTTCTGTCTGCGAAACAGTGTCCTTTACAAAATGAACTTCTCGTCAGGCGGGTCCACCTACCTGCTTGTCGTCCCTACCATTGTTCGTTCTGAAGTGTTGCAAGTGTGCCCCAACGAGGTAACATCTGGACATTTAGGCTACATGCGCACACTAAGCAGAGTTCGAAGGAGATATTACTGGCCTAGACTCACCGCTAGCGTGAAGCATCATGTTCAGATCTGCCTCGATTGCCAGCGGCGCAAGTCACCTCCAACGAAACGAGTCGGTTTGCTACACCCCGTCCAGATCCCGACAACTCCATTTGACCAGATCGGAATGGACCTTTTGGGCTCACTTCCCACCTCTAGTGTTGGTAACCGCTGGGCTATAGTGGCGACCGACTACCTTACTCGCTACGCCGAGACAAAAGCCATCCAGAGAGCCACAGCAGAGGAGGTAGCCCGGTTCTTCTTAGAGAACATTGTGCTGAGACGCGGAGTGCCATCGATCGTTATAACAGATCGCGGAACCGCATTCACGGCACCGCTTTTAGATCATGTGTTGGTGCTCAGCGGTACTATTCATCGCAAGTCGACAGCTTACCATCCACAAACCAACGGGTTGACCGAGCGACTTAACAAAACTCTGGAAGACATGCTTTCAATGTATGTGGACTTCGAACACAAAAACTGAAACGAGATTCTCTCTTACATAACGTTCGCATACAATACTGCGAAACAAGAAACCACACGGATGACCCCATTCAGCCTTGTTCACGGACGAGAAGTAAGAACGATGTTAGACGCGATGATGCCACACGAATGCGATGACAACGAAACGAGTGCTGACGCGTTTACTCAACGCGCAGAGGAAGCCAGGCAGCTCGCACGTCTGCGAATATTCCAACAGTAAGAGTACAATGCAGGCCGCTATAACAAACGTCATACACCTGTAACGTACAAAACCGGGGACAGGGTATAGGTGTGGACGCCTGTACGAAGACGGGGACTATCCGAAAAATTGCTCAGAAGGTACTTCGGACCTTATCGAATGCTGCGAAGACTAAGTGACGTTACCTTTGAAGTCGTCCCGGATAGGCCAAACTGTTCAAGGCGTCGCCAGCACCGACCTGAGCTTGTGCATGTAGTGCGCATTAAGCCATACGTCAGCGAGTGATTCTGTGAGGCACCGTCGCTTCTACAAAGTGACTTCATCCGCAAAAAACTGCCTCAGCTATAGCATCGGGGCGATGCTCTTTTAAGGGGAGGCGAATGCCGCGCCCTAAACAAAGAACGGAAGACGATGTGTGCGCCAACAGCCTCGTGAAAAGGGGGACTGAAGAAGACGACGTGCTTTTGTTTTTGCTCGCCCACTCTTGGCTTCTGCATAAAAACACACGCCGTCGGTTCTCGGACTCAACGTCTTGGTGCACAGCTTACGTTGAACCGCGACAATATGGTGTAGCCGAGACAATATGGACCTCAACCTCTCCACAGCAAAAGAGTAGAGGACAGGAGAAAACAGCTCCGAAAAAGTATTGCGAGAATTCGGCGCGCTATTCGAAGGTACCGGCTGCGTGCGACGACCATACTTGATGGTTCTCTCATCTAATGCTGTATCCGGGGTTCAAGCCACCCGCCAAATCCCTTTTGCACTGAAGGAACCACTTCGCAGAGAACTTAAGCGAATGGAGCAAACTAGCATTGTGACGAAGGTGAACAAAGCTACTGAATGGTTGAGCGCATTGGTATTTATCAAGAAAAAATAGAAAGCTTAGGGTCTACATGAATTCCAGGACAATCAACGCTAACATAAAACGGGAGCGCTACGAGATGTCAAGACGGGATGAAATCGAAGCAAAACTAGCTAGGGCAAAGCTGTTCAGTTAACTGAACGCAAAAGCTGCTTTTCATCAAGTGCCCCTCGACTGAAGAAAAACATCACCAATTTGCACTTTTGCCACTCCTTTCGGATGTATAGGTACTTGCGGGTGCATTTCGGGATTGCAGCAGTATCAGAGGTATTCGAAGAGACTCTCAGCAACACATTTGACTCCTTGTCGGGTGTTCGTGTGTCTGATGATGAGATTTTGATTTAGGGAACCTCGCAAAAACAACACGATGAGCAGTTGAGATCCATCCTCGAAACCACTAGGAAGGCTTGGCTGAAGCTAAACGCTAAGAATTGCAAGGTTGGAGTGCACGAAATTGAGCTTCAGGGGAATATTATCCCGAAAGACGGTATGCAATTCAACCGTTGGCTTATTGGGTGTATTAAAGAGACAATCGGCAACAGATAAACAGGAAGTACAGCGTCTTTTGGGCATAGCCAATTATTTTTTAAGGGCTTTCCCTCTTTTTCGCAGAAGATGGTTTCTTCGCGCAGCCTAACCAAGCATGATTCTGCTTTGCATAGAACCAAAATTACACAAACGAATGGCACAGTATCGGCAACAGTCATAGCAAACAGCCTTTGCTGGCAAACTTTGACCCTCAGAAGCAAACAAAAGTGAAATCAGACGCGTCGGTGACTGGTCTGGGCTCGGCACTTCTGCAATATTACGAAAGCGGATGGCGTCCTGTGGCGTACGTATCAAGGGTGCTGAGTGACGCGGAACAGTGCTATTCACAGGTTGGAAAGCAAGCATTAGCAGGGACGTTAGGATGCCGAAAATTTCATTATTTAATTTATGCTCAACAGATAATGCTGAAAACCTTTCATCAGCCGTTGATAGCTATAGCTTCAAAAACAATCGCTGATATGCCGCCTCGATTTACTAAGGTTCCTTCTGCGCCTGCTGAAGTGAGATCCCAAAAAAGAAACTTATCCTGGTGGACATGCTGTCGTGAGCCAAAACCATTAAGCCCGACAACGACGATGCGGATACCGACGCCGACGAGGAAATACAGGCCGTGAGTACTGCTGCGGCTTTTTGCGATGTCACAATAAAGCGGTTAGAAGAGACAACTGTAAATGATATATATTTTCGCTCAGTAATACAGGCGATTCGCGCTGGCTAAATTGTTGATTGAGAGCTGAAGTCTTTCACGGGTGAACTATGAGTGGTGGAAGTCATTTTACGGAAAGATACAAAAGTGATAGTACCTGTATCTATGAGGAGAGAGATGATAGGGCGAGTCCACACAGGTCACATGGGCCTCAATAAGGGCAAGGTAAGAGCAAAAGTATTCATTTATTGGCCGAACAATAATACGAAGATTGCAGCTATTATCTGTAGGTGTGCTGTCTGCAAACACTATAAGCCTTTAGACAGCCTTGTCAACCACTTACCATGAAACCGGCACCAAAATCCCTGTACCTGTGGTGTAAAATTGGCGTCGGTCTTTTCGAATAGAAGGAAAGTTTCTTCTGCCCGTGTGAGGCACCCATTCTACTTTTCAGAAGTTGAGGGGCTGCGTGACATATCGGCGATAACCATCATCGACAAGCTGGGGGCCATATTTGTGAGATGCGGAATTCGATATGAGGTATGTACAGACAACAGACCACAATTCAGCAGCCGCTACTTCAGCCAGTTTACAAGCAAGTATTACTTCAGACATGTCACCTCAAGCCCGGGCTTTTCAAGATCCAGCACACTACCAGAGAATGGCTTGTAGATGGCGAAAATAAAGTTGAAGAAAACGAAAGATGCCCGAGAAGTTTTCTGGTTGAGCTTTTTTTAGCGACAGATGAAGACTTTAGAGAATCGACGATTACCCGGAAAGTACTACAAGGAAGGAGCTTAAGGTTGACAATACCAAATTTCAGTGATCAGCAGATAACGGAAGTGTGGAAACATGTTCAGAAGGAACATTACAACCTGCCACCACTGGACGAAGGACAGACCGTGAGGACCAAAAATAGTACTGGTCACGGAAAGGGAAAGTCGCCAAGCAAGTGTATTCAAGATCGTACGAGGTATTGACAAAAGGCGAAAAAGTATTTCTTAGAAGCAGGCCACATCTGCTACACACTAGAGAAGCTTTTGTCCAGGGTGCCCTGAAAACTAAACCCGGTAATTACAAAATCCAACAAACTACATCTGCTACGCCAGACCTGTCCGACCTGTTTAGTGCAACGGCAGTCGTGACGTCAGACCACACTACATCGGTTTGAACATCCAGCCGCCAGTCCAGGCCGCCGCAACGCATAGAATATAACTTCAGTTTCCAACAGTTGTTTTGAACTTTTCAAGTGCTTTTAAGACATGAATGACACTAGCTGTTGTTCTTATATGCACACTTTGAAAAGAAGAGAGATGTATCGTGATGCGTAAGTGCAACTTACGTCATCATGTCTCTCCTTGACGCGCGCCGTGTCCTTTTTTTTTGCCTATCTGCTGTTGGTGTGGCTTTGTAAGTAAGAGCAATAAAGGACCCAGCAGTCTTTCGCCCCTTGACATTCCAGCGTTGTCGATGCTTCGCACAGTCTCATAATGCACGGAATAATACAATCCGCACCCTTGCTTGGTACCCGACCTTACTGTCCCAGGCACTCGTTTAAGTCTGTTTTACATCAAAGTATTCGTATTTATTTGGCGACATGCTTTCAGCTGTTATATCTTCTTTTGACACGTAAAAAACCGTTTCAGTTGACATTTCTATATTGTCGAGGAGAACTACAACGAATGGTGGACACTGCCTCTCAACATTGTATGCCGGACAGTTTCCTCAAGACTCCACCATGTTGTCACATGTGGAAGAAAGTTAGCAATCGTCGCAAGATGTTCACTAAATATTTATTTTCCCGCTGCATATTGATTGCCTAGCTAGCGAGGTTCATCTAAGATAAAAAAATAGGTTACCTAAGACGTACGTCAGCCACACCTAAAAAATTTACCAATATCCTAAGGTACAAAACACTGATTCTTCCTATATTAGCGTACGCTTCGTGCGTGAGGAATTTATGCAAAATTTGTGATGTGGAAAACATTGAAACAGTCCACAAGAAAAAGTTGGTTTCATTTGCAATTGATACAACTATATTTTTTTTCGCTAATCTGGCAAGGAATCTTGGAAGTTATCACCATTTTGCAATCGTCATGATATTGACTTTGTGAAACTATTGCACTCTTACGTTCAATCGTCATGCCGGTTATGGAATGACAATTACATGGTGTATGCTAGTGCTCTGTCAACAAGACGTGGTCACAATATCATCATAAAGCCATTTTTTTCACGTAGTAACATGCTCTGAAATATTTTTTTTTAATACAGGGATGATTGTTTGCTGGAACGATCTATCTGGTTCTATTCGGTAAACGAATATATCAGATATTTCGGACCACTTGAGTGCCGTGAATACCTTTTCTCCCATTTTGTACCCGATTGTGCCTAGAAGTTGACAATATCTGTTATGTAAAGAACTTGTTTATATAACGGTGTTATTGTTTTGTGTTATATTTATGTTTCCTATTTGGGCAATAGCCCAGTATTGGATAGCAGTTTTTGAAAATGAATAAATATGTGTTTGCAAGTTTCTCAATTCAGCAACTGGCTTATATCAGCAAAGTTTTCAACGAGGTGGAAGGTAAACATAAGAATAGAGAGCTTATTGGTACAAACTGCAAAACAACATTTGTGTCAGTAATTTTCTTGGTAACATGCTTCTAACGTACACCCACCTATCCATAGTAACACAAAGGAAGGAACCTACCTTTTTGGAGTTCATTTTATGCCCACAAGTTTCAACGGGATTCAAATGGCATAGGTTTCCCTTCCCAGGTGGCTCACCCCTGAAAGCATCCGAATGTCTGGCCGTGGGACGCCTGGGCCCATTTTGTGAAACTGGTGGGTATCCGGCGGCATGTGGGTTCAAAACCACGACCTCCCGCAGTCGAAGCGGACACTCTACCACAAGGCCACGGCTGCGATAAAAAAAATCACGCCACGTTATAGATGAACAGACACACCGTCTTTGGCAGACAGTATTGGCAGGATTGTTAATCAATGAAGGAAAACCTCATAAGTCAAATATTCCTAATTAGGAAAGTAGTACCGAAAGGTGTCTTGTGTGCGACATGTATAACCTGTTAGGTAATGAGAATAATATGTGCAATGCACGTGCTATCACCTTAGCATACGTTAAGTAAACTATTCCAAATTACATCAACATAAAAAACTACTAAAAATATTACATCTGCATAGAAAGATATTTTGCAATATATACAAATTATCTTTTGTTGTGACTAACAAACACGTTATGCTTTTTCTCGTACAATGCTGTCTGCAGTAGGGTCTCCTTGTGGGGCAGAATAACTGTACGACTTCTTCCGTTACATATTCATTTACGCTCTACTGAATTTGTGGTATTCAGAATATGTATAGACACAAAATACTTCTACCTTTCTAGAGTCCCCATTTGATTACTTTTCGTGTTAGATAAAAGCATAGCTACTTGTTACAGGATACATTGTGATGGCCTTTTCGATAAGCTAACATTTTCGCGAATTCTAGCAAGTGAACTTCAAACAATCGAAGTGTTGACAGAACATTTGGTGATCATATTGCCTCAGGCGTTTCTTATTTTTGATCTTTGTGTATTCGGTTTTTTTTGCAATGACTATCATCGATGGTCAGCGCGAACCGCAACTCAGTGTTCTAAAATCTTGACCATCGTGGTGGATCATTTTGTCAAGATTATGCGCAGAGCGCGAACATTACAGATTCTTCTGGAGCTTACGTGCTAGTGATACGCTGGAATATTTGGCGGCTGATGTATAGATGCCGACACGCGTCACCGCGTGTCCGTTGATTGACTGCCGACGCTCAATTCACCCCGTCAGCGCCAGTGTGTATCGCTAGAGTCTGACTTTCCGTTCACCGGCCACAAGTTCAGCCAAATGAACAGTTTGCGATAACACCCGGATTTTACCCCGCAAACTTCGTAGTCCTACAACGTTGCTCTAGAGATGCCATTCTTCGTATGGGCTTCTTAAGCATTCACGGCGCAGTCATCAACCTGAGATAAAAGTCTATAACGCTATCGGCAGAAAAAGCACTCCCGCCGTACACGGCGTTCAAAAAGCACGCTTTGAATGTGCTGGAAGTGGAAGCTACCAACCCCCTCCACTCTACCGTAACCATTTCCGTTGGCACGCATAAATAAACAAACAATCAATTGATTGATTTGATTGATTTGTGGAGCTTAACATTCCAAAACCTCCATATAATTTTGAGAGATGCCATATTTGAGGGCTCCGAAAATTTTGACCACCTGGTGTTCTTTAACGTGCACCCAAATCTGACCACATGGGCCTACAACATTCCCGCTTCCATCGTAAATGCAACCACCGCAGCCGGGTTTTAATCCCGCGACCTACGGGTCAGCCGCCGAGTACCTTAGTCACTAGACTACAAACAGTATAGAGGTCGTTGAAGTCGACCAGTGCCTCTTACTCAACCGCGGGATTTGCGTCATCAGAGGGATAGCCTAGGCAGAAGAAAGGAAGGCAAAAGTCATGTTCTCGACCTTCAGTAACGAGTACAAGCACATTAGCAAAGGCACCATAGTCACCTACGTTGAAGAGATAGTGCAAGTCATTCAGGCTTTCGACATTGAGCCTACCGAACCTGCTAGACAAACGAAGCTCATCAATTAGCTTTTGACGTTGACGCAGGCCTCCCGATGCCTAACCAAGAACAACTCAGAACTCTGCTCCGGCAATACATGGACTGTTTTTCATCGTCGTCAAGTTTTTCGACCTTGGTCTAAAAACTTCTCATCCTAAGAGACGAAAGTTGTCTGATCCCGTACAGTGTCGATGCGAGAATGCGAGGCCATGAATAATAACAAGTCGACGAAATGCTACGTGACGAAAATATCCAGCCTTCAAAATATCCATGGGTGTCACTCGTTGTGTTTCTCGGTGTCATTCGTTGTGTTAGTCGCTTCCGCGTCAATTATCACAGCCTGAACAAAACCACAAAAAAGAACGCTTACCATCTTCCCCAGATAGATGACGCCCTGGATGGACTTCATTATGCGAGATACTTTTCTTCTATGAACCTCAAGACCAGCTATCGGCAACTTGATGTTGGTGAAAGAGACCGACAAACAAAGCCTTCAGAACGCCCGACGCCCTGTTCGAGTTCTAGTTCATGGCCTTTGGTCTTTTCTCGGCATCCGTGACTTTCCAGTGAGTCATGGATACACTACCAGCTGGCTTGAAGTGGCAGGCTTGCCTCCTTTACTTGGATGATGTCACGGTGTTTTCCTCGTACTTCGATAAACACCTAAAGTGACTTGAATCTGTATTACAATCTATCAAGTGCTCTGAATTCATCCTGAAGCCAGAAAAATGCCGCATCGCGTACAGTAAGCTCCTCTTCTGGAGTCGTGTGGTCAGCCAGTCTGGGGAGCACCCACGCTCTCAGAAAAAAGCTGCCATCGCCGACTTCCAGGCACCCACCGACCAGAAGACCATGCACCTATTCCTTTCTTGTGCGGCTATAACGAGCGTTAGAAGCTTCTCACAGATCGCCGAGCCACTAAAGTTTGTTACGAAGACCAATGTCGTAATCAAGTAGCAAACGACGCAAGTTGAAGCAATTTAAAGTTTGAAACAACGACTGCCGATTCCTTCGATATTTGCACACTTCGACGAATACTCCGATACAGAAATCCACACCGACACAAGCAGCGTAGGACTCGGTGTCGTTCTAGTGCAGGAGATTGACGAAGAAAGTGTTATTAGTTATGCTAGCCACTTGCTATCCAAGGCAGAAGGGGAGTATTCCAGAACTAAAAAAGAATGTCTTGCCATCGTCTGCGCTACGTCCACCTTTTAGTCCTACCTCTAGAAAAAGCCATTCAAAGCTGTGAGCCACGGCTTCTGCTGGCTAGCTAACTTGAAGTACCTTTCAGGTCGTCTCGCACTATAGTCTTAGACTTCGACTATTCGACATTGCCGTAGTGTCCGGGAGAAGGAAAACACTCCGACGCAAACTGCCTGTCTGGTGCCCCGGATGACCCGCGCCGCAAGACGACGAGCACAGGGACTACTTGTTAGAAAGATCAAACGCTGATGTTTTCACCGAACGATGGCGAGCTGATCCGGAAATCGAGGGTCTTCTACAATACCTCGATGGCGAGGATACCGTTCTTCCAAAGGAATTCTAACAAGGAGTTGACTCGTTTTTCTTGCGCAACGGCGTTCTCCCAAAGAAGAAATCTTCGCCATTTCGTGCCAACTACCTCCACGCAGTACCTTCAGCGTTACTGACGTTCCCACTTTAGGCCAGCTACCAATGTGTGGTACCCTCAGCGTAACTTACGTCAAGAAGTTTTGGATGCTCTTCACGATGACTCGACGGCTGGACACCTTGGTGTTTTCTGTATGCTGACAAGAAAAGACGCAATGTATAACTGACCAGGACATGCCACCTACGTCACTCGTTACGTCAGGAAATGTCTAGACTGTCAGCGACAAAATACACCACTGACAAGACCAAGAGGCTTCACTCAGCTGATCGAACCACCTCAACTACCATTCCGCAAATAGGTATGAACCCACTAAAAACGTTTACTACGTTGTCTTGCGGGAATAAGTGCATCAATGTTGCTAACGACTACCTCACCCGCTACACCGAACAAAAGGCCCTACCTAGAGGCAGTACGGCAAAGGTACGCAAGTTCTTCGTTAAAAACATTCTCCTGCGTCACAGAGCCCCAAGATCCTCATCACTAATAGAGGAATGACTTTCACTGCAGAGCTAACTCGAGAGATTCAGCACACAGTCACGCAAGCCACCACCAGATGGCAGGGTACTACCCAGAGCAAGGAAGCGAACCAGGAAATGGACTGGTAAATACTTGGAAAACAGCAGGTGGCCAAACCAAAAAGAACTATCGGTTAAGAACAAAGTGAAAGAAACGGAGGCAGACATGTGGAGAATGGGCATGATTAAGAAGTCCGCACTAGAAATCTATCGAACTTTTAAGCAGGAAATTACCAAGGAAAGGATATATGATAATACTCGGGGTAGTTCTTTACTGTTTGAGGCCAGGACGGGAGTACTGCGAACCAAGACATATCGGGCCAAATACTAAGAGGTAGACACAGTATGCAGTGCGTGTGCAGAGGAAGAAGAAAACTGCCGAACACTTGTTAATGTTCTGTAAAGGGTTTCACCCCATAGTTCAGGATGATGGCGCAGAGTTTTTCAAAGCACTGGGGTTTAGGAACCGGGAGGGCAAAATAGTCTTTAAGCGGGTAGACCTAACTAGAACGAGGTTATCTGATTGGTGGCTAAAGTCAAGGCACGAGTGAAAATTAAACCTTTCACTCCAAAGTACGGGTCCTCAATCTCACTATATAAAGGAAAAAATACATCTAGTTTTTGGTTCATTAAGTATTACAGCTTAATGGCGCTAGCCTCCGCCCGATCTAAAAGATACAGCCATATCCATCTATCCATCCATCCACAATGGCGCCACCGAGCACCTTAGGAAGACAGACCATCGCCGATATGCTGGCCATGTACGTTGATGTCGAGCAGAATATGTGATTTAATCCTTCCGTACGTGACGTACGCGCACAAAATGGCCGTGAAAGAAATGACGCTGATGACGTCGCACAAGTTGTTCTAATTAAGGAGCCCGGCAACGACACTCCGCGCCTGCTTCCATAAGTCACTGGCCAAGAAAAAACCTCGAGGTCACTGTCTACCTTAAGCAGGCTGAAGAAGCTCGTCAATACGCCTCTCGGTGCATGCAGAATTTGTGGAAGACCGAGAGGCGCCATTGCAGTCTTCGATGAAGCTTCGTGGAATACACCCTGGTAACCATGTTTCATATGGACGCCGATACGCCGACGTGCTCAGTGAAAAACTTCCATGATGGTACTTGAGACCATGAGAACTAGTTCGACGTGTTTGCCCGCTCAACTATGAGGTTATGCTTGATATCATAACTAATTCTTAACGGCGTCGTGCGCGACCTAAAGTCGTCCATGTCGTGAGCCTCAAGCCGAATCATGAGCGTTAGCGAACTGTACCTTTGAGGACTCTATCGCGGAGAACTGTATATTTTTGTTTTGTATTTGGTTGCTTGTGCCTATTGTTTATTTATGTTGTGCCTATTGTTTATTTTATGCCGAGGGCTTTGCCCTGCAGTGCGCGTAGTCAGGCTGATGCTGATGATGATGATTGTTCAGTTTCTTGCTTTATATTGTAATTTAGTGTTGCATACATTTCCTCTCTCGCCCGTATATTCCTTTAGGCGTCGGCACGATCCTTTTTCAAAGATGGGCATTGCCACGTGCGTTTATTTTTGTTCTTGCTGTATTTGGTTCGCGCCCCACAAAGACTGTCAGCGAGGACCAAAGCAAGCCGCGACTCAGTGTTTTAGAAGCTTCACTACATAAGCTGTCAAGATTACGTGGTACGACACAAACATTACATATTATCCTGGAACTTACTGGGTCGCAAGCGATAACGCTGAAATATTCGACGACAAACGTATCAATGCCAACGCGCGTCACTGTTTGTCAGTTGATGAACTGTTGACGCTATGTTCGCCGCTATCAGTGCCACTGTGTATTCCTGCAATCTGTCTTTCCGCTCACCAGCAAAACTTTTGCGCAAATAAACAGTTTCATCTTGGACCTACAGAATGCTTCTTCTTCACGTCTTGACCCCGTGTCAATTTTCCCGATTATGCACGAAAACCTTGATGTGCTGATTTTGTTGTTATCACTGTAACTGTCAACATTGCTTGGACCTTTATTTAAGCCTATTGCTGAGAAATAATTATTCTATAGCATAGCTTTTACCAACATACATGCCAATTTGACACTCGTTTTGTCTGTATCACATTAATATTATCACTAACACCGGGTTATTATGCCCGACATATATGCTGGCTTTTTCATGCTATATTTATAGGTGCGTGCTTGTTCAATATATCAAGTAAAATTTGAGAATAAATAAACGCATGCTATGTCGTAAGATCATCTTTTTTTGTTGCACAAAACTTTATCAATGTGCATTTGATGGAAAAAAGAAAATAGCCTGTTTGTAGCACGAAGCCACAAGAACATGCTTACGGACTTCTCTGATACAAATGTTCTTAGTGGCCGAAAACTTCGTTCTAGTCGGAGGTTGGAACCCAAGACAAACGCCTTTCTGGGATGGTGGCTCTATACTAATTGAGCTAAGAAAGCTAGCAAATGACAGCGCGAGGGTGTGTACATCGATAACTCGAAGCTCATGGACACAAGTATTGCAAATAAGATCTGCAGAAACCCGCAAGGTGCCGGAAGGGCAACTGAGAAGGCAAGAAAGGATGTTTTTTTTTCGAGAAATCTGTATAGATTTTCCTGTGGCTACGTGCTACGAAGGGATTTTGGTATTCTTTCCCTTCCTTTAGCCTTCCGCCACTTCACGGGTTTCCACAGATCTCATTTGCAATACAAGGTCAATGTGATGATCGAAGGACAGGTGAATAATTGCGCCAGTTAGAAACACGAGCACGCAGTCACACTCGCATTATTATTATGCTATTAGGCAAAATACTTATGCATGTTACCAAATAGAATAATGGCCATTGTATGTTGTAGAAGGGGGTTAATAGAAATTTTTACCGAGATTAGGTTGTCTGCACGCAATAAACAAATTTCTGTTGCATTTCAGGAGGGTGGGGTGACACAAACATGCTGTGTCATTCACTGGCTATGTTACTGCTTTTACAGAACAGTGAATAAATGAGAAACATTTCTTTGCGTACTGCAGGCACTATGAGCATCTATCTATCTATCTATCTATCTATCTATCTATCTATCTATCTATCTATCTATCTATCTATCTATCTATCTATCTATCTATCTATCTATCTATCTATCTATCTATCTATCTATCTATCTATCTATCTATCTATCTATCTATCTATCTATCTATCTATCTATCTATCTATCTAACTCCCGCTATATCTAACTCCTGCTATAGCCCTTAATGGGCTGCAGTATGTGAATAAAAAAAAATCTGCTGAAGTTCATTCATGTACCAGTGTCCAGGGCTACTACCTTTACGCCTGAGCTTACCATTTCTGGTTTTCCTAAAACCTTTGTTGCTGCTGGCATCGTTACGCCTTTACAAACAACTGGTGTTAAAAAACAAAAACATATGTCTGCGCGTCTATTTGTACATATCTTTTGTGCCCCTTCGTAAAGTATTGCTCTATAAAAGACTTTCAGCACCGTCACTTTACACCCTTGAGCTTCGCAATACAATGATTTCAAAGGTACGTGGGATTTGCCGAATTTCTTGTATAGATCAGTTCATAACTATATGTTGTGTTCGCGTCTCCTCCAGCCTCAAGTTAACGTGCCACTCAACCTACTAATTTGTATAATCCCGCCATTCTCTATGCGCATTCACTCTGAATTTAAAATACTACTGCAGACATCGCAACACTACAAAATACCTTACCCTATTATGTTGACAGGTTAGTTGACTTTGCAGTTTGGTGGGTGCCCATAATAATGCACATTTTTTTACTGCGAAGCATTTCACAATGAACTCTGGCGACTTTGAGCGTATCTATCTATCTATCTATCTATCTATCTATCTATCTATCTATCTATCTATCTATCTATCTATCTATCTATCTATCTATCTATCTATCTATCTATCTATCTATCTATCTATCTATCTATCTATCGATCTATCTATCTATCTATCTATCTATCTATCTATCGATCTATCTATCTATCTATCTATCTATCTATCTATCTATCGTATGGATGGAAATAACCTTATTTATATATCCTGTACAGGGTGTAGCCAGCTGCCTTGCTAATCTTACGCTGGGACTGGGAGGTCAAGCCTCATAGCACTGTCATGGGCGTACTGGACAGCCAGGACTTTGGCGATATGCTCGTGAGACTATATCATACCTGTAAATCGTTCCCAGCAAATGCCAGGACCAAGTGAGCCACATTCCCAGAGCATATGTTCAAGCGTGCATACTTCTTTCTTACATACCTTACAAACAACATCCATATCTTTTATAACGTATCATTCTTTTACCTGTGCCGGTGAGTAATAAGACTGTGTCTGTAATTGTCTAGGTGTGACCGCTTGTGCTCTATTTAGTCTACTGCGACGGGGTGCAAACACTCTCCTCCTCAGGTAGTAATGTTTAGTAATTTCATTATATGTCATGGGTGTATCGCGTTGTAGATTTTCGAATTCAGCAGAATCAAAGCCATGTGTAAAAGCGTCCCGGTCCGTAAGTTCGGGGGCAATGCTGTTGGCCGATTCATTTGGATTCATAAGAATGCCATCGAGTGATCCAAGGTGCACTGGGAACCAATATATATCATGTGTATCAATGGACTGTTTACTATTAATAATTCGAACTGCTTGCGGTGTGATCCTGCCCCTGCTGAAGGCTCTGATGGCTGGTTTTGAGTCACTGTATATCTCGGTGTATCGATCATCCGTCAGGGCCAACGCGATGGCAACCTGTTCAGCGACTTCCGGTTTGGAAGTGTAAACTGTGGCGAAGTTGGTACACCTGCCCTGGTAGTCAACTACTACCGCGGCGAACTTATTTCGGTCTTTACATGAGGCTGAGTCGACAAAGCAAGCCCCCCTACCTCCTTTATCCAACTTCTTCAATAAAGCCTTAGCCTTGGCTATCCTTCTGGCGACGTTGAAGGTTTGGTGCATATTTCTTGGCAACGGGGCAACGATGATGCTCTCAGCAAAGTCCTTTGGTATCTTGGTGTACTTCTCTTGGTCGATCACAGGGTTGATGATGATTCTATCGAGGACCGATCTCCGCGTGCAAGTTGTAGAGAGTCTTGCTATTTGTGACCTTTCTTGAGCCTCCGCAATTTCTCTAGTTGTGTTTTGTGCTCCTAACTTGAGCAATTTTTTAGTGCTGGTGCGAAGCGGAAGACCCAGTGCACTCCTAATGACTTTCTTGATCGCCGCGTCCAGCTTCTTTAGTTGGGTTTGTGTCTAGTTATACATAGAAGCCGCATATGAAGTATGATATAGCACGAAAGAGTTGATCAACCTGATAAGATTGTCCTCTTTCATGCCTTTTTGTCTCCCTGCAAGTCGTCTTATCATCCGGTATGCATTCTCTGTCTTGAAGACAATTTTCTTAAGCGCCATGTGATTCCTTCCATTTGCATCTATAAAAAAAGCCCAGTAGCCTGATCGTGTCGACTCTGAGTATATTTACCCCGTTTTCAGTCAATATATGTATGTCGCTTTCGAATAATGGCTTCCAGCCCTTAGGTATCCCCCTTTCTCTTTTCTGTAAATTAATAACTCCGATTTCTGTGGGTAGCACCTGAGACCAGTGGGCCTCAAGTATTCCTCCACTGTCTGCACCGCTTCTGTGAGTGCATCTTGTACGTGCCCTTCACTACCACCAGCACACTATATGGCAAGGTCATCTGCATAGATGGTGTGGTGAATGTTGCTGATATCGCTCAGTTTCCTGGACAGGCCGATCATGCATAGGTTGAAGAGAACAGGAGAGATCAACGATCATTACGAGTTCCACGATAACCGAGTTTAACCATGTCTGAGTTGGTGTCTCCGACCCTTAACCTCGCCGTACGTGCCCCCAAGAAAGATTTTATGTAATTAAACGTTTTCGATGGAAGTCCAATTTCCTCAATCGTTTGAAGCATGTATTTGTGCCTAAAGTTGTCGAATGCTTTCTCTATGTCTAGTCCGAGGATGGCTTTGGTATCTCTAGAGTATCCGTCTAGAATGTGGTGTTTAATCTGCTTCATAGCATCCTGAGTAGATAGTGAGGATCTGAAGCCTAACATATTGTTGGTGTATATGTTGTTGTCCTCCAAGAAATCCTCAAGCCTGTTGAGGATTGCATGCTCGACAACTTCCCCTACACATGAGGTTAGCGATATTGGTCGCAAGTTCTCCAGACTTGGAGGTTTACCCGGTTTCGGTATTAGTATGACTTGAGAAAGTTTCCATTCATCTGGAACTTCACCCGAATTCCATGCTTCGTTAATAAAATCAGTCAGTGATTCAATAGAGGGTTCGTCAAAATTTCTGAGTGACATGTTGGTGACGCCATCAGGGGCAGGGGCAGAATTTCTGTTTAACTCACTCAACATCCTTCTGATTTCAGGTAAAGTGAAGGGTCGATCCAGCTCCGGCTGAGGGGCTCCCCGGTATTCCAATCATAGGAATCGTTCTGGCTCTTTAGCGACTGGTAGGTATTTGTCTATGAGTTGTTTAGTAACTGTTTCAATGTCTTCATTTTTAAGGGCTGTGTGTATGGCCCGGGCAAGACAGTGCCTCTGATTGGACCTGGTGCCTTGTTCGTCTAGGAGGTGCTTAATGAATTTCCAAACTTTCCCGTTCCTGATCTGCCCATCAATCGTTTCACAAAATTCATCCCACTGCTGCTTACTTAGGTTGCTGCAGTGCAGTTCGATTTGTTTATTCAGTTCTGCTATTTTCTACCTTAAATTACGATTCAGACTTTGAGTCCGCAAATTTTAGTAATGGCCTGCTTTGCTTCAGTTAAGTGGGCTAGTTTAGAATCCATGGCCTCCAAGTTAGCGTCAGTGAGAAGCTTCCTGGTGGCTGTTTTGATATCATTCCTGATGGATTCGCACCACTCTTTGAGGCTTGGTTTGGTAGCATTTGGTTCGCTTTGCGTTCTAATTCTGCGAAAGACATCCCAATGACAACATCAAATTCTTGAGTGCGGCCTTTCTCAATCTTCAGCCTAACCTCGTGACCACAGTGATCACTGCCGAAGTTATGACCGGTACTTGTCTATATGGAATGCTCTATGTTCTTGACAAAGGTTAGGTCGGGTGTGGTGTCTCTACAGACAGAATTGCCGATTCTTGTGGGATACCCTTTATCCGTAATCAGTACCAGGCCTTGCTCGTCAGAATGATGCCATAGATTCCTGCCTTTGGGGTTTGTCGCAGTATATTCCCAGAGTTCATGAGCAGCGTTGAAGTCCCCTAATATGTATAAAGGCCTATGTTCCGCGAGTTTCATAGCTTTCTCGAAAATTATATTGAACTGTTGCTTGTGGTGCTTCGGGTTACTGTAAATGTTGAGGGCAAATAATCTCTTGCATCTTTGATTTTTGTATGAGACCGGCAATAATACCTCCACAATGAGATACTCTAAGTTCTTGTCCCGAATGCCTAGATCGCGAGAGATGTGTGTCAGCTTCCTATTTACAAACACATATAAGCCTCTACCACCGTTTTCGCACTCTATAGCTCTATACCCAGTGAGCGTGACGTATCCGTACCCAGTTTCTTGGAATGCTATTATATCCGGCTTAGATTGTAGTGATCTGAGATATTGCTGGGGTGTGGCACGTTTGTTGTTGTACCCCCCGCAATTCCATTGCCACACTCGAAATTCTATTTTAGTGTGGGCCATATTGGGTGTTCGTATTCCCTGTCTGGGGAATAATGGGGGCTGTGAGGAACGATGGTCCACGCTGCGCTCTGTCGTTGCCCGACATACTCATCACTTCATGAGTTTTCACTCTTTCGCTAAATGCCTTAAGCCCTTTCCTTGGATCACTTAATGTACTCTGCATTTGTCCCGCACTCATCGTCAACTGTGAGACGCTGTCCATGATCATTTTCATTTTATCTGCAAATGAGGCTAGTGTTTGTTTCATTTCCTCAATGTGCGTTTCAGTATTCTTAAGCTTACTTTCGACGGCTCTGCGCTTAGCCGACATGGCCCCATCACCCACAGGCGTGGGAACTGGCGTTTCCTTTGGCGCGTTTTTGTTCTCGGCCAGCTTGGTTTCACTTAAAAGCTTTTCAATTGCTGATCATTCTGTTAGCATATTTTTGTTCATTTCCCTTAGTTATTCATTTTCTTTCTTAGCCTCTCTATTTTCCTACTTTGCTCTTGGGGTGGGTCGCGAAGCATGACACTTACCGGTTCGGTTCGCGCACCATCGGCCCAGGCAAGTCGTCTTTTGTCGGAAGATTGTCCTCTGGTAGTTGACGTCTTGTCCGTCCTTGCCAATCCCTTGACCCTGTCGGCCCACGTGGAACCAATGCCTCCTTCGGATTCTGGGTTGATCAATGGACTCCGATTCCCAGACCTCACCACAAATTTGTATCTGGATGCACTCCTTCTTCTCGATCTAGATACACTCCTTCCTCTGGATCGGTATCGATTCCGAGAGCTGGACCTGCCGCGAGATGCTGCTGATGGCTTCGAGTCGTCCATTGGAGTTGATGCCGTGGAGTGCAGCTCGGATGAGTGCAGGTTCAACGGATTGTCTACTTGTTCCTTCTCAGCGTTGGCTGCCATTGCTCTTCTTCTTCTGACAATGTATGGAATTGTGTAACGCTGTCTGCACATCTTGTCCGCCGTGGGGTGTGGACTACCAAAAAGTTCACATCTGGGTTGGCACTTGTGTTCCTTAATCACGTTTATTTCGCCGCATTCTCTACACACGGTCTCTTCCGGGGTGAGGCACACGTCAGCTCTGTGACCAAGCTGGCCACAAGCATAACATATATCGATCTTTTTCTAGTAGAGTGAACACTTCACCAGGATTGGATCATACCTGACGAAATTTGGAACCTCGCAACCGTCGAAGGCAATGATCACCGTGCGGGTATTCCTAATTATTTTAGCCGCGAGCGCCAAGGGGTTTCTTGGGTTGGCAATATTTCTCTCAAGCTCTGCCGGCCCGTCGGCGATGTCGATGTTTCTTATAACTCCTTTGCACGTATAGTCTGGTGCAGCCTCATAGGCGTTGATCTCATAACTGCAACCGCCCAGGTCTATTGATCTTATTCTCCGTACCTCTCAGCATTTTATCGCTCTGGTGTACTCGCCACCATTAGGTTCTGGCTGACGTTGGGGCAGATGATATCTGACGCCGTCTGATCCGAGCCCAACCCTGCAGCTTCTATGATGGCTTTGCCTACCTTGGTGGAACCCAACTTGCTAATATTGATGCCGCCACGTGGTCGTAGGATAATCTTGAATTGATCCTCAGGCATGTAGGGCATGCGGGACGCCATTGTGAATCTGTTCTAGACCTGATTGCCTTTCTCAGATGTTCTATACGCCGCGTCCGTGTGAGGCCCAGCTCCGGCTGAGTCCCCGCTAACAGCAGATTTGGTCGACATTCACTTGGAAACTGCTGCTTGCCACCCGTACTCTTCAGTACACTCATCGTTGTCGAACGCGCGGCCGCTCGCCCCCGACGAACGCCACTTGGCGCGCGTCCGTGTGGCGTTGACCCGGCTCGGCGTAGGCCTACCTCAAGAACTGCGTCGTCAGCCCAAAAAGTCTCTTAAAATGATGAATAGTTCACCCACCGCAGAAAAATTGATGTAGCCTTGTTCTCCTCAAGGTTAAACGTCGATCGATGTAATCCATTCAATGACACACATTGATAAACTGGCGGAAACAGATGTTGAGAGCTGGAGCCGACATTTTCCTTCTTCGCTGTTCGGCGCCTGCGGCGTCTCTCCTATCTATCTATCTATCTATCTATCTATCTATCTATCTATCTATCTATCTATCCATCTATCTATCTATCTATCTATCTAGCCGCCTACGACTTCTAGCTCTCCTGGCCGTTTCAATAATGGTACCGATGCCAAACTTGGTATGGCATAACACGACTGTATGAAGAGCATACTTGACTAGTCATAGGATGAAAATCGTGACATGTATGTCATAAATGTCATGATTTACTTTCAATGATTCTGCAGACCTTGCGGTGGTTTCGTTCACGTGACATGTTGCAAAACTCGTATGGTATGACATGATTGCATGACGAACAGAAGCGACAGAGCCTAACATGAAAATCATGACATGCGTGTCATGTAACAACATGACTACATGCCACGCTCATGATGCGCTCACGGCCATTTCGCTACCATCCCACATGCCAAATTTTGTATTACGTGACGTGACTGGAAGACAAAGGTATGTGACTGAGGCAAACATGATAATAATGAGGTGCGTGTCATGTGACAACATGACTACATACCACAGTCAAGACGCCAATACGTTTCGACGTGACGCGGTGCGTGTGCTCGCCGGCGTTCATTTTGTCGCGTCACGCCAGCGTCCACGCGAGGCGGCAGTCTTGCCACATAGTCGCTGGCGTGCACCGTGCTGCGTTGCTTTTGACGCATGCGCGTTTCAGCGCGTCCGGCGTCCCTCCGTCACGATAAGACGGAGACGTAGTGTTGTCTGGGTAACGCATCAGCACGAAATGCAGCATGTCGCATATTGCGCCGGTTGCCGTCAGGCCGCGCCGACGTACGCTGGTCGCACTGGTCGCGCCTGGCGCCAGACAATAGAGTTCTCGCGTTTTGCTAACGTAGCATCCCTGTGCCCAGCGTGCGTGCACGTCAATGCTACCTTGGAGTCAATTGGGCCATTCATGATGTGCTCGCGGCTGTTTTGCTAACTCCGTCTATACCAAATTTGGGGTTACGGGTCGTCAATGGATGAAGAAAGTATATGATTGGTGCAAAGATGATAATGCTGACAAGCGTGTCATTTAAGAAAAAGACAACATACCACTCTTATAGCGTGCTCGCAGCAGTTTCGCTAGCTCAACATATAATTAATTTGGTATCACGTGACGTAAATAGATGACGAAGGTAAACGACACGTCTAAACACAATAATCATGACACGGAAGTCACGTACGACATCATTTACCTCGACCTCGTAAGATTGTACTGATTTTAGAGTTGCATATCAACTTTCCTCATTCGTGCTTCGCATATCATCGATTCCCACTCTACAGGAGATCAGCCAGTTTTTTCAATTGTGCTGCATACCTGTACATTGTTTCATTGAGGTACCATGACTTCTCTTTTTCTGTTTTTTGGGTCACAAAAGCGAAACCCTACTATCGCTTTCAGGTGTTCATAGACTAAAAGAGGAATAAATGAGTGAATTAGTGAAATATTTATTCATGACTTATTATCATTGTTTATAGTTTCCAGCGCAGTTGTTGGGCGCTTTTATTGATGCGAAAAAAAAATTGGTTCTCAACGGTAACCCTAACATTTTCAGAAAGTTACGGTGGTCTCCCTTTTCTGACTTGCCCTGACATATTTGTACTATTGATTACGGTTACACTTCATAACACCTATACACTGTACGTTAGAAGTGATGTAAGGTAATAATGTTGCGCATGAACGAATTCATGAAACACGTCTTTACTGGGAACATGGTACTTTTTTGCAAGAAATTAAGAGGAGATTTGCATTGCTAATTTCAAGACTTGTTTAATACATCGGAATAAGTACATGTGATCAATAATTCTCAAATCCTCATATGGAAATGCTCAAAATGCTGTGAAACTGATTTCCACTCGGCTCCTCAAGCTTCAAGCTAGCAGATGAGCGAGAGCATTAAATTCGAGTTTCTGTTGATATCTTTCGCGAGAGATTTGCAACCATACATCAGCATACAGAAAGAGAACCCACCAAAGAAATCCTATTTAGGACTATCACCTCAAAATACACGTTGCATAGATATAAAGAGCCCATTACAGCTGTTTTGCAGAAGTCAATAATTGGAGTAATACAGAAAATAAGTGCAACACAAATTATTAGTTGTTAAATTCTAGCTATTACATCAAAAAGTGTCAAACTGCTTGCAACATAACAAACCAAAATTTATTTAAAACGAAAAATTGCCTGTCGAAAAGTCAGTATAAATTGATCTCTAGAAGAACTTTATTTGTAGTTTTGAGCAACGGGCCTAGCACGCAGTGGGCTTTTTCAACGTTGGGAGGGGCATGTTAAGCCTGACCGCCGCATCATGGGCTCTCTGGATGGCTCAAAGCTCTGGATGGCCAAAAGTTCTTGAAACAATGCAAGGCAGGTTGAGTCTCAACTGCGCAATGACGTCATTCAATCTCTCTTTCGCTCTTTCTCTTACCCGCAGCAGCTACCGGCTCTTTCCATCACACCAAGGTGGTGTTGCTCCTCCGCCCGTTCGCAACACCCTTCTCTCTATTCACCCTCACCACCGCCCGCAACGCTCAACCGTGCGTCGAATGGAAACACTCTTTTGGCTCGTTGACCTGCGATGAAACTTGCACGAAACCCAACCCGATTTCCGCGTCTTTGCGTTTCAAAGAAACGTTTACTTGAGTAAAGGCTACATCGAGATACGCTTAAAACTGCCAAATCGTTCTTCCAGCACCCGCGTCGCCAACCGTTTGAGCCGGGTCAACGTCGTGCGCACCGCTGCTGCTTTGCAGGCCACTAAGGTTTCCTTCGGGAAGATAATCCATACTTTTTAGGGGCGAAGATCCTTAAGCCGTGGGTCGTGCGTCCTCGATGTACGTAGTAGTCGTAATAGGTAGCCGCCTCTCGTTCAGTCTTTGGAATGTCCGCTGGATGATGGTGTTTGTGTATGATGATTATTTGATGAAAAGATGCGAGATGGTGGTACTTGGAGCGTTCTCAAGATGGGCGGACGGACGGGTGGATGGACGGACTGACAGACAGACGGACAGACAGACAGACATACAAACAGACAGACAGGCGGAGGGATGGACAGGCAGACAGACGGATGGATGGACACGCCCAGCGGACGGACGTGTCATGGTTTACTGATTAAACCCTCCGAAGCTTCGCCCCAATTATCATCATTCACTCCGGGGATATGCTGCAATTTGCAATTGAAAATTTTCTCGGTTTTTTTACGGAAGTTAGGACTGCCGTTTCTCAGGTGGTGCCAGGAAACCCTTCTTCAATTTCCTTTTCAATTCTCTCCAAGTGACAAATATTGACAGGAACACGATATGATAATTTTTAAGTTGCCTTAAATTTCCCTATGGATACCTTGATTATAAGAAGGTTTATCATATTTAAGGATTGCAATATATGCAGGCTTTCAAAGGTAGTTCGTCATTTGGTATAATCTTTGATTTCAATACATGGATAGTGAAACGAAAACAGAAAAAAGGCACAGGTAAAAAATGCACTACACTATAGTAATATGTTCTCGCAAAGTGCACGAGAAGCAAACAGACCAGACAACTAAGAAACACAATTGCTGTTGAAGTTTTGCGTACTTAATGTAATTTCAAGCATGTCAGCAAACTGTTCATTTGTAACTGCTGCATAATATGTGAGTAAGAGCTCTCTGCCACATTTCAGACGTGTTTTACGCATGCCAGCAGTCTCGTGGCGCATCGACTAGACCATAAGCACACATTCATTATGTTTCATTAGGTGAACGTTTTCATGTCATTGAGCTGTATAGCCGGCGCGCGAGTAACGGAAAAGGGTTGAATTCTTTCACATCTGGCTCTCTATTGCCGCAAGAAAATACTTGCATCTGTCACTGCAAAAAAAGAGGTTATCTAACATAGCGAAAACACTTGCGCTTCTTATACGCTCGGTAGGTTTTCCTGCGGTCGAGGATGTGGCCAGGAGAGAGAAAAAATACAGGGCTCCAACGCAGGCGTCGGTGACGCCTACATGTGTCTATCATCATTTCGTTCGTTATGGGGGCGGCCACGAAAGAAACATGCACCTGACGACGACATCTTTTCCGATCTCGGTGTCCAGAAATGTCTGCATTCATCTTCTCCGGGCAATCATTGTCGCATTCACCCTGTCGCAAACAGTGCGACGTTTGGGCGGGTTCTTTCACTTTGCGTTCCGGTTCTTTATCGTTGCTTGTCGTCTCTTTCACGGCCGTTTTTTTAACGGTGATCGACTCAATGGAATGCCTGCCGATGTCACACCTCCCCGCCACATTGTAGTCGATGCCGCAAAAAGCTACGCTGCCAGATCAAATGCGCTGGAACGTGACGCCGGGTCCTCGTTCGCCTGAAGGTCGACAAAACACAGTAGTCGTGTCACAACGAGTCGTCCTGTTAATGTCTTTTTCTAAGGTGTAAACACTGACACAACAATTTGTGTAAATGAAACTGCAGTGCGGTGAAAATTTGGTGGCAACAGTGGCTGAAACCTGAAATAGCAAGTCACTGTGCTGCGGTTGGTAGTTTTTGATCTCATAGCTATCTTGGAAACGCTAGTCTCCTTGAGGCCGCATAATACCAATGCAAACACAGACAGGCACTAGCGCTCACCTAAACAAACAAAGCCGCAGCTGTATAGCCCATCCGGGACCGGTCTACTTCTTGCGGAGCTTTAACGACGACGGCAAGAACTCAATCGTAGTCAAAATGAAGGCTACAATCTCAGGATGTCTGTTCTATATAACTTTTGTGCTGTATTCAGCTTTTTTCCCTGCGTATTGCATTATGCGAGTGAGCCATACTGATGGCCTTTTTTTATTACATGTCAAGTCTGGTGTTTTGTCATTCTAATCTTCATGGAATGATTGAAGTAAAAGATATTATGCATAAAATTATGTGATGTAGTTTGGAGGCTTGAAAGTTTGCTTCGTGGACCCCTTTCAATTTTGAATATTTAGTGTATCTGAGACCAGGTCATACATAGGGTGCAATTGCTAACAGCCAGGGTAAGAGTGCGTCAACAGGAGACCTCGGTAGAGGGGATGTGTACAAGCTCTGTCTGCTCATATTGTCACGGGGTCGTGACGTGGCCGAAGACAGGAAACTTCGTGTTGGGATTTAACTGTTTATTTGAGCGAACCTGTGCCCGGTAAAGGGAAAGTCTAATTACAGCAGCAGACTTGCACAGATAGCAGTCTCGGACTGATAGCGGCGAACGCAGCGTCGGAATTCGATCAACAACTGACAAGTGGCGAAGCGCATCGGCATTTATACCCTTGCCGTCGAATGTTCTAGCGTTATCGCTGGCGGTGGCGTAGGTTCCAGAACAATCTATACCGTTCGCACAGTGGGCGTGATCTTATCGAAATGATCTACTACAGTCCGGAACCTTCTCGAAACCTACAGGCGCGGTTTGCGCCGAGAATCGTGTGGTGTTTCGGAGCAATAACAAAAACTTGGGAAATGGAACGTGGCATTGCCCCCCACAGAATAAAAGGCATCGTCCCGATGCTTTAACTAAAGATGAAGGTACTATATTAATGTTAGAAAGTACAATGAATAAATTACAATACAACAATAATACAAAAAACAGTGTTTCAGTTTGTTAACGTGCATGAAACGGCTTGAGGCGCGCGACATGGACGACTTCAGGTCGCGATCGGCGTCGTTGGGAGTTCGTGATGCCGTCGGGGACAACCCCGTAATCCAGTGGGCCGAGACGTCGAACCACCCTGTACGGTCCGAAGTACCGTCGCAGAAGCTTTTCACTTAGTCCACGTCGGCGTATCGGCGTCCACACCCAAACACGTTCACCGGGCTGGTACTCCACGAAGCGTCGTCGAAGGTTGTAACGGTGGCTGTTGGTCGTCTGTTGATTCTTGATACGGAGACGCGCAAGTTGTCGGGCTTCTTCGGCGCGTTGAAGGTACTCGCTCACATCGAGGTTTTCTTCGTCGGTGACGTTGGGTAACATGGCATCGAGCGTCGTTGCCGGGCTCCTTCCGTAAACCAATTTGTATGGAGATATCTGCGTCGTCTCCTGCACCGCCGTGTTGTATGCGAAGGTCACATACGGAAGAATGGCGTCCCACGTCTTGTGTTCGACATCGACGTACATTGACAGCATGTCGGCGATCGTCTTGTTAAGCCGCTCGGTGAGGCTGTTGGTCTGTGGGTGGTACGCTGTCGTCCGGCGGTGGTTTGTTTGGCTGTATGCCAAGATCGCTTGAGTTAAGTCGGCAGTGAATATCGTTCCTCTGTCGGTGATAAGGACCCCCGGGGCGCCGTGACGTAGGACGATATTTTCGACGAAGAACTTGGCTACCTCGGATGCACTGCCTTTTGGCAGGGATTTTGTCTCGGCGTAGCGGGTGAGGTAGTCGGTAGCTACCACAATCCACTTGTTTTCCGAAAGCCGACGTCGGGAACGACCCCAGTAGGTCCATACCAATCTGCTGGAAAGGTCGGCAAGGTGGATCAATTGGCTGCAGAAGTCCCGCTGGCCTTGTCGGCGGTGTCTTGCGTCGCTGACAGTCCCGGCATGTCCTCACATAACGAGTGACGTCGGTGGTAAGACGTGGCCAGTAGTACCTTTCTTGTATCCTCGCGAGCGTGCGGGAAACACCGAGGTGCCCTGCCGTCGGATCGTCGTGCAGGGCCTGCAGGAGTTCTGGTCGCATAGCTGAAGGCACCACAAGGAGGTACTTAGCTCGAAGCGGTGAAAAGTTTTTCTTTTGTAGAACACCGTTTCGAAGAAAGAACGACGCAAGTGCGCGCTTGAATACCTTCGGGACTTCGGCGGTCCTGCCTTCGAGGTATTCTATTAGGGCCTTAACTTCCGGGTCGGCCCACTGTCGTTCAGCGAAGTCATCGGTAGTTATCGTTCCCAAGAAGTAGTCGTCATTCGGGTCGTCGGGTAGCGGTTGGTCGACAGGCGCACGAGAGAGACAGTCAGCGTCGGAGTGTTTGTTGCCGGACTTGTAAATGACAGTAATGTCATATTCTTGAAGTCTCAGGCTCCATCGTGCAAGGCGACCTGAAGGGTCCTTCAAGGTGGCTAGCCGACGCAGGGCGTGGTGGTCGCTCAAGACTTTGAAGGGCCTGCCGTAGAGGTAGGGGCGAAATTTTGACGTAGCCCAGATGATGGCGAGGCACTCCTTTTCTGTTGTGGAATAATTTGCTTCTGCTTTGGATAGCGATCGGCTGGCGTAACTAATAACCCTTTCAAGTACGTCAGCCCTCTGCACAAGAATGGCGCCAAGACCTACGTTGCATGCGTCAGTATGTATTTTTGTTTCGGCGAATTCGTCGAAATGGGCAAGTAACGGAGGCGTCTGGAGGCGATGTTTAAGCCCATGGAAAGCGTGTTCCTGTGGCGTTTCCCACTTGAACTCCGCGTCGGCCTTGGTAAGGTTAGTGAGAGGATCGGCGATGCGGGCGAAGTTTTTCACGAACCGCCTCTAATAGGCGCACAGGCCCAGAAATCGGCGCACGGCCTTCTTGTCAGTGGGCGGCGGGAAGTCGGCGATGGCGGCTGTTTTCCGTGGATCGGGACGAACTCCAGACTTGCTGATAACGTGCCCCAGAAACAAGAGCTCCTCATACGCAAATCTGCACTTTTCTGGCTTCAATGTGAGTCCGGACGCCTTGATGGCTTGAAGTACAGCTTCAAGGCGCCGAAGATGCTCGTCGAAACTCGAGGAAAACACGACGACGTCGTCCTAGTACACAAGGCAAGTCTGCCACAATCCTGCCAGTACAGTATCCATAACGCGTTGAAAAGTTGAAGGCGCTGAGCAAAGGCCGAAGGGCATCACCTTAAACTCGAAGAGGCCGTCCGGTGTTATAAACGCCGTCTTCTCTCGGTCTCTTTCGTCGACTTCGATTTGCCTATAGCCAGTCTTGAGGTCTATTGACGAGAAGTACTTGGCGTTATGGAGCCGATCAAGTGCGTCGTCTATTCATGGGAGAGGATACACGTCCTTTCTTGTGATTTGGTTCAGGCAGCGATAATCGACGCAGAAACGTAGGGTCCCATCCTTTTTCTTCACTAGCCCCGCCGCGGTGGTCTAGTGGCTAAGGTACTCGGCTGCTGACCCGCAGGTCGCGGGTTCGATTCCCGGCTGCGGCGGCTGCATTTCCGATGGAGGCGGAAATGTTGTAGGCCCGTGTGCTCAGATTTGGGCGCACGTTAAAGAACCCCAGGTGGTCGAAATTTCCGGAGCCCTCCACTACGGCGTCTCTCATAATCATATGGTGCTTTTGGGACGTTAAACCCCACAAATCAATCAATTTTTTTTCACTAACACCACGGGATATGCCCACGAACTCTTGGACGGCTCGATAATGTCATCCCGCAGCACTTCATCAACTTGTCTCTTCATGGCCTCACGTTCTCGCGTCGAAACCCTGTACGGACTCTGACGGAGTAATCTGGCATTTTCTTCGGTTATGATTCGATGTTTCGTGATCGGGGTCTACCGAATTTTCGATGACGACGAAAAGCAATCTTCGTATTGCAGGAGCAGGGCCTTGAGCTGTTCTTGCTTATCGTTCGGAAGTCTGGGACTGACGTCGAAAGCTATGGGAGGGGCTTCGTTCCTCTGAGCAGGTTCCGCAGAATCGGCGAGGGCGAAAGCACTGGTGGCTCCGACAATTTCTTCGATGTATGCGACCGTTGTTCCTTTGTTCACATGTTTGTACTCATTGCTGAAATTCGTGAGCATAACCGTTGCTTTACCTCCCTGCAGCTCTGCGATTCCTCTTGCGACGCAAATATTTCGGGTGACGAACAGATGCTGACTGCCTTCAACGACGCCTTCCAAGTCAGGTGATTTAGGAGCGCCGACTGAAATAATGACACTTGAACGAGGCGGAATGGTATCTTGTTCTTCCAGCACATTCAAGGCATGGTGTCCTGACGGCGTGCGCGGCTTCTAGTGCTTCTTCTGTGGATAACGTTATCGACTTTGTGTTTAGGCTGATGACAGCACCATGGAGGCATAAGAAGTCCATGCCAAGGATGACATCTCTCGAGCAACACTGTAGGACTACGAAGTCTGTAGGATAAATACGGCCGTTAATGGTGACTCTCGCTGTGCAGATTCCTGCAGGCGTTACGAGATGACCTCCGGCTGTGCGGATTTCAGGGCCTTTCCGAGCTGTCCTAACTTTCTTTAACTTTGCGGCGAACGACCCACTGATGACAGAATAGTCGGCTCCAGTATCGATGAGAGCAGTCACACTGTGGCCGTCGATAAGAACGTCGAGGTCGCTAGTTCGCCATCTCGCATTACAGTTAGGGCGTGGCGTCGGGTCACAGCTGCGTCGGCTTGTTCCGCTGCTTCCATGTTGCGTCGTTCGGCCACCTTCGGTAAGTGAGCTTTTGCCTTCAGGGCTTTGCCTGGTTGGTGTTGTGTTCAAAAAGCTCCGTCGCGGCGGCGTCGTCGTCGGAGGATCTTCGGTAGTTCGTCGCACAGCAACCGCACCTCCATCGGTTGCTGCCCTTAGTTTCCGGGATACGGGCTAGGGGACCGGCCCCACGTTGGGCCAGAGTACTGCCGGATGTGCGGTGACATGCGGCGGCTGGGCGACAGCGAACGGGAAGGACTTCGTGGTGTCCATTGAGTTCCTGCCAGGTAGTCGGCGATGCCACGTGGCCGATCTCCTGGCTGCGTACGCGGCGCTTTGACGGCGAAGCCACGTAGTCCCATCTGTCGGTACTGGCAACGGCGGTATGTGTGCCCGGCCTCGCCGCAGTGATAGCAGAGCGGGCGGTTGTCAGGTGCACGCCAAACGTCCGTTTTCCTCGGTGCACTGCGCTGGCCCGCTGGGGAACGGTAGGAAGTCGGTGGGGGTGGTGGCGGCGGTGGCGTCTGGCGACGGAAGTGCGACGGGGCGGTGGTTTGGCGTGGACGGGGAGGAGCGTTGTGGCGCACTGTAGCGGCGTAGCTCGTAGTTTCTGGCTCGGGCGGCGGTGTTTCGGGAATTCGAAGCGATTGCCTGACTTCTTCTCGCACAATGTCGGCCATCGAATCCACTTGAGGCTGAGCCGAAGGCAACAGTTTGCGCAGCTCTTCCCGCACGATCGCTCGGATCATTTCACGGAGGTCGTCGGAGTCACTGGCTTGAGCAGCAGCGCATTCTGGAGTCAGGCGACGATTATACTGTCTGGTGCGCATGTCCAGTGTTTTTTCGATGGTGGTCGCCTCGAATACAAATTCTCGGACGGTGTTCGGTGGATTCCCCATTAGTCCCGCGAAGAGCTCCTGTTTGACCCCTCGCATGAGGAAACGAACTTTCTTTTCCTCAGGCATGTCTGGGTCAGCGTGACGGAATAGGCGGGTCATCTCCTCTGTGAAAATTCCAACCTTTTCATTTGGTAGCTGAACCCGGGTCTCGAGTAGAGCAGCGGCCCTCTCTTTGCGAGCGACGCTCGCGAACGTTTGCAGAAATGCGCCGCAGAAGACATCCCACGTTCGGAGCGTGGACTCCCGATTCTCTAGCCAGGTCCTTGCGGTGTCTTCAGGGAAGTACACACGACGGAGCTTTTCTTTGTTGTCCCAGTGGTTGAGGGCGGCCACACGGTCGTATGTTTCTAGCCAGGTTTCCGGGTCTTCAAACGATGAGCCATGGAACGTTGGTGGTTCCCTGGGTTGATGAATGACGATGGTGGGCTGGGACGCTCCGGTTGTCATTGTCGCTGCAGTCGAGGTCATGGTCTTGGTCTTCCGCGCCTTGTCTTGTAGAAGGCCGTACTCCGGTGGGAGACCTTGCTGTCGGAGGCTCGTTCACTGCTCTTGGTTGGCGTCGGTGTCTTCTCCGAGACGGGGGCTGGGTTCACGGCTTGACGGGGGCGTCCGGTATATGAATGAAGCAGCACCTCCACCAGATGTCATGGGGTCGTGACGTGGCCGAAGACAGGAAACTTCGTGTTGTGATGTAACTGTCAAGTCTCGTGTTTATTACATGTCAAGTCTCGTGTTTTGTCATTCTAATCTTCATGGAATGATTGAAGTAAAAGATATTATGCATAAAATTATGTGATGTAGTTTGGAGGCTTGAAAGTTTGCTTCGTGGACCCCTCTCAATTTTGAATATTTAGTGTATCTGAGACCAGGTCATACATAGGGTGCAATTGCTAACAGCCAGCGTAAGAGTGCGCCAACAGGAGACCTTGGTAGAGGGGATGTGTACAAGCTCTGTCTGCTCATATTGTCACGGGGTCGTGACGTGGCCGAAGACAGGAAACTTCGTGTTGGGATGTAACTGTTTATTTGGGCGAACCTGAGCCCGGTAAAGGAAAAGTCTAATTATAGCAGCAGTCTTGCACAGATAGCAGTCTCGGACTGATAGCGGCGAACGCAGCGTCGGCCTTCGATCAGCAACTGACAAGCGGCGAAGCGCGTCGGCACTTATACCCTTGCCATCGAATGTTCTAGCGTTATCGCTGGCGGTGGCGTAGGTTCCAGAACAATCTGTACCATTCGCACAGTGGGCGTGATCTTATCGAAATGATCTACTACAGTCCGGAACCTTCTCGAAACCTGCAGGCGCGGTTTGCACCGAGAATCGTGTGGTGTTTCGGAACGATAACAAAAACTTGGGAAATGGAACGTGGCAATATGTAAGATGCACACACTATCCTTAGTTGTTTTTCTTGTTGAATTTGTGTAAAAATGACGAGTAAAATAAAGCTTCCCTTATTGAATCAAGCTTGAGGCTGGGAAGAAAAATGAAATTATTCTGACAGCAACTTGTTTTTTCACAGTTTGTTTAGTGATCTTACTCTTTTAACGTTTGATACGAGCGAATCCGGCCTTTTATTCATCTATTGCACACTTTTATTGCTAAATTCTTTCTATACTGGGTTTCTTGATAAGATCGTATGAACGAATTCAAAGATTTTAGCAAAGAATGGGAGAAAAAGAATTTTGCAGTGCCGGGCAAAGCAAGAGCAATGGTTCAAGTGGTCGATATGAGGAGCTTACTACGGCTGCTTCAAGGTTTTGCTTTGTTTGGCTAGATGTAAACATGACTGCTGCCTTATGCTTCACTAAATCTTCTAAGTCTAAGCTTGGCTACTGTTAGATTTCGCTGAGTTTTGCAAGGTCTATACTTGAGTGCTGTTAAATTTTGGTATGTTTTGTTAAGCCTGAACTTGGCTATTTCTTTCACTCATTACGCTCTCTCGGATGGACCAGCTTTGCTGTTTCTCAGAGTTTGCGTGGCAGTGAAACATTTTTCACTTTTTATTTTCATGACATCCACACAGTTTCAAGTGATTTATTCTTTCTTGAGGAATACCAACCTCCCAATTCACTACGCCGGTCACTTCATCAACGCTTTATAGGCGCACCATTGAAAACTCCTGGGGTGAATCGCAACACCAGTGAAGTCGACGACAGTTCAATATCGTGAATTTACATGAACTGTATCGTAAAAACTCCATAAAATCTTTGAAAAACTTGAAAGGCTTCAACGAGTTCTTTAAGCTTCGTTTCCTATTCAGCCAGCTTGAACCATAGCAACTTGCATTTTTTTCCCCAGGGCCAGGTAGCAAATCGACAAATGTTTTTGTTAACATCCCTGCCTGCAACTGAAACCTCTATCTTTGTCTTTCACGCCACGAAGCTATACGAGTGGCAGGACACTCGTGACGGCTGATTGTCGTCGCGGTGGAGGCTTGGCTATCGTCTTCACAGATGGCACGAAGCTGTTGCGGTAGCTATGAAAACGGCGAAGCAGGGGGTTTTGTTGACCGCGCGTCTCAATGGCAGATTTACCAGCCTGTTGAAAAAATTGGAGGCAAAATTGCAGGCGTCTGACGTTCTCTTCAAACTTTCTTAAAGACATGCTAAACGAATCTGGGAACTTTCTGACCACAGTACGCCCAATGGTTCTCAGGAATTCACTGTTTTTCCTCTCGATGCTCATCTGGCTGCATTTTGATTCAGCGCGCTTGAGAGGAGCAGCCAGTGCGGGAAAATTTGCATGCTTCTCGCACCAGCGAAAAACGAAGGCACCTAT